>CM060839.1:45602500-46007500 GCA_030762175.1 Metallyticus violacea
TAATGTGATGTATTATAATACTCGTATATTACTCCTTCAAAAATATATAATACTTAGAAAAAATGAAAGCAACTGCTGCAGCTACCATTCTGCGGTAGAAGAAATAGTTTCCTGTAGAACACGAACACGTTGTCTGAGATCAGCCAACTGTTCCAACAAGAAGACATGGACTGATCGTTTGGAATGCCCGACGGCATTGTTAACACAAAAACAGAAGGTTCATTTAAGTGCGGCGTACAAACATTTCTTTCTTTACAGTAAATAACCAGTCTCTCTGGCAGCAGTATAGCGCCTTGTATTTGCTGAATTTGGTATCAAATGTTCTCCGCCACAGCTTGCAGTGGAGGGGATAGCACACTTAACAAGAACTTAGGAGATTAAATAACTATCAGCAGCTTACTGAGACAGCATTAAGAATGCTATCAAAAATCTATAAATTTGCTCAATAAATAACCTTAAAAATATTCTTTAAAACAGAACTTAGTAATTTTATGAATGTGTACATTAACTTAAATCTTGAAGTATATGTTGGTACACTCCATAAATTAACATCATTATAGTGTCATGTAAAGCATGACCGTTTACAGAATATACAAACATTTAATTGACTCAAAATAAATATAACAAAAATGCAACCACCGTTAAGAAATGTTTGAAATTATTTATGCGTATAGATGTGTAAATACTATAAATGGAACTAAAATATATGAAATTTCTGATATCTGATATCATCTCAATATTTTCAACCGATGAAATAGCAAGCGCAAAACACTTATAAACGGTTGAAACTATTACCAAATCTTTAGGACTATCAGCTAAGGTTCGAGGGTTTTGTAAACCCGAGAAAAAAACGCTGAAATATAAGAGTATTGTGGTTTTGATATTTCATTTACCCGGCTCAAAATGTATCAACAATTTTAGCGAGTATGCATGAGATTCATAATGAATACAAATTATACTTTCAGTTTCTAATCTGGTCTTC
This sequence comes from Metallyticus violacea, assembly GCA_030762175.1. NCBI lineage: Eukaryota > Metazoa > Arthropoda > Insecta > Mantodea > Metallyticidae > Metallyticus > Metallyticus violacea. The sequence goes on from CM060839.1 coordinate 45,603,483, forward strand.
ATTTTCTGTAATTCATATTTTCACAAAATATATAATATGTGGAAAGCTCGGCAAGTGACTTTGAAGAGCTATTATTTTAAAATGGGGGAGATTAGAATGAGAGTGGAAGAGTGTAATAATTTATTTTTTGATCTGGAAAACACAAGGAATTTCTTAGATGTAACATAATGGATTGCTTCAATTGTGCATAAGGGTAAAATACTAAGTCAGACATGAAACAAATTGGTGTACAGTTTGTGACACTCGCTCGATAAAGCTGGGTTCATAGCAGGACGAATTTGTTTTCGTTTGCTACGTTCACAGTGAATATTGTGCGCGTCACATACACACACTACACGCTAGTAACCATCAGGCTTATCTATCATGCTACGGCCAATAGCTGAGCGGTTAACGAGGAGAGTTTAGTGTTCTGGAATCTGCGATCTTTTGTACCGCTTAAGATACATAACTTATGCACTCAATTACTGTATAAAACGGGTACTTTTTTTCTCTACATGTGAAAAAGGCGATGTGCCAAAGTGAACATAGATATATTCAAGAGACGGGATTTTTTGACTCAACATGATATTGCTTCCAAAAATTGATAAAACATTATTGTTTACATTTAAAATCAACCGTGCCAATAGACACAATGTTGCATCTTTCATTTCTTCTTAAAGACAACGAAGCCCGTTATTTCCCTTGATATACTAATTGACGCTTGCAAATGTAATTTCATTTCACACAATATTTTTATTGTTTCAAGATAGCTGAATCACTCCCATTGTCAGTGAGGCACCAAGAATCCTAAAACGTCTGACATTTATACCACAATTACAAAAAACGGGGGATTATATTACCACATGAGGAATTTTCGTCAGAAAACCAAATAAAATGAATTATGTTTTGCTTCAAGTAAAGTATCGTAAAGCATCGTTAAGTAGTGGATAAAGTGGACTTCTGTATGAGTATTTTAAAGATTTACGATATAGGCTTTGATAGGAATACTGTCCAAATCATAAGAAAACGGTTGACAAAGCACATCATTCTCTTTGTCCCAGAAGAAAAGCATACTTTAGCAAACATTTCAAAGCATAGCCTACTTTTGGGACTGGAGACTCGGTAAAAACAGCAAAGAAGTCTTCATTTTGTAAAGTATATCAGCCCCCTCCTCCCCAAAAGGCCTCAATTTAGAGGCGACTCGGGAACCATAAAAGTTAAAAATAACATTCATAGTGCATAATTAAAATTGAAGTTTCCATTTTTAGTATAAATTTCAATTGTTATAGAGAACATTTTTAACTAACCAAGTATATTGTTAAATGGCCTGTATAATGTTTCAAACTAAATTAGTTTATTAATGATATTTTACGAAGCAGACAATGTTTCTTAGTAAATATAAAAATCTATTGGAAACCATGGGTAATTCCATCAGTTTTTTCTTCACTCATCTGATTTGTTTCTGTGATACGAATGCTTAATTTATTTACGCAACTTATGAAGGTTTTCTGCTGTACTAGGGAGAAACTATGCACAAATATCGAGCATCACGGGTTACTTTGTTGTTCCTTAGTTGTGGAAAGTATATCCCTATCTCAAAACTACAGTTAGCATTATCATTTCAGTTACCGTTAATGTTTTGCCATATATTTATACTAATGACGAAGGTAAAGCAGTTTTTGCGCAACTCCTTTTGCTTAGCTCTATGTAAGGGCGGCCGCAATGAAAATAAAAAACTAACAAACAAAAAACTATGGAACGCTGAAGTGTGTTTATATATGACAGATGACATTGTGACGGGCCCTGTTGTCAGCTTGCCAGCTAACAGATGTCAGTAACAATATATGACACCGCGACAAAACAGAATAAGCGAAATCTGTTAGTAAACCATTTTTCAACGCCACCAGTCAAGCCAGCATGACAGCGTAGTAGTCAAACATCAAGTGACTTGAGTTTTCATTTGTTTTAACGCCCCTTTCTTTCCTCCTGTGTTGAACAGCTGAATTAAATACATGAGCGAAGCATCTGCCTTTCATGTTATTTCGGTGTTAGCTGGGATTTTAAAAATACATAATTGCAACTATAATCCCACATTTCCAACAACAACAAGACAATGCATTTTAAAAGTATTGTTTTTCTCAGTGCCAAAAATGTGCAGAAATAGAAACATTTCTTCTTCCATAGAACTCTAGGAGTTAACTGGTCTAACGTCAAGCGCCATCATAATCAAAGGCCTGCTGGGGAAGGGAGTGTAGAAATGATAACTGGTTAGGAGGTTAGGCTATGTACGATAGTCTGCCATCTTCCAATCGGTTGGAATCGGTGGACTTCCAAGGTAGGTTCGAATATCAGGACACAATAAGAATAGGAGAATCTTTCATATTCCGCATCCATTTATATAGGTCGCATCCTCATATTGTGTCTAGATATCCGAAAACCTTCCGAAGTCCATTTTGGAAACATTTAAATGTCCATACATTCCAATCGATTGAAAGGCCTATGTAATTGTAAATTATATCATTCCAACTGAACTGGAAATTTTTTCTTACAATATGACAGCTAACTTCACGTGTGATAACTACAGAAAGGCAGACACACTTATACACTGATTGACAACCTGCATATTGGCGGATGTGTTATGGAGCGTACAGTGCTACCAAAAAATTTCATTGTTTGCTCAAGACACCCACATTCAATTAAATTAGACAATTGTTGCTTCACTTATAGGTCGATAAATCTTTTATTCATCCAAGTACCTCAATAGTAGAAAAATTTTACACTGTAGCCAATGTATTAATAAACTACGCAGTCATCTTGTAAAGATTTGTAAACTTTTGCATCCTTCTATTAGTACAACAATACAATCAATTTTAAACTGGTCTCTTTTTTTTTTGTACTGTGTTATTGTGTCAAGTGAGATTCTAAGAAGAAAATCCTGGTATATTAAGACCGTAGTTTTGGCACATGCGTATTACGACTTAATGGCTTTCTTTTTTCTGTGTAAGGTAAGGAGTAAAAAAGAAGAAGAAGACGGTTTGAAAAAGCTGAGTCTCAGCCTTGTGCATTTTAGCAAGAGATTTTTTTTTTAATACAGGTATCTTAATGTAACTAATGCCTGTTTTTAGAACTGAAAGTAGTAGTCTAGCGGTAGTGGAATAAAACAGTTGAAGGTTAGTGCTGCAAAGTAACTTTTCACCACTATTTTATAAATTACAACTGATTCGTTTTTTATTTAAGGATGCTCTTTAACATCTCAGATCATCAGCGTCCAATTCAATTCCGGGCGTGAAACGGCCGACAAAGTTTGCTCTTCTTTCAGGCTCCTCTTTCAGGTACGGGACTCACGGCTTTACTTCCCTTCTCAAGGAAGCTATACTTATATTTTTTTTGCCCGGAAAAGTTCATCGATCCTGGCCGGGTTTGACCTTGGGTTTAGGAGGTAAGTATGGTTACCACTACACCCCAGGACCAACAAATTACAACTAACAGTAGCAGTCTTTCTATATAACACAATTTAATAGAATAAATTTACGAAATTATTCAAGCAATGCAAATTACACGGAATAAAGAGACCATAATGTTGAAGATTTCATTACCTTCGATTTCTCCAGAAAATACGCCAACATAGCATACTCATTAATTGCTCTGGCATTTTTCTTTTTGTACCAAGCTGTGAATAAATCACTAACTGAGACCGTTTTTTTTTTTTTTTTAGATAATTCCTTACACTAGTCGCCGCTTCAACCAGCTCAGGCGGAGTTCCTTTAACATTTTTTTCTTCACTTGCGTCAAATTTCGTTATAACTTTCAATTAACCTTCATATCAAGCTACCAAATGTTCCAATAAAATCAACAATAACAAAACACTAACACGTAACTATACAAACATATGAATAAATACTAATCAATTTAGTATTTCTAGTTCTCGATAGTTTTAACCTTCCAAATTGAAATAAATTATAATAAATCAAAAACAAGTTACATTACGATATGGAAGTATAATAATAGTATGTAACATACTTGCTGAAAGACTCATTGTGATCCTCACGTGAAATGCAACCTTGCACACTCAGATGCACAATAAGTGCCTTTCAACACTTATATTACATTGTACTATTTACCTTTGTACATATGTCTTAAGCATTCATTTGAAATATCAAGCCACTGTTTCAAATGGTTTACTTAATACACCTTTATAAAGCAGATGTGTTGTGGGTATTCCATAAAATGGATTAAATTGAGTACAGCGCAGTGATAAAATTCTTTATAAAAGAAGGTTTAATGCCAAAGAAAATCCATACCAAATTTTATAGGTAATCCTTTCCTTTATTTTAAACAGTTAAAAATGGACTGCTATAATGTTGATCCATCTCTTATTAAAGTAATTAAAACATTTATTGGTGAAAGGAGAATAAAGATTAAAATAGCAGAGGATAATTTTCACAACTGTTGGAGGTGAACAAAGAATTACATCAAGGTGGAGGCTTATCCCCTTTATTGTTCAATATATGTTTAGAAAAGGTATATAGCTTATGTGGATGATCTTGTGTTAATGGCCACCTCTGACAATGACATACAATGGGTAGTCACAAGTGTTAATAAAATGTTAAAGGTATATAATATGGAAATGTGTGCTGAAAAAAATGAAATCGAAGGGATTACAGGGTAAAAGTGGGAGAGCTGTTATAAATTGTAAAATTATAGATTTTAATTTTGTGTATATAGGATGTCATATATCCAAATTTTTTTTTAATTTTAATTCTGCAATACTTACATCCTGATATCTTGGTTCTACATCAGGACATAATACTCCAGATTTCATTTATTTATTCCTCTTATATCTTTCAATACAATTTAAATTACAATTAAATTTTACAGATTTTAAAATCTACACTACTAACACTATGACTAAACAAAATTAAAACTTCAAAAACAAAACCGGTACTGGAATCCAGCACTACGGCTATTTACTATGACTTATAATAACATCTACAATTGCAACTGGTACCCAGTAGCAATTGTTACATTTAAACTTTATTAATTTACAATTATTATCCAATTTACTCTATGCGTCTTCATTTCTGCTAACGCTCGGTATCTGGGCTGCTCCCCACTGGAATTCCTGGCAACGGAACCTGGACATCAGTGGAGTTGCTGCCGGTCTCAAGCAACAGCTATACTGGACCATGGTGTGTTGACAGTGTAGTTTCCTTCACTTCTCTCCTTCTCTTGACCTCTGTCTACTTCTTCTCTCAACTGCTTCGTTTCCGCCCAAAAACTGCCATTATTCCTTTCTTCTGTCAGTTCTGCTCTCTTCTTTTTATTCAAATTGGGTGTTAATTTCTTTATCATCTTTTTCTTCAACTAATTCTAGTTGTAAATATCTTTCTTGCCTTTCCCTGATTCTCTCGGATCTTCTAGGGGAATATACCATTTCTGGCCTTTGGATTTTTTCTCTTGTTTGTTTTTTGCCGTTTTTATACTCTTCTGCCCTTTTGCATGATATTTTATTTGTTAGCTCGTTCAATGCCCTAAAATCATCTTCGTCTCTCATGATGTACCAGATGTGTTTCCCAGCAAGTAGTCGTCTTTCCTCTGCTACAAATGACTGGTATTTAGGGCATTCAAATGAGACATGTTCCGGTGTATCGATTACGTTACAGTCCGTACATGTATTATTTGCTTGTAATTTAAATCTTTGCAAATATGAGCAATATGGACCATGGCCTGTTACATAATGCACTAAACCCTTATTGGGATGAATGTGCTTAAATAGTAATCTTTCCTTTATGGATGGAAATATTTCATGCACTCTTCTACCTTCTTTTATTTCATCCCATTCTCGTTGCCATATTCGTAATAAAGAATCTTTGATTTCTTTTTTATTCCTACACTTTTTACCAACAATGTCCATTATTTTTGAGTTATTTTGTTTTTTAAGCCAGTCATATATCCAAAGTAATTAATGCAGACATGGAAGAAGACATCTTAAAACATAATAATTTGAGTTGAACAATTAAATTAAATATACACAAAATGACAAGCAAAGTAAAACCAGCATTAAATTTTGATATCGAAACATTGATGTTAAGACAAACAGATAAGAGCAGGCTCAAAGTGGCAAAAATGAGATTTGCTCTTCTCCTGGCAGGCATGATAACAAGAGATAAGATATATGAGTGATACAATTAGAGAAACATTAAAGATGAAGAATATAGTGGAAGTAAGAGAATACCAAAATAAATGGAGAAAGCAATGGAAATAATGAGTTCAGACTGACTACCAAAATTACTCTACAACTGTAAAACCATGGGAGAAGAGACTAGCACTACTTGAGGACAAGGTTGTTTTTTTTTTTTTTTTTTTTTTTTGATCAGTTTTGAATTCTTAATTGTGGTTTTGTTTTGTTTTCCAAACCTTGTTTAGAAAGAAGAAGAAAAATTATGGATTGCTGAATTCAAACATAGAAGTATCAGCTTTGAAGATGGGCCACTTAAACAATGTCTTAAAAGTGCAACAAGAACAGAATTTATTAAACAAATACATGATATATTATTAGTTGAAGTGATGAAGGTATAGGCATTCCATTGGAACATGAAAGTTATATTTTATGTGAAAAATTGCACATTAAAAATCTTCGAGTAAGATAGGGGCACACTTGCTAACAGCAGATCAAAATAGCATTCACATAAAAGTATGGCAACAGTATTAGGGGCAATTTAACAGTAACAGAACTGATTTTGTGTGTTGACTCATAATTGAGGATGAGACTTAGATCCATCATCATACATCAAAATCAAAACAGTAGTCAAAACAACAGAGAGAAGCCAGTTGTTCAGTGCCAAAGAAGAAAATGTCTATTCCATCTGCAGGAAAGTTTATGACATTAGTCTTTTGGAATGCTAAAGAAATTTTATTCATTATCATTAGGGTAAAACCATAACCAGAGAGTACTCTTCCAATATTTTAAACTGAGTAGATGAAAACATTCATGAGAAAAGATTTGGTTTGCAGAAGAAAAATTTTATTTTATATTCACAGCATACCTGCTCATAAAAGTGCTTTAGACATGGGAAAATTGTGAGATTTGAAATATGAATTGTTGCTGCATTCACCCCAATTCCTAGAATTGGTTCTCTCTTACTTCAATCTGTTCCCAAAGCTAAAATTCTTCCTCACTGGTCAGCATTTTTCATCAAATCAAAAAGTGATTTGAGATTGTAGTTATAATGTATAATGATTGACAATTAGATGGGTGGAGGAATGTTTGTTATTTTGATATGTTTATGTCAAATGGATATTAAGTCTTTAGTAGTTTATTCTTCGGTTGCATATATAGGAATATTTTGCAAACATCCGTAAAACTACAGGATAATGGGATTGAAGCATAGCTGAAATACATATATTGACCTTGAAAGAGAAAAATAAAAAATAAAAATAATAATCTAATTAAAATCCCATTTATTCATTTTTAGGGAGCCAAATTTTCAGACTGTTCTCATAGATGTGAGTAAATGGCCGGATTTGAATCTTAAAAGTACTTTGTTGCAAAGAATGCTCCTGAAAATTATACCATAAAGCTTTAGACACTTGCATTTTATTCCTATATTCATGTCATAGTTCTGGTTTGGAATGCTAAATAATATCCAAAAGTCAATAAATTTTGTTTAAAAGTTAGATAATAAATTCTTCCACAAAGATTAGTGCCTAATATATTAGCTTTCTATTTCTTTATTATTCCAAAGAGACTGTTCAATGCAAATCAATCTAAAAAAGTGCTCCAGAGATTTTTTGGAGTTGCAATTATAAAAAATGAAAATGTTTAAATGAACTACAATTATAGTTACAAAAATGGAGAGTACCAATTTCTTACCAACTATAGCAACAAGTACCTTTCCAGTATCTTCCTAGGGTTAGTGCCTCTCAATAATTTTTCAAGGTTTCCTGCTTATGATCTCTTAGTTTGGAGACCAATATACCAACCACAATGTAATTTTAAAGTTTTAGTGAAAGGAAAATCAAGCAATTTTAAGAATTCACCACATTCACAGTGAAAACAACTACAAAATCTCCAGTAAATAAAATATTTTAAAATGTTTAAAACACTTCCATGGCCTCACTTTCAATGAACAAGGAAGTAATCTGAGTTAAAAACATTTAAAATATTCATACAATGATAAAACACTCTTATAATGTTTCACTCTCAAAATTTAAAAATGCAGGACATGTTTTGTGAGATCTTTGCTCACATTGTCAACTGTTAAACAACTGGTGTATGGTGTATCATACTAGGTTTGAAAAAGTAGTGAGCAAAGGTCTCAAAAAATAAAACATGATCTGAATTTTTAATTTTTGAGAGTGAAACATTTTGAGAGTAATTTATCATTATATCAACATTTTAAATGTTTTTACTTGGATTGTTTCCTTATTCATTGGAAGTGAGGCCATGTAAATGTTTTTAAGCATTTTAAAATATTTTATCCACTGGAGAATCAAAGTCATGCTTAATTACTCCTTTAAGAGTGTTATTATAAATACTTATATCTTTTCAGTTTATGCTTTTAATATTACATGCCAATTACTAAATGTTTTGGAATCATAAAAAATTAATTAATAATGACACAAATAAACTAGTGTATAATATATAGAAAGTATTTTATAATAACTCATAGTTTTGATTATATGGAAACTTAGTTCTATTTTCATTCTTCAAAGTACTATAAAGTAGAACCAATAAGGCTGAGACTTATAATTTAAGGCACAAAGTGGAAGGTCCCCAATAATTTATGATTCTTTTCAAGTTCTAAATCTCTTGAAACCTAATGTGCAATTTATTTCTGAATTATTAAGTCCCATTAAATTATTATGTGCAAGGGTACTTCAGAATTGCAGTTTATAAAATGTTATAACTCTCTCTGGTTGATAGATGTACCTAGACTCCATGGGAATACTTAAGACATTCTTAATAGCTGAAGACATGTAAGAAATTGGCTGTCAGCTTCTCACAACATTTTGAATTCCATTTTCATTTTGAATTTTTCAACTCATCAGAATTCCATTTGTGGTTTCAGTCGCCTCCTCATCTTGCATTGTCTATAACTGAACATAGTTTATGGTAAGATGATTGTCTTGCTAAGAACAGTTTGTGGTATTCTGCTGCTGTTTATGAAACAATAATCTTATTTTTAATTATATTAGGCATAGTTGTGAGACTTAGGAATATCTTAAGAGCTGAATAGCAACTAAACTATCACATTTAGAGGAAGTTTAGGGAAGGGTACTAGAAAAGCTCTGCTGGTCACTAGCAAATTGTTTAGAAAATGTAGGGAAATTTTTGTGGATCTTAATTGTTATATGAACAAAGGAATTAAAATTTGGAGCAAGAGAGAGGGAAAAAATTCAGGTAACAAATAAGTAAACATTTTTTTATCATTATGTACATTTATATAAAATATTTATTTTATCCTGTACAAAAGCCAATGTATACCATATAAAATAAAAATTTTACTGCAATGATTTATTTTCTTACAAAATAGTAAACTTTTTGCTCATAAATAACCAGTATTTGAGATCAATATATGACGTGTGCTGTGAAATAAGCTTTATTTTTTAATTATTTGATATTTGGTGCATTTGTACAAGGTGGAACAATCTATTCACCAAAAACAAAAAAAAAAAAAAAACAAACAAACAAAAAAAAAGTAGGTCATTTCCTAAACTGAATGCTCATATTGTAATAAAAAGAGAGTAATCAGAAAAAAAAAAAACATATTTCTATTGCACAGTTTTCTGAAAAAAGAGAATACATTGAACAGGATGCTGCTAATTGAAAAAGTTTATAGTTCTAGAAAATATAAACATGACTGAAGATTAAACATGAATAAACTGTGATAGCCATATTAAACTTTGGAAATGACTAATTGACACTTAAATTTTAGAATGTTCCAGAATATGCTCTGAAAATAAAAAATACAGTTTTGGCATGTGATAATACAAATAGTATCTTCTTCTTCTTCTTCTTCTTCTTCTTCTTCTTCTTCTTCTTCTTCTTCTTCTTCTTCTTCTTCTTCTTCTTCTTCTTCTTCCTCCTCCTCCTCCTCCTCCTCTTCTTCCTCTTCTTCTTCCTCCTCCTCTTCCTCCTCCTCCTCTTCTTCCTCCTCTTCTTCTTCCTCTTCTTCTTCCTCTTCTTCTTCCTCCTCTTCTTCTTCTTCTTCTTCTTCTTCATTTAACGCCAGTTTTAACTACTGAGGCATCACAGATGATGGACACTGATGATACATGAGATGAAATGATAAACTAGAAAAGGATTTTTTTTAGGAAGGAACTTTTGGAAAAAATCTCAGTCAAGAAGGATTGTTCTGGTAGGAATCAAATCTAGAGCCCTTGCACAGTTGTACACACCTTAATGATGGCCCCCACGGGTGGTCGAGGTCATTAAGGCGTGGACTTGTGAGCGGGAGGTCTAGGGTTCAAATCCCATCAGGACCGTCCTCCCTGATTGAGGTTTTTTCCACATTTTCCTCAGTCCTCATAAATGGCAAATGCCAGGGAGGTAGCCTAAACTTAGGCCTGGAACATTTCCTTTCTTTAAAATTCTTTCCCAATATATCATTTCAGCTCATGTACCATAGAGTGTCACCGCCTGTGGTGCCTCAGTAATAAAAACTGGCATTAAACACCAATAAAAAAAACACCTTAATGACCCCAGCCACCCATGCTGCTCTGAATTAATGTAAAACATGTTTTATGAATATGGTTAACATTTTTGCTCATTTGATGAAGATTTGTGTAGTATAAATACATTCCTAAAGGAACAAAAGAGTAATTATTTATTAGTTCTAACTTTTATAAATGTTAAAATTCATTAGTTATTTTAAAAAGTTACTTTATCTATGTTAATTTGACCTTTGAAAACGTATCACCATAGCTAGGATTTATATGCAAATAAATATTTGTTTTTATTAGAAACAATTAAAATGTTGTCATAAGTTAATGAATAAGGATATTTGGCATGGTTTAGAATTTATTTCATTTTCACATTTTTTCATATTTTCAAGTATAGATAATATTTTTATTTATTTGAAAAAATTTATAAATCTTTACATAATTCAAGATTTCATTTTAAATATTTTCAGTTTTTTTAAGGTTTCAAAATTATTCTTGATAGATAATACTTTATAATTTATTTTTCTAGCATCAGCATTTCAAAACTGGATGTTGGTTTTTTCATGACATGTAGAAAGCAAGAAACCAATCATAACTAGGTGGGAAGAATGGAATACTATGCATTTAACACTGAAGACATTCAGAATGTGTTGAACTCTGACACTACTCATTGAATTGAACCCTTAAAGTTTGCTTTTGATGATAAAACAGAAAACCTAATATGGCAAACAAATCTCTTGTACACCAAAAATGCTTTAATTGCTCTCCAAAAGCAATATAACTCTCTGTTTGAAAGCCTGGGGAAAATTACAGAACATCTGAAATGTTGCAGAATAAGTAGTGAAATTGAAGCTAAATACAAAGCCAGCCAAGTATTCAGGCTTTAGGGTTGTGCAATACCAGTGATATTTTAAGTGGATAATCAAATGTAGAACTAGATGTGAATTTAACTTCACAAGATGTTGCTAAGATTTAGAATGGTTCCCTTTACTTCTTACAGTTTTAGTGAGAAAAATGCAATTTTAAGAGATAATAGATGCAGTTTCATATTGTAAATTTAACAATGTCTTGTTACTGTTTTGTAAATAGGAAATTGTCATAGAAAGATTAAGATGAATCAACTTGTTATAATACAAAATATGTACCAATTATTTTAACAGTATCAAGATGGTTAACTTCTTATTCTGTTGTTAAGCACTGAGACCTTTAGTTATTATTTTTAATAGCATAAAAATGTTATAAAATACAGATATTTGTAAAATTATTTTTCACCACTTTTGTAAAGTGTAGTCTATATTTTACTCCATATTTTGATGATTTTAATCCATTATTGTGTACATATTAAACAATTTTTATTACACATAAATCCTAACCCTGCTTACAACCAAATACATTCCACCTTGTACTCCCATATTTTCAAAAGAATTTAAATTCAAACATTGCTTTGCTGCAAATTTAAATAAAATTAGGAAATTAGACATATAATGCACTTTAAATATTTGAGCACATGTCAGCAGAAATACTTTACTTGTACATGGTAACAGCAAAAACATTTGATAGTTTATGGTTACATGTCAAACAACAATATTGAAATAAGTTTGTCCCTTCATTCCTTATAATTATAGGACAAACATGATATAAATGCACCATAAAATTACAATATTTAACATTAATTAGAACATTGATGTAAAATTACTGCTGTTACATATCTGCACCTTTAAATAAGAAGCAGTCTTTTGTTGGAAATATCCATTTGTGATTTTTGTTTGTATTATTTGATTACTGGAAGTGGTTATGCATTTAAATATGCTTTCTTAATCAGCCATATGATTTAGTAACACACACTGTAGAGATAAGTAAACTGGCATTATGTTCACCAGTAAATGCATATAAAAAGCATAGCTTATGTTTATGCATACATATACATTAAACAATAATTAAGTTATTTAATGACCAAGAAAACAGGATTCTGCATTTCCACTGGACTTGATTGCACCAGGGTATGCCCATCTATTAAAATGGAATGCCATAGTACATTGAGAATGATTCTTTTGTCAAAATAACAACTCTTACCACTTACAATGCCTACAGGGAAGTTTTGAGCCTTTTTTTGACTTATACTATTTTTCATTACCAGGACTTAGATGCAGAGAACACAGTAAACTCCTAATTATTTTGGATAACAAAAGCAAGAAATTGCATGAAAATTGAGTAAAGCACCAGGAGTAGAATCAACGTATATAGTTTATATGAGAGAGAGAGAGAGAGAGAGAGAGAGAGAGAGAGAGATTGCATAATACCTTTAGGTTATTACTAATTATTGTGCAAATTTTTCATGTAGGAATAATGTCACCATGTTTGAAACTAATTAGGTTCTTGCAATGTGAAGGCAACCTGTAATTAACATGAAGAATTTCAATTTTTACCATTTTGTTGTTCTTTATAATAGGCACAGTTCATCTTCTGTATAATATCTACAGCCAGTTTTGCATGGTTGCAGACTCTCAGATTTATAGATTAAAGTTTTTCTATTATTATTAACATTTTCTTTTTTTGCTGTACCATTTCAAATACAGGATGTAAAAATAATGGTGCATATTTTTACAGCAAGAGAGGATTATGAAAAAAGTGAATGTCAAATAGGACACAAGCACTCTCATTAAAAATGTTCAACATGTATGTAAATCAGTTAATAGTAGTTTACAACCAAACTTGGACAAATTATTATCAGGTATTAGCATAAAAATCCTCCTTTAAAGAGCTTTTTTTCTATCCACAAAACATACAAATCTAACCTAAGCAGCACTCAAAGAGCCCTCCATCAGTGATTAAGCATTACCTGCTAGCCTAGGAACATCAATTTTAAGGAGTTCAATTTACAATTAAACAGTGAGAATATGAATACATGAACATGGAATTGCATTATCAATAAAATATATATATATATACAGTAGCTGAAAAATTAAAATAATACTGTTAATTATAATATATATGCATTACTTCAAACCATTTGACTGTTACAAAAACTTGTGAGATACCTATAGTATTAAAAGACAGATGGGAATATGCTATACTTACAAATTAGTTAAATATGATGGACATTTGTAACAGTGATGTTTAATACTAAGAATTTTAAATGACTGAGTCAAAATTGTAGCACTTACGTCACTAATATTTTAAATAAGGAAAACTAAGTTTCTGGAGCTAATCGCTCCCATCTTCAGTTCCAGATCGAGCGCAAGCCTTGTTCTTCGCGGTGGTAGGATGAACTTCTGTATTAAGATGTCATTTGGCAGTATTTGAAAGTTGAAAACGTTATTTTTGTTCTTCCAGATATAAAGGTTTTCCCAGACTGTAAGTTCTGTTTTCCTGTTATATTTTTAAGTAGTTTGGGATTTCTGTTAATATTATGTTCATCCTTCCAAAAATTCCAAGCTACCACTGTTTTCCTGTTATATTTTTAAGTAGTTTGGGATTTCTGTTAATATTATGTTCGTCCTTCCAAAAATGCCAAGCTATCACTGATTTTTCTTCCTGTCTTTGATTTATGTTCCTGATGTGTTCTTTTGCTTGTGTTTTTGTTTCTTTTAGTCTTTCCATATAAATTTTTTCACAATTGTTACAATTTGTCTGATATATTCCTGATTTGTTCACTTATGGAATATCTTCCTTTTGTTTAGAATTTAGTGTAATTTTAATGGCATAACTGTTTTTTGGAGCTAAAATAATGTTATGTTTTTTGAAAATCTTTTGGAATTTATAAAAGGCTGATAGATGGTATGTGAAATTTTGTACATTCTATTTTCTTCCTTGTTAGGAATAAGTGTACTGATGTCTTTGATTCTCTTTTTGTTCCTTGCTCTGTTTACTTTCTTATATATCAACCACTTCTTGTTTGAAACCATCTTCTACAGCTATATTTATTATATTGCTCAGTTCTTGATCATACTCTTCTTTGTTCATGGGGACATTTACCAGCCTGTGTGCAAGATTATTTTGTACTGCATGTTTATGGGGAACTGGCTTATAACCATTATATTTAATGTAGCTATTAGTGTGAGTAGATTTTCTATATATGCCAAATGTTAAGTGATTTTCTTTTTTAATTATTTTAAGATCCAAGAAGGGTAGCAGTCTATTACATTCTCTTAGTTCACTATGATCAAGAACTGAGCAATATAATCAATATAGCTATAGAAAATGGTTTCAAACAAGAAGTGGTTGGTATATAAGAAACAGAGGAAAGAACAATAAGAGAATCAAAGACATCAGTACACTTATTCCTAACAAGAAAGAAAATAGAATGCACAAAAAATTCACATACCATCCATCAGCCTTTTATAAATTCCAAAAGATTTTCAAAAAACATAACATTATTTTAGCTCCAAAAAACAATTATGCCATAAAAATTACACTGAATTCTAAACAAAAGGAAGATATTCCACAAGTGAACAAATCAGGAATATATCAGACGAATTGAAACAATTGTGAAAAAATTTATATTGGAAAGACTAAAAGAAACATAAAAACAGGAGCAAAGGAACACACCAGGAACATAAATCAAAGACAGGAAGAAAAATCAGCGGTAGCTTGGCATTTTGGAAGGAACAACATAATATTAACAGAAATCCCAAACTACTTAAAAATATAACAGGAAAAACAGAAATTACAGTCTGGGAAAACATTTATAACATTTATATCTGGAAGAACAAAAATTACGTTTTCAACTTTCAAATCCCGCCAAGTGACATCTTAGTATAGAAGTTCATCGAACCACCACCAGAGACAAACCAAACCCCCATGAAGAACAAGGCTGGTGCTTGATCTGGAACTAAAGATGGGAGCGATTAGCTCCAGAAACTTAGTTTTTCTTCTTTAAAACATTAGTGATATAAGTGTTACAATTTCAACTCAATAATTTTAAATTCTTACCTTACAAATGTTATCATCAGTGGACTAGGTTCTGAGTGATGTTCAATGAGGGACTAGTTGCTGCACACTTTGATAACTAATGCTATCTATAACCAGTAATGAAGCTGGTGGAAATTTAGGAAAAATTAGAGTAACCAATCATCAGAGTAATACTTCTTCCATTTGAGCCCCAATTTTCTTATTTGAAATCTCCAGTATTTTGTTCCACACTCTAAATTTTCTGTTCCTTTATATGCATTATTAAGCTTGCTGATAGAAGATACAGCTTTCTCAATGGTATAAAGTTATTATTAAATATTTTTTTTAACTTTCTATAAATTCATTTAACTCTGTTCTCTTATTTCTTTCATTTGATTTTCCTTTTGGTGTACAAAAATATATATGTTCCCTAATTTTGACAGCATCCCTGCCTTCTTTTATTATTTTTGTTACAAAACTTTTTGACACACAAGCAGCCATGCATGAAATGCGATTTAAATGCACATTTATAAATGAGATGAATGATCCTATCACTTGTGAGAAAGTAAAAAGGGAAGTTAGAGGATTTAAAAAGAGCAAAGCAGCATTGATGGGTTACCATTAGAGTTTTTGCAAGCTTGATGTGCCAATTTAAGAGATTGTAATGTTTAAGTAGGTTACTAAATGCAATTAAAAACAGTAAAAGTATCCCAAGGGATAGCTGATAGCAATTATTTGTCCTATTTATAAAAGAAGAGGAAATGATAATTCGAGCAGTTACAGGGGTTCAGCACTTCCATCAAACATGAGTAAGACATTATTTATAGGGATCTTGGCACTTAGAACTCAAAAGTGGGCAGAAGATAGTCAGTTAATGTCACAATTTCAATTAGGGTTCAGAAAGGGTCATTGAACTATAGATAATGATTAATTTTAAAAATAATAATACTCAAATATTTAGAAAATAAAATTAGGAGACCTTATATGGTATTTGTAGATCTAGAAAGTGCATACAATAGAATAATAATAAGAAGCACTTTGGTATAAAATGTCAAAGATGAATTTTAGTAAAGAGATAGTTAATTTACTGAAAACATATATCAACACATTTTGTAATAAATGAGGAAGTTGTGAAATAGGCTCAGAAGTAAATCAGGAATGTGGATGTTAACTCAGGATGTTAACTCAGCCCTATTGCATTCAGTTTGTTTATAGATAGCATAATTATTGGTCTAAAGAAAGTGAATAAATAATTATAAATATTATGGATATTTTAAAGAATGCTTTATTCAGATGATTTTATGGCTAGCTCTTTTTCAGTCACTGGTTTACAAAATGCTATTAATGAAATTGTTGGTTTTTACATAGAGTAAATTAGTCTTGCAACTGAAAAGGATATTATATAAATTGTAAATAGATTGTAATTAGAAAGCTATACACCAAAGTGGTAATATATCCTATTTTGGGGCAATTGCTCCCATCATCAGTTGTTGACTGGTTATTCAATGTGGTAATTGTATCCCAAGGTGAAATGTAGCAAAATTTTAGATAATCTAAAAAACTGGAAGAAATATAAAAATTATAGAAGTATATTAAAGCAGCTAAAAGTTAAACCCGTGATATTTATAAAGGCAAATAAGGAAATAAAATAGCTATTTTGGGCAAAAAGTATTATATAAACAGAATAAATTTTGTTACAAGGGGAGGACTACAAACCATTGAAAAGAATGCTCTCAATAGTTGCAATAAAAATTTAACCAAGCACTGAAGGAAGCTAAAATATTATCTGCAACTGAAAAAGAGAGAGTCACACAAAGAAATCCAGCACAACCTACACTTTACAAATCCTAAAATCCATAAATTTGATAATAGCATGAGACCAATAATTAACAATGTCAATTCTCAAACATACAAATAGCAAAAATATTAAATGACCATTTCAACTCTTTTAAAAGATTTCAGAGTTTGGGCAACAAAATTTCATTTGATCTAGTTGAAAAACTTCAAAATATCAGAATTGCAACAGGCAATATAATGGTGATTCTTTATGTAAAAGTCCTATTTCCCAGCTTCCCAATAGAAAATCTTATACAAATATTAGGAAATAGTTTACCTTCTTAAATTAATGAAAGAAACAGAAGACATACTAAAACTTAGTAACATATATATTCATCATAATTTCTTCCATTTTAATAAAAAAATTTACCCATTTGATCTAGCAATTAGAAAACTCCCATCTCCATTTCTAGCAGATTTATTCATGAGTTCATTTGAAATATCTATCACCAAATCTTTCTCATTATTTTTCAAGACATGATATAGGTATGCAGATGACATGTTTGTAATAACACTAAAAAAAATAGTCATTAGATGCTCTGAAATTCTTTAATTTACAACATAAACCTACACAGTTTATCAATGAAGAGGAGAAAAAGAAAAAGTCCTAGATTTAAAAATTATAAAGAAATGCAGACAGAATGAACTTTGGAATCTATGGAAAAGACACACACAGAAATAAGCAATAACCCTATCCCACACAAATATGTGGTGTCCTAAAGTTTGGCATATAAAATAATTAACATCCTACATTCAGAAACAGAGTACAAAACAGAATACCAACAGATGATAATTAATATATAAATAATCAATGGTTCCAACAAAGGCACAATGTAATACAAATTACCAAAACATTTAAAAGACTAAAACCTATAAAAGAAAGAAAAGATACAAACAGATACATCAAGAAAAGATACAAATACAAAAATTTCACATATCATCCAACTTGCCACAACAAATTCAATAGAATATTAAAAAAAAAAAACATGGCATTAAGTTAGACCCAAAGAAAAAATATATAAAAAATGTACTAGATTCTACAGTAAAAGGCGCCATACCAATACAATGGAAATTTGGAATTTACGAAATTAAATGTGCAGATTGTGATCAAAAATACATCAGAAAAACGAAGAGAAATCTAGAAATTTGGAACTTTAGCAAAACTCGTTTAAACTGATAAACCAGCAATGGCAGTTCCTTTTGGATCCAAAATCATGAAATTAAACCAGAGGATAAGCTGCGGAAAGGCCTTTAGAACCCAATAGAGCTATCTACTTAGGAGAAAAATTTATCTTGAAAAATACAAAAAACTTAATGAATTGTGACATTTCATCCACAGATGAACTCAGCAAGTTCTTATTCTTATCATCAGAGAACATCATAGAAGTACCTTGGGATCCAGCCACCACACCAAGTAATAGGTCAACAGTTGATGATAGGAGTGATTGCCCTTGTAACATCTCCTAATGCTGTATAAGTAAGTGAAGTTTGTGAACATATTTAATAAATTCTAATAGGATGATAAGGAGATGTTTATATATAGCACCGTTGATGAGATTTAATTCGATGGAGAGAGTTTATACTCAGCATTTATTGAGTCCAGATATAGAGAATGACTGGGAGAAAATGGATCAAGTACTTATGTTTTTGTACAATACTTTAAATGTTCCCCATTTAAAAGTCTGAAAACATGGGGACATTACTTAAAATGGGAAAGGTTAGTGTGAGAGATTTGATGATGGAGTGAGCATTAACATGGTTTAGAGTATACAAGCTGAATGAAGAACATATTACACATGAAAGTAGCAGCTATCACCTCAACAAGGCCTCCCTCTAACTACAAGCTGCTACCTGAAAAAATACATTACTTTCCTGAAATATCAGGAAAACAATAGATGTAATAAGTTAAAGAACCAACTGGAAAATAATGGAATGGGTGATATATGCATGGAGAGAGTATGTCTAAGGAAGAGGTTTTGGAACCAAATCAGATTAAGGTATGAAGATATAGATAGGCAGGTTATGCAGGGTGCCATAAAGGAGAAAAACTCACCGATTTTGTATAAGGAAATGATGATAAATTTTGGAAGAGAAAGATATATTGAGAAATGCAACAAAGAGGAAAGAGATGGGATTGCTTGGCTCAGATTAGGATGTGGAAATTGACAGGATTCAGAAATAATTGTTAACAGGGCATATGCCCCATCTGTAAGAAGCAATCTTTTATTTAAATTGAACTTAGAAAGCTATAGACAATGGAGTGGTAATATATACTATTAAAAATTATTAAATATGTTTGCTCTGATGGAAGTGATTACCTTTTAAACATGTCCTAATGGTGTACAAGAGGAGTTAATGTGAACATATGTAATAAATTACAATAGATTTCAAATATTGCATGAATTAGCAGGAACTAATAAATGGAGAAAGGAGCTAACTAAGAAGAATGGCTTAGAATAAGAAAAGTAGTGGGACATGGAAAACATTTTCAATGATAACTAGATTAGGAAATTGGGGGAATATTGTTTTAAA
The DNA here is from genome assembly GCA_030762175.1 of Metallyticus violacea. Taxonomy (NCBI): domain Eukaryota; kingdom Metazoa; phylum Arthropoda; class Insecta; order Mantodea; family Metallyticidae; genus Metallyticus; species Metallyticus violacea. Next base: position 45,623,385 of record CM060839.1, read on the forward strand.
GTTAAAAGAAAAAAAGTCTGGTCAGTAGAAAAACAAAAAAATAAAAAAGGGGTAAGAGTTCAGATAAATGAAATCATGGTAGCAATAGTATATCATAATTGTAAAACTAATATTTTTGTTATATTAATAATAATATTTTTTATATCTCTCTTGATTTTGAGTTAAGTGATTTGCTGGAATGTGCTATGGCAATAATGACAGAAACTGTTGGCACCCATAATTTAATAATTTACTTAGAACTCAATAAAGCATTGCATTACATTATATTTTATTACATTACATTACAGTAGTCATGCTAATTGAATTACAAGTTTTTCATATCTATTAAAGTTACATAAAATTATATATTATTTCACAAATTACATATTCTGAATGAATGAATGAACGAATGAATAATGTTTAATTCCCGTTTTTGCTACAGAGGCACCACAGGTGATGAACACTGATGATATATGAGATGAAATGATATATTAGGAAAGGATTTTTATTTTTAAGGAAGGAATTGTTCCAGGCCTAAGTTTAGGGTACCTCCCTGGCATTTGCCATTTATGAGGACTGAGGAAATCCTGGAAAAAACCTCAGTCAGGGAGGACGGTCTGGGCGGGATTCGAACCGCGGACCTCCCGCTCACAAGTTCGTGCCTTAACAACCTCGGCCACCCATGGCAGTAATTATATGTTTTGATACCCTTTGGTGGAGGAGGAACAATATTTATTTTACATGATGCTGTTTTGTTTTTCTTTTCATTGTGAATAAGCAGTTTTGGAATTATTATAAATAAATCAATATAAAGAGACAATAATATTAAACATTCTACCTCTGAACATACAGCACCTCTCAGCTTCCAGCATTTGAATCATAGAAATGATAACATCATAGGGCTGGTCAAGGTACAAAAAATGCTGTGCAGTAGCATATTTCCACATATCTGATACCACTATAGGTTGCTCATTTCTATCATATGTTTTAATAAACCCTTTCTCTAACACCCCAATGACCATGTGAACCTCTATTTTTACCCTTGGTATGTTGATTGCTTATTGTATGTAGCTTGATCTTACCATATCTGCTCACAGATATAAAAACTGAAAACTGACCTCTCAGGCCTTGCCGAGTCTATTCCTGGTAAGAATATTGAAATAATTGTGATGCTTAAATCCTCATGATACATATTTCTTTCATAATAACTGTCTATCAATTTTTAACTGCAGGTAAATTAATGAGTGGATAATGTGAAATCCGAATTAGCTGGAGTTTGCTCTATAAGTCCCTTACAAAAAAAATTATGAATTAAGACATTTATTCCTTAATGTTATTAATTAATTAATTATTTCAGTTTGAGATATTTCCATTTTCTGTTTTGTGCAATCCTAAATAGTCACTCTGATTTTTAAATATTTTTGCATTGTCTCCCTACAGTTGTCAGTAACCAGAATTCTATAATCCAAAATTTACAAAAGATTCTAACTGTAAATAATGATGCTCGATTTAATTAAAAATGATAAAAATGGGCAAATTTGTCATATTTTCATGTAATGATTTTAAAATTATACTCACATTTTTGTCCATTTAACACTTTTACCAATGGCAATAATGTAGGAGAATTGGAATGTTCGCTGTCCAACCTGGGGTCACTAAATCCTCTATCTTTAAAAAAAAAAAAAAAAAGTAGGTTCATTTTTCTTCCATTTCAGATCTAGAGACTTTGCTTCCTATAGTGTGCCTTTGCCTTTGCATAGTACCATTAGTTTTATCCCCAGTTTAAACTAGCTTCTCAGATGATTTTCTAATTTTATTTATTGACTCATTCTTCTTTTGATCTATTGCATTTCACTTCTTGCTTTAGTCATAGCATCAGACTATATCAGCTACTGCATTGCCATCATCATCATTAAGACTTATTTCATAGCTATGAAGCAATGAAAATTGAGCCTTTTCTCTCTGGCATTAATGAGAAGTACTTTGTTGTACATCATCTTATGTTATCAGACAATACTGAAGACCTAATGCCTGTCCCTACGTACCAAATATGAGCAATAATTTTGGTCACACCTTCACCATAATAATGCAGTCAGCACATATAAGGCTAATGGAGGTAGTGTTCTCTCCTTCAGAAAAATACTTTTTATTGTTATGAGCTACATAGATAATAGGGTATTTCTTTACTTGTGACTGAATAGCCATTTGGAGATAGAACACGTTCTTCTGCAATGAATGAGCTGTAATTCTTGTGATAATTAAAAAATAATATTGGCCATTCCTGCTACCCTGTCTTGGAGTATTCAGAATGCTCTGAAATCACAATGAACTTTGTCATTTATCAATTCCACTTTTCTATGGGCATGGTTTGCACATTCAATCTTTGACAAACATTATATAGCAACCCATCTGTAGCTATATTTTGGATATGTACACAGATTCATTTTTATATAACAAGAATCTCAAATCCAAGAATTATATTTTAGCTTAGATAGATGCTGTTAAAATGGCAACTTCTAGCAGTGAATGTAACAGGCAGTTATTTTGATCCTGCTGTTATCACTGTTGTGTTAGTGGTGGTGACAGCTTTCATTCTTGTAGCAAGAGCTGAGGTTTGCTGTTCTGTTGGAGGAAAACTATAATCTGGACGAAGAGAGCTGAAGTCAACATAAACCCTTTTCCGACATGTCACTGAATCTAGATGACTTACAAGATCAGCAAATGAAGGGCGCATATCAGCTGAATGAGACCAGCAATGTAACATCAATGAGTACCTAAAAAATAAGAAAATCATGCAAGATATTAAGTAAAGATAGTAAATATTATTTCTGATTATTGATGGTTCCTGTAAATCAAACATGAATAGCAACTCATTGAACATAATTTTGGTTAAAATCATTTTAAGTTCACTATAAATTTCTAAATGAAAATCTTGAAGCAGTTCAAGTAAATCAACTTAAGGTTAGGGAAGCAAAGAAGAGGAAACATGTCACAGGTGTTGCAGAACTATTGCAAGTATCAAAAGAAAGAAACTCAACTAATAATAATTTGTTTATCAATGATATTTTAGAAAAATGGTTTCCTTTTTGCAAATTACCTTTCAGTGAATTACTAAATGCCATCATTGGAGCTAATTGTGTAAAAAATAATGGTATAAAGGTGAATACCATAATGTCAAAAGTGATGGGGGTAGTAAATGAATGAAAGGGGAAAGATAGATTCTAAATGGAATGCAAGTAGAGGATTAATGAAGCAGTTGTAGAAGCTAAAATGTAATATGGAATTGAAGTATGAGATGCAGCAGGGGTTGGATCAAGACAAATTTAAACCACAGGACGTTTTATAAGATGCTGAGATTGCCTAGTTTCACCAAGTTGGGGAGAGTTGGGAGAAAATTAATAATTACAGAGAGAGTTATGAAGCATTCGTTTAGGAATATGAGGTTAGAGGATTATAATATACAAAGCAAGGAGAAACAGTTGGGGTAACAGTGTGAGGAAAAGGCTGAAGAGATTAGAGTGATAAAAATGAATGGGAGTAGAGAGAAATATGTGGACTATTATGATAGACGAGGGAGAGAAGGCTTTATTTGGATGAAATCAGATGCAATGTTTTTGTAAGGCTATGGAAGAATGTTTATATATGGTGTAATAGAAGGAATGTTTCATCATTTAGTGGAGTGTAAGGAAACTGAATGATGGAAAACAAAAATTTATGAACATAAATAGGATATGTGGTAAAAAAACGCCAATAAAAACATTTTCTGACTATCGATTGGAAAGAAGTCGAAGAATAGGGATATATTTAGGAAGAATACAAGAAAAATTAATTTTGGAAAGGAAGTTTAAAACACACAGTAAGGGTTTATGGTTAGTTTGGATATGGGAAACTAAATGTACTAGTAACTTGGAGGAGGAGGAGGAGGAGGAGGAGGAGGAGGAGGAGGAGGAGGAAATTTGGGTCTGGGACAGAATTTTGCTACAATATTTAAGGACTAGCCAAAGTTAAGCCCTTATTTAAGAAAGGTAAAAGAACAGTTTTGAATAATTACAGATCAGTTTCATTGCTATAAGGAGTTAGCAAAATAAATGGAAAGATCTTTATAATACATTATTAAAATTCATAGAATGTAAAAAGATCTTAACTGACAATCATAGCTTCAGAAAAAAGTAATCCATGGAAACTGCATTGTTCCAATTAATTAATCGTACTGTAAAAGCACTAGGCCACAAAAAGAATATATCATGGATATCTTTTGACCTATATAAGCCTTAGATATTTTGAACCATGAAATTCTATTCATAAAACTGACTTAAAAGTGTATGCTCTAAATTTCTGGATCATATCATGCCTAAATCAGAGAGCAAAATAATAGAAATATAGCATTAGAAAAAAAGCGAAATAAAATATTGCCATTCAAAAAGAGCACAGAGCTATAGCTATAACACATCATTACAGATGTGCTATAGGGGTCAATACTTGAACCAATACTTTTTATTTTATTTATAAATGATCTAAAATCTAAAATATCTCCAACAACAACAATCCAGTATCAAGTCTACAATTATTTTAGTACAGCACATAGGGAAAGAAACTCAATAGATAAAATCACATAACGCATCACATTGGTTTGTTATAAACAAACTAATAATTAAAACAGATAAAACTAAAATGCTCCACTTTCACCTCAAACAAATAATAATGAAGAACCAATAGTAACATAAAAAAAAAAATTCAAAGCACCAAAAGTATAAAATTCTTACACATTTGGCTTAAAAACAATCATTAACATTACTTGATTAAAAAGTTAAATGCCATTTGTTTTAACTTTAGATAGCTTGTACAAAAACGGAAACCTTAGAATAGCCTATTTTGCATATGCACACTCCTTACTAAAATATGATTTAAGAAGAACACTGGGCAATTCTCCCCCCTGCAATTAGTTATTCAATTAATAACTGAGTCACATACAAGAACTTTTTGCAAAGCACTGTTTAAGAGAGTCACATACAAGAACTTTTTGCAAAGCACTGTTTAAGATACTTAAAATTCTTCCTCTCTGTTGTATATATCTGTGAAATAATAAAGCACTTAAAATGATTTTTCCAAAAGTTTAAGAGCAATGAATACAGTCATAACACAACATCTATAGAAAAAAAAAATGAAACAGCACTGAGGGTCTTTCTTCTTTATCATACTTTTAAACTATTAATGAATATTTAAAATATAGTTCAATATAATTTGCTCCTGAAATTTAGGAAATAATGGTATATAAAAATATAATCGCTGATTATAGCTAAATTCATTTTCAAAGCAAAGAGTAAAATGGAATGAGTATAGAGTGTGTATGTATGTAGAACTATGTGCATATAACTGCAAATGTACTTAATTTTTGCATGTTATATGTTCTATATCAGCAACATCAATGAAAGGCCATATGTGCAAGTATATCCTTTTGTGCCAAGATGTAACTTAGCATTTTACCAGTAGGAAAAACAGAGACATACCAAAGCATTAGTGTGCGTTACATGGCACAGCAGTGCAAAGGGGTTGACAAGTTGCTTTAAAATGGATAAAGGTAAAGAGAACTTTGATGAACATTGGGGCATTTTGTTTTTCATTAAGAAAGTGGTGTCGATAACCAATGCTTATTATGCAAAAAGCATGTTATTAGCAAAAAATTTAATTTTATACAATTTTGGAATTTCTCATCCAAGATTTTTCCTTCTGCATTTTGTCTAAGGGTAGTGACTGACAAGGTTTTGTCATTACACTTTCCCTAGCTGAAGAGGCAAATAGAAGCCAAAACAAAGAAAACACAAAAATAATAATACAGTTAATGCTCTATAAAATACAAGCTTGTATTTTCACTAAGTCCTTGCCAAGGTTTGATCTTTGATTGCATTTTGTAACTTATCCTTTGCATTCTTTGATCCCCCAAAGTCTTTGGTTAGTGTAATACAAAACGGGATGATATTCTTTGCCCAGTTTCTGAATCTCTGGTTTTGAACTATTCAGTTCTCATCACCATGATGAAGAAGTTATGGAATCATAATTTTTATCAAAATTGCAAAGTCAAAAGACATAAGCCAAATGACAGCAATTGATAATATTGCAAAGTCCAAAGGCTCAAGCCAAGCAACAGCAATTAATAATTTGAAATAAATAAAAATTGATCCAAAATTTTATAATATATCTCAACAATAGCTTTTGCTTTGTCTTTTGACCTAAGTTTTTTGACTTTGCATTTGCAAAAGTTTTGAAGTAGTACCATTTACTTAGTAAAATTGTCAATTTCTGCCATTTGGCTTGCATCTTTTGAATTTGCATTATTATTATCAATTGCTGTAGTTTGGCTTATGCCTTTTTACTTTGCAATTTTGATAAATTACCATTCCACAATTTCTTCGTAGTACTCATGAGAACCAAATAGTTTGAAACTGAGGATTGACAAGCTGGGCAAAGAATATCATACCATTTTGTATTACACTAACCAAAGCCTTTGGGGGATCAATGAATGCAAAGGATAAGCTCCAATATGCAATTAAAAGATCAACCCTCAGGACTTAGTGAAAATACATACTTATATTTTATGGAGCATTAACTCTATTCATTATTTTTGTGTTTTCTTTGTTTCAGCTTCTATTCATCTCTTCATCAAGGAAAAGTGTGATGACAAAACCTTGTCAATCACTACCCTAGGACAAAGTGGAGAAGAAATATCTTGAATGAGAAATTCCAAAAGTGTAGAAATGTAATATACCTCCAAAATGCTTTTGCATTATCCTTTGACTTTGCATTTGCAAAAAAATTGAATGTCAGAAGACATTATGAAATTTACCATGAAGAATGTTATTAAATCAGTGGCTAAGTTACTGAAACAACTTAACAACTCAATGGAGTATCCAATACGGAAAATATTTTCATCTTAAAAATAACTTAGAAAAACTTAATGAATTTTGATTTTCCTCCTATGGATGAACTTGGCAAGTTCCTACTAGAAGCATCAGACACTGCGACAGGAGCACCCTGGTATCTAGCCACCAATTCAAGTAGCAGTAGTTGGTAAACAGCTGATAATGAGAGCGAGTGCTTCTGAAACATGTCCTAGTGTTTTGTAAATATGTGGACTTAGGGCGAACATGTTCAGTACTTGAGTATAGGATATGTTATAAACATATTGAAAGTGACAATACAGTTAAACTTTACAAATACCTTATTGGCGAGATTAAGTACCCCACAGCTAATTAAATATTTTAATCTAATTAAAATTCCATCATTACAAGACTACATGTTTTGCAAATAAATTGCTAATGAAATATTTATAGTTTAACAAAAGCGGTTGAATATGTATCACATTAAATTGTCGGAAATAGAATTTTATTCTAATATATTTTAAATTGTAACAGAATAATTAAGTTTAACATTACAAAATATTTACTATACCCTTTTTCCCCAGATTGCAATATGCAATGAAATAAAAAACAATAAATCCCAAGCACTAATGATGAACTATGACATGTGTCTCAAAATTGCCAATTACTTTTACTGATGAACATTTCATTAATAGCTACTTTGTGGATGCTGTAGCTAAGATTTCTTCTAATGATGTGAGGCAATATGAAGATGTTTATTTATTCTGTAATAAGCAGAATACAAGAACTAGCAAGGAATTCTGAACAACAAATACACAATTTATGTAGAAAATTCATGTGCTATGTGTTGATAGCACAGACATATCTGACAAGGCACAGCTTGTTGTTTTTGTACATGGTGTAAATGAACAACTCATCATTACAGAAGAACTTCTAGTTCCTTTGGAGGGCACAATAATGATAAAGGACATTTTCAATGCTATTGCAACTTTTAATGAAACAATGGGGGTTATCTATGGATAAATTTGTATCTGTAACTACAGATGGTGCAGATGCTTTGGTAGGTGGGGTGAAAGGATTCATAGTTTGCTCAAACAAATCTTGCAATTTAAAAATTTTAACAAAGAAATGCTTTAATCATCAACAGCTTCTTTGCAGTAAGACTTTAAAAATTAAGAAATTCTTAGATGTCTTGGTTAAGTTTATAAATTTTATCAGGTCTCATGCTATGAACCATTGGGAATTCAAGGAACAAATACAATCAGTGGATGCTGAATTTACAGATATCCATTATCATTGTGATTCCTTGCTGACTAAGCCACAGGAAAGTGGTGAAGAGATTTTTCATTGTGTATGAACATGTTCACGTCGAGGAAAAATACAAATGTCCCAGAATTAACTGATCCCAAGTATATTCTAGATCTTATATTTGCATATGGACTTTTAGGTTATTTAAATATCTGAAACCATAAGTAACAATAAAGTTATTTAAATTTAATTTTGTGTTGGAACTAATACAGTGAAGCAATAAATATATTTTCAATTAGTTAGCAAGTTGATTTAATATTCTTATGTCCCACTTACCACTGAATTATACAGAATATGTTTCACAGGCTTTTGCCCACATCATCAGCTGTGAATCGACTGCCAGATTCATTGTTGGTTGGACTTGGTGTAACTCTTGTGGACATTTTATGAACTTTTGGATTAATTTGTCTTTACTGGGATCTCGAAGTTCATAACTTTATCTTCATATTTTTTATAAAATTTGTTTCCCATATTCCCCAAATTTCAATAATTTGACTTCCACTTCTATATGTTGATCTCTCTAAAGGTGATGTGCAACCACTGATTTATCTGTCTATTGTACCTGGTGTTTCTTCAGTGTTCCTTTAGCCTAAAACCAATGCTTCTTTTTGTTTTGCATATATATTCTTTGTTGCATTTCAAACAGTTGATTTTATATATTGCTGGCTTCTTCTCATTATCGCCAGAATTGACTATATTATTTAGGCTGAATTTGTTCACTGGGGACAAAATAACTCAAATTTTCTCAGTATTTTCTGGAATTTTTTATGGCCCAAGGATAATAAATCAATTTCTTGTGAATGGTAGTTTCTTTTTTTGCTGTCAAAATAATATATAATGTTATATTATTATTATTATTATTATTATTATTATTATTATTATTATTATTCATTGCTAGAGAGTTTCTAATGAAAACATTGCTACTTCAAATGCAATATTGTTTCATATTGAAATAGCTAAAACTATCCTACATTTAATATATATGACTGTTTTGCCATTAATATCCTGTTCACTATAATTATCTAATAGTTATTTAAAATATTTTATTCAGTTTTGTAATGCAACAAAAATTCGTCATAAAAAAACTGGAGGCATATTTTCATGGGAACACACATGACAAGAGGTGACATTTCAAGTGACTCTTATGGCAAGAGGCTTCTCTTATCTCCTCTGACCAAAATACTCTACCAAGATCCTACAGACAATAACTGAAATTTCAAAGATGAAGGTTCACCATAATATTTTATTTTTATGCATAAAAATGCATTAAACAATGATTATAGGAAATTAAACTTCAAAATTTTTTGGGGTAGAATATATTTGTACTAGCAACATTTTAGGGAATACACCCCTAGTATAAAATTCAACATTAGGATACCTTGGGAATTTGTTTAATTGTCAATATTTCCTTATTTTCCACCTACTACGAGTATGCTATGGTAGTAGCTGTAATCCCACTACCTAACCCCTTCCATTGTCGAAAAGATTTTCATGTCCACTGCATTCTGCTAGCTGGTTGCTTGAATTCCCACCATATTAAATATCTAGTTGTGAAATGAGTTTATATGATTTAAGATATGTAAATTATCATTAAATTTTATAATATTCCAGGGTCTGATATTCAGAACTGTTTTTAAAAATTATGAAATAACTACATATTATTATTATTATTATTATTATTATTATTATTATTATTATTATTATTATTATTATTATTATTATAGCAATATTACAGGGCCTCATATGTTCTCACTGTTAGCATGGGGTTTTGTATCTTGGCCTAGGCCAGCTCCTCTCCTCATTTACAGCTGCCAGCCTATCTGCCTATTCTTGAGCTTCCGAGCTGTCACCAGACTACATTTGTTTGCAAAGACTTTAGAGCAACATATTTTTATGTGTAAATGTTATTATAAAAATTGCATTTACCTACATTTTAATTCAGATTTTTTTAACAACAGTAGGTTAATCAACTATTTATTAGAAATAAAAAGAAGTCTTGACAATTTTCTATTCAGGTCTTGCTATAGATGGAATTTTATTTTTCAAGTCATAGTACATATTACTGTAGTCATTTGCACAGATTCAAAAAATGATTACAGCTGAAAAAAATAATATAAACCAGTGTAAATTTTTGGTTGCTATTATATGTGAGTTGTTCAGAAAACATTTTGCAATTTGATCTGAGACAATAAATTAAAATTAATATTTTTGGTTTAAATTCTTTTTGTAACTTCTTTCATTTATCATAAAGGAAAATAAACAGAAATATATATCATTTTAAAAAAAACATAAACTTGTTGTTTAGGAAGACTTTTAACTGTAAATTTATTTTAAATAACAATATTTAGCAAAACAAATTAAGAAGGCATGGGAGATTTACCTAAAATGGTGGTGACTTTCTGAATAGTTTTTATCCCTATTTTGTGATATGATACGTTTATAAAGTGCTAAGAGAATTGTACATGCAAAGTACATCAGGGCCTCCACCTATCTGACCCAGTCATTTTAGGTGTGACCCCTCCAATTACAATTATTATTACCATAATACATTTAATTCCATCACATTCTCCTAAATACCAAATACAAAATACCCACCTCAATTTAGTCAATTCCCAGTCTCCGGTTCATCAGCTAATCCCCATTTTAACTATTGAGCATCATAGGCAATGGTAAATTGTTTTAGCGTTTAATGCTTGTTTTTACTCTGAGGCATCATAGTCAGTGCAGTGCAGTATTCTATTAATACATTGAATGAAATGATAAATTGGAAATGGAATTATTTTTGGGAGAAGGAAATGTACCTCCCCAATGTGTGTCATTAATTACATGAGGATAACTGGAAGAACCCTCGTCAGTTAAAAGAGTCCTGGCAAGAATTGAACTGCAAATCCTCATTCATGATGAGTCAATGCTTTAGAAACCCTTGCCACCCATATTGGTTGTGATAGTAGTAAATGTACATGAAATAACTGCTTCTTAAAATTTATAACAATGCTTTATTTAAGTGCAATTTAAGTGAATTCTGCTGATAGTATCAAACTTTTTTAATACTGAAAGAAAGCCCAGCATTTTAGCAGTAACACCAAAGCAGAATGGAGATTTGAATAAAACAAAAGTATCTTTACATTTTTTAAATTTTATTAATTCTATTATAATGGAAATATGCCTATTGAAATTTGAATTATTTTCTACCTATAGATGATTGTAAAAAGAAGCAAAGCAGACAAAATGCCTGCATTTCTTTCCTCTTTCAAAAATTTCAGTTTTGTTTGAAAAACCTTGATGATATCATGCAGTTTACCAGCAAAGTGCTTTTTCCTATGAATTTTTAAATTTAAATTATTTAAATGTTTCATAATATATACTGAAAATGAGTGGACATCAAATGCCATTGGGAACATAGTAAACCAACCTTTTGAAAATAAAAACTCTTAACAGCGAAGTTTTCAAGCACTTTTTAAAGAATGAAATTTAAGCTAATGTAAAACACACTACTTTGTTCAGACATGAGATATTTTGCCTTTTAACTCTGCTCATTTATTTAAGATACAGAATAATGTTTTTTAAAATTTAAATTATATATCTTTGAAAGAAAATCACAGATTATGACTATAATCTTTAGAAGAGCATGCTGCAACCTTGATAGCTGTTCTGAAGGAGGAACTTGTACATAAAGTGTGCAATAAGAGCATGAAACAATTTTAAGCACAAGAAAACCAAAAAAGAACTTTTTAGACATTTAATACAGATGGATTAAAATGAAAAATTCTTAATCTAAAATAAATAATATATTTAGTTACTAATTTATGAATACATTTAACTAACTTTGACAATGACAATATAAATGATTCAAATATAGATAAACATATAGGTTGTTAGAGCACATTGTGCTCTTAATGCTCTAAAACTATTTCAACATTCATGAAGTACAAAGAAATATTATCAAAATATAATATTGCAAGCACTTGTGCTACAGGATTTTAAAGCAGTAATAAGATTAAGACTTACAGTTCATCTGTACAGTTATCTGGTTTTTCCAGCCTTTTGCCTTCAAGAAGGAAGCTGAGAAGATCCATATCAGCTACTGTAGGATATGGAAAGCCACCTGAATAAAATAAAAAAAAATCAGCTGCATTTCAATTTATTAATGAAAACATTTATAAGATATTTATGCAGATATAAATCATTAGAGTACTGAATTTTTGAAGAAAACTGCATCTTGTCTGGATTTAAAAGAAAAATTTCACCTAATGGTAAGGTAACTCAGAAGCGGTTCACAACATGTCAGAAGAAATGATGTTTTAAATCATAACAAGACATGATCTTTTGCAGAAGCTTAGTAAGCTAATGACTTAGGCTGGAAGCCTATGCATCCATCATATAAATCATAGTGTGAAAACATATGACAGCTTCACCACAGTCAATGGCAAAATTAAATATAAATTTCGGTTAACCCATAATGAAAACAGAAATTTGAATATTAATCAAGAATAGGTATAGTGTGGCATTACAAGCATAACAATCACTTTAAATGCAATTTTTAACTCATAAATAATTTAGATAAAGAATAAAAATCACTGATTTTTTCTAGCAGGCTATAACTATGGAAAAAAAAAAAAATAAATAAATAAAAATTGAAAAAGGAAATGTTGGTGGGGAGTGTTTATTATTGGCCCCACTTTAGGCTGCAGTTTGAAACGGATTTGATAGGTGGGGGATGGGAATTGCATTATATAGTTGCTGCGGTAAATAATTTATGCCCACGGATCGCAGGTTTCCCCACTGCTGCTGGAGACTACCACCACTCTTCTTCGATGGGACTCTCTCGAGGGCGTTTCGCTGGATTTTAGGCGGCTGTGAGCCAGCCGGGCCTGAGATGGGATTCCGACGCAAAAGGAGTCGATAAATAACGCTTCGTTATTTATTTGTTGGTATCGTTTATTCTCTTTGACGTGAATATTCGGGCAAACTCACGTCTTAAGCCGAACAAGAGGTAAGGTAATCTTAGCAAACACATGTATCGCGTTATCCAAATGGTGCCGAATGCAAAGAGATTGTAAATTCAATAGAATTCTTAATGTAGCTCAATGATGTATCGGCAATTAGCGTGGTGACTGACACTCAAGCTTCGTTGTCGCTGGAACTGGTGCTCGGTACTTAGGCCGCTCTTCCGCTGATCTCCGGGCGACGGCAGCCACGCGTATCTGGGCCCAGATAATTCTGAGAATGCTCCACTTTTGGGCAAAATCAATCCCTTTTATACACAACACAAAATGACGGCATCCACAGGCAACGGCGCGAAATACTCCCGCTAATTTTGTGTTAACGTCTCTCATAGGTAAGTGCTTACCTCAATGAATTTAATTTCTATTTGCTGGAAAATTTTGGTCAAGCCAAATGCTTCGCTATTCGTCAATAAGATGAATTTAAACAGATTTCATACGTCACTGTCATCGACTCTTTTACTCGCACACCTGCAACTATGCAGTAAATAGGCCGGTTTCTGCCCTAAGGCGGAGGCATTTTCAACCCTAGCTGCTTACTATAAGACCTTGCATTGTATGACTTTTTGCCAAGTCTTTCTGCATAAGGAGAAAAGACGTGCATTTTTCCTTAACTTGCTATATTATTACATGTGATCTCTTAAATATTACCAAAAATTACACTTTATGAATGCATTTAGGCACTATTAATTAATTACATATTGTCACGACCAATTTCGTGACGTGGGAGTGAGCAGTGGTGAGAGGTATGATGGAAAATACTTCACTCGCTTGGCAGATCCATTTATTAATTATATGAGTATATGATTACATGTTACACCTGTGGGTGTTGAGTTGGAATACTACAGGTTATGTAATGTTGATATAGGTTCCTACATGACGGAGTTCTCACCTTAGGGGATGTGTCGGCCGTTGTAGGAGGAAGAGTAGAATCACGTCGCCGTCAGCGGCGTCGATCCTGCAGAGCTCGCAGAAGCGGGCAACTACGGCAGGGCCCAGCGGGCGAGGACGTTGTCGATTAGTCTAAGAGCACCGCCAGTGAGCTCTGCAGCTCCTTATATAAAATATGCTTACCTAGGGGAGTCTCTACATTGTCATGTCGGCATTACCAATCATGGTGTACCAACGCCCTAGATTTAAAATGTATCAACCAATACCAAGAACACTGAGTAGGTGCTCTGAATACTTCCTAGTGACGCATGACAGGCTCCGGGTGCAGCATAACTCTGCATGGTGCTGATGTCATGGTAAAGTCCCTTAGGGAGTGCCATAGGAAGTGGTTAACCAATTGATCCTTGCAACATCTATGTGCTTTCAGAATCAGCAATGCTAACTTAAGTTAAAGAATGTCAGTCCTTATGAAATAAGAAACGTCCCAAAAGTAATTTATGATGCTCCTCAATGGTGTATGTGACAATATACGAGTTATGTCATTAAAGTTCCTCCACTGAAAGAAAGGCATAATATACTTGCACATAATTACCGAGTTTCTGATTCTAAAACTACAAATATTAATTATTTCAATTACTCTGTAATTGACGGGGAGCCAGGGACAGCTTCAAAATATAAAGGAAATAAACAAACTAAACCTCTCTTCATTCTGGTACCTATAGAAAAACATTTTTAATTTTAAAATATTTGTGATTTTGTATACATATATATATATATAAAAACACTCAGAGTGCAATATAAAAAAGTTCACATAAAATTTCACACTAAAACCGTAAAACTGAATGAACTAAAGAGCCAAGCTCGAAATATACGTGTGGTTTTAGTGTTCAATTTTACGGTTTTTAGTGTGAAATTTTATGTGAACTTTTTTATATTGCTCTCTGAGTGTTTTTTTTTTTATGAATTTTTATGCTTTTTAGAAGTTTTTATGACTCCATTTATAGTATATATATATATATATATATATATGTCTAGCTTTTTGCCATAGAAGAACTCCAGTAGTTCGAAATATAGCAATTTCAAGTGTGACTTTATCTAAATGTTTTATCCTTATCTACTTTTATTATTACTGCTAATTTGTTACATTGTTAATAGTGTTACTTTATTTTTATTTTTCATTTCATATTATTTTACATTTATATATTATATATATATATATATATATATATATATATATATATATATATATATAAAGAATATGAGGTCTCACATATTGAGCATAAAAAGTAATGCAGAAGCTAGATATAAATAGTATAAACAAAACAGAAACATTTCAAATAATAATAATAATAATAATAATAATAATACCATCATAAAAAACAATTACATATGCAGCAATGTGTAGCATGTGTACTCTCATTAAATTTTTCTAAAGCTAGAATCACAGAACACAGCAGCCATTACTTTAACTCTTGAAGATAAAAGTAATAGCCACTGGAATATATCTAAGTAAAGAAAACATAATTATTTTGCATTTTAGTTGCACATGTGTTTTGCCTCTGTATGTGAATCCCATTCCTCACTAAATACAAGTTCATATTGAATTTAAAATGACAAAATTAAAGTGGTGACAGACAGAAATGTACCACAGGATGCTAATATTCAGTTAAGAGTTTGAACAATAATTTTCAACACTTACCTAGTGTACCAATCTCCCATAATACAATAGCAAAAGCCCAAACATCACTTTTGCTTGAGTATAAATTATCTCGTATTGCTTCTATTGAAAGCCAGCGTAATGGCACCTTTTTCCTTTTTGTGTTCACATATATACCTGATCTAGACAAGCCAAAGTCTGAGATCTTCAAGATTTTGTTTTCATCAATCAATACATTGCGAGCTGCTAGATCCCTAAAACATAAAAATATAAAATAAGCAACTTTTAAGCACTTATTAATTAGTTCATCTGCATCACGCAAATTAAAATCATTTTAATTAATATAGTTATACTTTCAGTTTATGGCATAAAAATAATAATAGCCATATTATATATGAAATTTGTTGCTTACTTAAATATGGTTAATTTATCTGAAGATAGGGGGGAAAAAATATTATGTCCAATATAAAAATTAATAAGATATATAATTTACAAAAATAAACTATATAAATGTTTATATAAGGATATGTGCAAAATAAAATGTACTACTTAAAATTAAACTCATAGTCTCCAGATACAGATAATATATTTAAACTTTCAAATAGAAGTATCTATGGATAGATGGATTGGAAAAAGATTAACCAGAAATGAGACATTGCTTACTATATCACATACAAATGTTTTAATACTTTCGTTCATAAGTACACCAAAGACTGTATATCATTCAAATCAAATAATTAGAATGAATTTGATGTGAGTTATAAAGTGTTTGGGTTTAAAAATTAATTAAAAATAATAATGAACTGGGCTCAAATATTAATAAATTTGTGCTGCAAACTGTAATTAATATCTTATGTTGTACAGTTAAAGATAGATGTTACGGTTCAAAAAAATTTGCAATAAATGTGATATTTCAAAATATCCAAATCTAATAAATCACACTGCATATACGTATATTAGAATCAAAGTTTTATATATATTATGATAAAAACATAAACCTGAGCTTTGATAGTTAAATTCAACTTCCATATGATATTTTTTAAATATTACAATGTGTGTTTTGTCTCTTGGTCATTACTTGTTAGTTTTATGCCAATACTATGTTAGTAAATTACCCATTAGTTTTACTGATAACTTTTCATGTTATCCTTTTTTTGTCATATATTTTCTATAAAATCTATTTTTAATGTAATGAAGTAAATGCATGTTATACCTGTGTGTGATTTGCTTTTTCTCAAGGTATGCCATACCACGAGCAATTTGGACTGCAAAGTTCTGAAGTTCTTTAGGATCCAGAACATATTCTAGTTGCTTCCTAAGAGGAGTAATATGTGTAGAAGTTGCTGAAGCTCCATCACTGGTCAGCAAACTCCACTCAGCTGTTAATTATATATGGAAATATTAATGCTGTCCTAATCTACTAACATTATAAAATATCTTCCCAATAGAAAACTAAAAATAAATGTTGTAATTCTTATTATCACAATTGTACTTCAGACTGCTCTTTTTTTAATAAAGACACTTACTCTCAGCAATTGAAGGTCTGCCTGTTGAAGCACATACATGATTATCAGGCTGAATGTAAGATCCTTCAGAGTCACTGCAAGAAGAGAATAAGTTTCATGATTGTTTTTGAAAGTCTTCAAACTTATACATTGGATTTTAAGATTTTTCAAAAAGACAAAAAGTATTGAACATCTAATAAGTGATTTCAATTATACACTATTAATTTAAATGTAAATTGGTACTTGCACAGTGAAGCCAATCATATTAATTGATATCATTGTATGATTCAGTTGAACTACACACTCTTAAAGCTTCACTTACTTTTCATAAATGTTCTGGAAACCGGTTCCATACATTTATGAAAAGTAAGTGAAGCTTTAAGAGTGTGTAGTTCAACTGAATCATACAATGATATCAATTAATACACTATTAACTTTATCATATTAGAATTATTGATCTTCCTCTCCAATTCAGGAAATGCAAGAATGCCAATAATCATTCATATTTCCTTGCTGTTATATTGATAACAACAACCAAGCAAAAGAACAAATTTAAAATGTTTATTTATAAAAATAACACTATTGTTGATTTGAAGAATGAATATGAAAACATATCTTGTGTGAATTTTTATTTTCAGAATTTAGTTAAAAATGTTAGAATTACTCTAATCTGATTTATCTATTTAATAACATGAAAAATACAGGAATGTTACTTGGTACATGTTATATTTATTGATAAAAGTTTTGAATCAGTTAATAATTTATAGATTTAAATTCTAAAATGAGCTACCCAATTGTTAATAAATGTTTATTGTATAGGGTAGAGCACTATAGAAAATATTCTAATAGTAATGTGTGCTAAATTCTATAATAAACCCCAACAAGAGATTAAACAAATCATAGGCAATAAATTTAAGATGCACTTAAAAAGGTTTTATTTCAGGTTTTCTATACCATTTAGATAAATTTTAACTCCCTTCTTTTTAACTACCCCAGTAGTTAAAACAGGCATTAAAACACTATTAAAAAAATTTTTGTTACCTTTTATTGATTGTAAGATCTGCCAAGGATAACAGCTTTACTTGAATTTTACTCCCTCCCTTTCTCCCCCCCTCCCCCCTCTCTCTCTCTCTCTCTCTCTCACACACACAAAAAGAACTTGAGAAACAGAAATAGAAAACCCACTTAAATAGTCACAATTTTACTACATTTTTGAACAACTGGTGTTCTTCGAAGGCAGAAGACAAGTGAAAGTTTAAAAATAAATATTGAATGTTGAAGGTAAGTAATGTGTGGAAACATTAAAAAAGCAACAAGAGGGAGAAATTTTTATGACTTTTTATTACTTGCTTAGAGGAGGAATTTCTTAAATCAAAATTATGGTTCAGATATATTGATAATATATTCGGATTTCAGACCCATGGCTCAAAATCTCTAGATTTTGACCATTTCTGTATCTCCCAATACTCTACATTCCTATATATTGATATCTCTTTATGCATCGACTCTTTTCTTATACAAGTACACATTAAGCCCACCAATGTACAACAACATCTTAATTTTGATAGCTGCCATCCCTGTATAGCAAAAGATCTATTTCTTTTTCTCTTTCAATCTGTGACCAATATCTTTGTATCAACTTTTTATCTATTGGCATCTATATTTAAAACTAGTTCAAAAGTTCCAAGACCAATAATATTCTTCCTATCTTTTAGAACTCTGTATCATCCCAATGCATATCTAAAAACTTCCAATAAGAACTTCATTAACCTTATAATAATAGTAATACTTACCTGCCTGGAATTGAGAACATCAAACCTATTTTGAAAGAATGTCATGATACTTTACTAATGCATTAATCTAAAGTGATTTTTCTAAATTTTTATCCTACCTTACTTTTAGAACATCCCCTAATCTTATAAGTATATTTAGCAGCAATTTATTTCTCTCTAAATTACCTCATCCAGTTGTAGACTCATATACCTGCCAATGCCCTAAATGTCAAAGCTGTATGCCAATTATGCCATGTCATTTGTTCCACAGCCATAATTTATCCAGAGAATTTAAGATTACTTTATTTGCTACCTATTATTCTATGAATGTTGTATATATGTTATCTTATAAGCTTTGGAAGGTATTTTATAGCGGTTTATATTCTACTGTTTCACTCTGTATGAATCTTAGGGATTCTGTTACAAGCTGGTTGCCCAACATCCCCTGTCTCACTGTAAGAATTTTGATGCTGCTTTTAATTTAATACTTATTGGTGTGTTACCAACTCATGGTTTTGAAAGTTTACTCAGAGATATAGAGATGGCAGCTACATTTCTGCATACAGCACGTACACCACCAGGTTTAAATCTTATGCATTAATTTTTTCTTTCTTTTTCCCTCTTGTTGCTTGTTTAATTTGTTTATATGCATTATGTTACCTACAAGATTCAATGTTTATTTTTACCACCTTCACTTGTCTTCTGCCTTTGAAGAATGCAAGTTATTCAAAATATAGCAAAAACTGTGACTATTTAAGATTTTATCTATTTCTGCTTCTCCAGTTCATGTTATTTTAGATACATTATTCCGAAGGTTACTTTATTTTTCATTTTTATTATATATATATATATATATATATATATATATATATACATACACACACAAACATGTATATATATATATATATGAATGTCCATTTTTAATGTGTATTTAATTGTATGTCAAGTGAAATCTTATATAGAAAAACTGTTGAAAGATTTTGAAGCCTCCACAAAATTAAATAAATGAATAAAATTACTGCCATACTTAGAGACACATTTACATAAATATGTATATGCAATGGTTCCTTTAAAAGTCAAAAAAAAAAATATATATATATACATATTGCAAAAATGAAGCTCATTTTATATATATGCTCTTGGACAGTATCTAACGAATGACTTATCTTTAAATAATATTTATCAAAAAAGGTATAAAACATAGAAATCCTTTAACTTAATTGAATACTCTGCTTCATAGTAGAAATGTTAAGATTATTTGGAAAGTTTTACAGAGAGCAGAATGCTGTAATAATTTTTTCTGAAATTATATATGGCTAACAGATTAGTTTTATGCACATATCTGACTTAGAACTGATATGAATATTAGGATTTTTTTTTTGTTTATTTATGGATGCTCTTTAACATCTCAGGTCATCAGCGTCCCATTCAATTCAGGGCATGAAACGGCCGACAAATTTTGCTCAGAGGCCTCTTCTTTCAAGCTTGAGGTTCTTTTTCATGCCATAAATATACGACACAGGACCCACGGCTTTACTTCCCTTCTGAACGAAGCCATACTTAGGATTTTTACGCCCGAAAAAATCCATTGATCCTGGCCAGGTTTGAACCCGCGATCTTGAGTTTAGGAGGCAAGTATGGTTACCACTACACCACCAGGGCCGACAGGAAAATCATGATAATATATATTTACTACATTGCATTTTCAAGCTATTTTGATTGAAAATTTGAGATACTGCTATTTAACAATTTTCAATCTCACCATTTCTATTATTCAGGACTTTCAGTTAAAAATTTGCCAGTATGAACTTCCCTGGAGTGTTGAACTTCATTAATCTGTGTGTGCATTCCCCCATTTTGCTAGCTCTGTGGTTACCCGTGCTGTCTTTAATAACTTTGCTTCTTTCACTGTATTATGGTTCTGTTCAGAAATAAGATGTCACTGCTCATTTCTCCATTTGTTTGTATTTAATGTTCCTGAAGGGTTCTTTTAACTATGAGCCTACATGTCTCTTGTTTTTATGATATAGATATTCTCTCATTCTGTACTTTCTTCTCTGGTGGAATACTGAATATTTAATATTGAAAAATATATAATATATACATCTCCAAAGAAATTTTGTGAATCATCCAGCAGTTGACATTTAACTGAGGATGCAGATGATGGTCTGTAAAACATCCTCTAGATATAAACAAGTGAAGTCACAAAAGTTTGTAGTTTGACTGTCATAAAAATTTTAACGAAATCCTCTTAAAAATTTAGGTTTCATAAGTTGGGTGTGTCATTTGAGATTTTTAAGTGTGGATGGCTGAGATGAGAGGATGAAATCTAAAATGTAATCAACATTGGTGTTCATCCTCCCTCTCAGTATCTAAACTGATATGTTTTTTGTTTAAATTAAAATTATTTAAAATAAGTATTTGTAAAGATTGGCAAGTTATGAAATGAGAGCCCTACATAATAACATTTTTATTATAACAAGTTCCCAAAACACAATTTTATTTAATTGTAAGTTCAACACTGGAAAAGTTTTTTACCACAAATTTAGAACTATGACTTGCATGCACATTACTTTAATACTATATCATAATTAAGCTTTTTAATTACCATATCAATATGGCTGCTCTCTCAAAACCAGACATAAACTTGAAACATATTATTTTGTAAATTACACAGAGATCAGAAGAGGTAATATTACTCACGATGAATGGTGCTGCAAATGTACATAGCGAGGAGCATGAACAGGAATGGGACGATGTGTAGAGTTTGCAAAAGTTAACATGTTCCCTGTTCGTCTCTCATATTCCACCCTCAACTGACGTAGATATTGAAGTAAGTCCCCACATGGCACATACTCCATGATCATGCAGAATGGCTGCTTCAGTGTGCAACAACCAAGCATTGTAACTATATTAGGATGATGCCCAACTCTCTTCAACATAGCTATTTCAGAGAGAAATTCTTCTATTTCATCTGTTGTAGCTTTATCTAAAACATTAATAAAAAAGTATTCCCGTAGTATGATATTAGTATATTACCACTATTAATCCAAGATACAAGGAACAAATTATTGTTTTGTTGCTTCATTATGAAAAGCTTTAAACAGTTGATTTCCAAGCTTAAAAACATTCCTAAAACATATTATTTTTCATGATAATATTTAGTGCTATTATCATCTCTATCAGATTTATGGCTTATCTCCATATGTTTCTTAGCACTTATCTATTACTTAATAGATCAAAGTAAAATATAGAAAAATATAAAAATAGAATAAATCTCTTATAAAAATTAGTAAAATAAGCTTAATATAGGTACCTACTAAGCAAATGCTTGCAACCTATTCAAATATCAGTGAGCTTAAGCTTCAGTAATTAAAATACATAATTAAAGATTGTATTCCAATATGACATTTACAATATTTTCCATTACTAGTATCTAAACATCTTTGTTTCATTGTTCTTAGCAACATAAATCTGGTATGAATCATTGTGGCAAATTAAATATTTTCAATTAACAAGTTAAGTCTTTTTATTCACAGTTTAGATTACATTTAAATTAAAGAACATTAAAAGGAAATTCACTTCCTTCCAGTTCACTTTTGGAGTAATATGATTAATACAGAGTTGAAATAATTTCACAACTTCTCTTGTAACAAAGGAAACCTCTTCAGGAATATATCACATTCTTTGAACACAAAGAGGCAAAACAAAATTTTCAGTTTATTTATTATATTTTGTTAACTTCTGATGAACCTATGACTGGGAACTGACACAATCAAGGTGGAAATTTTGTACTTTGTTTAACTATTTAGAATTTAGGTAAAGATGTTAGTATAAAATGATTATTGTATTAAAATTTCTGCAATCATGAGGGGGTATACCTAAAATGGCCTGAACCAGGTAGGTAGAGACCTCTTGTAGTTTGTATTTTTCTTAACATTTTCAATAAATTTCAACATTTTCTTAACAACAAATTCAATAGATTCTAGTGATGGAAAAAAACTTATGCCATATGAGAGTAAACAGATTCTATATACTCTGAAAATTAACATATTTGGATTAATCTACAGTTCTATAATTTGCACCTGTTGACAAAATCTGACTTAACCTCCTGTATTATTAAATTAATATAACTAGCACATTTAAAATAACTGTAAACTTTTCTTATGTGGAGTTTTGATGTGAGTTTAATAGTGACAGTGTAGTGATAGGAGTAGGCTCTAAGGTACAGAGGTCTGGTTCATTCTCCAAAGTCAATCAGAAACATGCTCATTGACAGCAATGCTTGTATTGTAGGCTGTATTGAAACATTAATGCACTGTATCCCCAAATAAACATATATTTAAATGAATAATGATAGTTAAATATGAAAAACTATCTTTTAAACACTCACCATAGTAGATAAAATATTTTAAAATGCTTAAAAACACCTCTATGGCCTCACTCTTAATGAACAAGGAAACAGTCTGAGTTAAAAATATTTAAAATATTAATATAATGATAAAAAACTCTTAACGTTTCACTCTCTAAATTTAAAAATTCAAGACATTTCTTGACACCTTTGCTCACATCGTCAACTGTTAATTCTCTAAATTTAAAAATTCAGGACATATTTCATGAGGCCTTTGCTCACATTGTCAATTGTTGATTAATGATGAAGACGTAAGCAAAGGTCTCAGGAAACATGTGATGAATTTTTAAATTTAGAGAATGAAACATTAAGAATGTTTTATCATTATATTAATATTTTAAATGTTTTTAACTAAGTCTGTTTCCCTGTTCATTAAGAGTGAGGCCACGGAGGTATTTTTTAAGCATTTTAAAATATTTTTTGTACTGGAGATTTTAGACTCATTTTCACTGCTTTGATTCCTGAATATATTAGAATTGGAATTCACCAGAGTATTTTGCTGCTAAAATACATTATTTGTCTGCTCAAGCTGAGAATATATATCTGCAGACAGATCTTGGTGCACTATTTACAGTGCATGTGTAGTGTTTCCCAGTGATTGAAAGGCTCATTGACTTTCCTCGTGTGAAATCTCCAGAGCTGTTTTGGAATTGTGCTAGCTATACTTTATGTGTTTTAGAGTTTCACACCAGAACATTTCAACGAATGTTCAATTTTGATTAATTCATTGTCTGGCTTTAAGGGTATCAACACAAATAAAGGGTTACATTAACTTTGGCAATTTCTTTCTATACTGAAACTTGGAGTTTTCATTAGTGGAACATAATGAAATAAATGTTCTATAATACCCTTTTGGAAAAATTACTGTTGTTCATTGCGATCTGATTCAATATCATAAAAAAAAGGGTTTCTCAGCTAAAGCCCAGGCAAGCATATTGTAACAATGTAGCAATGCACCACTTGAATCTATTAGCACCATGCATAAGATTATAATAATATAAAGGGTACCTAGAAACTACCAATACCCATTAAGGTTTGAGAAAAGTATTTCACCTAATAATTCATTAACATTCATCAGAGGAAACCAACGCATTCCTAAGGACATAGACAATGTAAAGCATTGCTTGAGAAATTAAAATGCTTCATGCCTTGAAGATGACTTCTCTAATGACTTCTACCAATGTGCACCATGGAACCATGATTTCAATTTGCATAACAGTTTTACTTAAAACCTGAGACAAGTTCCTTTTCTCAACATCTCCCTATTATCTATTATCCATTGTGGTTTCTGTTAAACATTGAGCATATAAATGCATATTGTAAATGTTATAAATAAATCTAAGCAATTATTATTATTATTATTATTATTATTATTATTATTATTGCACATTTCTGCTATACCATATTAAAAATATACATATCATATTTTGAATGCATATTCTGGTAGCATTCACTGTGATAATATATCATTAGTAACCCATTAATATATCTATCGATGGATGGATGGATGGATGGATGGATGGATGATGGTCTGTGGGCAGAGAAGGGTACTTTTGGTATTTGAGCCTTGATCATAACTGACTCTTTGTGCTTACACCCAATAAGGGCAACTTAGGAGGAAGGAATGAGGTGAGAGATATACTGGGTGGCCAGAATCTATGGGCAGTGACTTGTGCGAATGCAAATGAGATCCCTAACTCTTTCAAATATAACACTTTGATACCCGTGGAACTCGAACCCCCCCAAGTTGTTCAAGCCCCTCACAAGGTCTGCTTCCATTCCAGGGGCAGAAACCTTTCCAAAGCATTAGCCACAAACCCCACCACTCCAGCCCACCTAGTCCTCACACTTTTGACCAACAAAATGAAATGATATGAAATGGCAGAGTAGAAAATTTGTGGGATGGAAATATCCATTTACCTAAGAGACCAGGGAAAAACCATGAAAAAACCCAAGGTTAGAGTGAATGGCCAAGTGAATCCAGGACTCCCAAATATATGTCTTAAGTGTTACCATCTGAGCCAACCCTCTTGGGTTAATATATCTAATAAGAACATAATTAAACTTTATTGTCACTTTTATTTTAAATTACTTCTAATTGCCTCATTTGTGCAAAAAAAAAAATGATGTTTTATCACTCTTTAATACTGACTATATCTTCATTATTTATAATGAACTAAACTTTCATTCTAAATGTAAACATTTTCAAATAATGAAGTGTATGGCAAGTATATTATCAGCAGAATCAAATGTTTGACTTTTTATTTTGTAGAGAGCTTATACAGAATAGTTGATGTTTTATTTTATAGAAGTTAATTTTGCAGTACATGTAGGTGCCATATAGTTGTGCTCATTTTACTGATGTAATTATCAGTTATAAACATAAATGAATGCAAACATGTTCTTATATATCTGCCCAATGGCAATCCTGAAATGGCAAAACTGGTTATTGAGCAACTGAAATATGCACTCACACACACAAAGTAAGCTTCATACTTACAAGAAATCTTTCTAATCAAAGAAGATTTATACAGAATAGATAAACTTATAGGTTTGAATGTATATTTATAATGATAAAGAGTGTAGTTATTAGGTATCACAAAACTTCCTTTGTATTTGTTTGAAGTTAGAATAAAGAACAAATAAAAGTGTCTATCACAAAGATTGTGTTTAAAATACTTCATTGTTTGCCTTTAGTCGGTAGTACTGAAGAGATACTTTGATTAAAATGCATAGTTTAGTTGGAATATGTGAAATATAATGAAGTAGAGTTTATTCTAACATTTATCACATAACATTACTGAAATAATATTAAACTTTCAGTCTAATATGTAAGAATTATTAAGATAAATACAATAACTATTTTTAAATTTTCTACTTACATTTGAGTTTCTTTACAGCAACTGTGATGTAGCCGGGGATTCCTGCAATGGCTTCAGCTCTAGCCAGAAAAACTCTTCCAAAAGCTCCTTTGCCAATTTGTCGTCCAAGTTCCAATCTGGCATAGCTTATTTCATATCGATCTGCTTCTCCTCTTGCTTTTGCTTCCTTTAATGTGATGATAAAAATAATTATATAACAATTAATTTTAAAACTATTTGTAGCAGTTTTAAAATGTGTATTTAATAAAATTATATGTAATTATAATTAGTGCAAGGATATTTACAAAGTTTATGATACTAAGTAAATGGATATCAAAGAAGCTTCCAATATATTGAGACTACATAGCAAGTTCATCTGTACATAATTTGCTTTTAGTTAATTTTGTGCTCATTGAAATGATAAAATCCATGTCTGGCACATACATTGATAATTAATTTTAAATGATTTTAGTTGTTTATTCCATGTTCTAAAAGTAAAAATCAGCATTTATGAATTGTAGCACAACTTTGCTATCTGCATTGATTTTTTATTTTATTTATTTTTTGTGAATTAATTAAATTCTTCTCCTCTACAATATGGTTAACAAAATTAAAAACTGAGAATATATCTCATATACTCTTGAGTATAATGCTGCAATTGTTCCAATGATATAATAACTCCTAAAAAATTAAAGAGTATAGATTTGATGAACACTTTTTAAAATGCTGGATAATGAACATGTTATCATAAAATTAACCCGTTACAGTGTTTCTATCCATAACTGTAAAAGTGGGATATTGAACAATAGAAGTAAGAATTTTATTGTAGTTTTCCCACCGTGACTAAGGAAGGTGCTAATGAGTGATAACTAACTGGAGAAACTATAAAACTTATCAAATAAATATATCCAACACCATTCCTGTTAAGTTGAGCTCACAAAAAGGATTTAGGAAATAATATTTTACAAAAGAATTATGATAGAAGTTGTGCAAATCATTTTAGAATGTTTTAGTAGTTTGTGCCATACTGTTCAATATCTGGCATTTTATCTCTTACCTCAATTTCTTTTTCTATATATATAACACTCATCTCCTGGAAAGGAAAATTTGCTCTTGAGATGTGAGGTCCTGACCTGAAATAGAATATAATAATTTTATTATTACTAATAAATAATTATTTCAAAAAAGTTACAATATAATGAGAAGGGAATTGAATGTTTCATTTTTACTAGTAGTGTTATGACCAGTGATTACAATGCAGCTACAATATCACTTTATGACTATTAAAAATGACAAATCTCTTGCAATAATACTAAGAAATGAAATTTAAATAAAAGTTAATATCTAAAATGATGAGAGCATAGCATAATGAATTAATAATATAAAGATACATAAAAAGTGAAGTGCTGTAAAATTATTTAGAACCAAGCATAGAGATTAAAATTGGTAATATATATTAAAGTAAAATATCAGTTGCTGCTTTATTATAATTTGCATAAAAATTAGAAACACTAGATACATAAATAAAGTACATGGTGCAAAATCAGCAAATCCAAACCAAAAAAGAAGTTGTCCAGGTACAAGAAATGACAAAAGGATATGCATATAATAACCAAACAGTAGCAAATTTTAAATTATGTCAAGAAGAACTGCCTTATCAGTGTCCTTCAGCTGCAAGATTAACACTTAAGCATTTTCCTTGATTTTTAAAATTGCATGTTGATAGCTTCATATGTTTTACCCTTTGGAAAATCGCTTCACACATTTAAGTTAAAGCTGTTTAATAGTAACCATTTACAGCCTAGTATTTTCTGCACAGATGTTTTCCTAAATGTATCATAAGTTTTATTTTTAATAATCATGCTTCAGAAACATAGATGAAGAGGAATTTCATAAATCATGATTAGAGCCCAGATTTTTAGGTTTAAACTATTTTGATTCTTGCTAGCTAACTGTTATATTTTAACATAATTATTCATTTCTTCATCATGGGAATAACATAATTGAATCTTATGAAAGCTAAAAATGGCTAAATGTGATATTGAAACCTAAAAATGGCTAAAATTATAGTTTATAAAAATTAAATTTAAATTAATTTAAAGGTAATTAATTTTAAAATATTAAATTAAATTTAATAATATTTATGATAAAGTTACTTTTAAAACATTAGCAATTAAATTTAAATTAATTTTAGAGATAATTTATTTTAAATTATTAAAATTAAATTTAATAATATTTATGAAAAAATTACTTTTAAAACATTAGCCAACAATGCTCATCTTAATAAACTTCAAAGACAAATCATTGCATTTAATTTTGCAATACCATTATTGTCAAGTATTAATAGGATTGTTAAAAATAGCTTGTTTTTAGAAGCAAACTGAATTTAATTTCATAATACAATAGTTATCAGTTATGTTTAATGCTATTTTCCTCAAATGGCTATTGAATGAATGTCTTCTGTTTCTTTATTGTCAGTCATGTTCTGTTAAAGAAAATTGTCTCATGTAACTCTTGTTTAGAAGCAAACTGAAAGCATTATTAAGAAGCTTACACTTACAGTTTATTAACAGCTACAGCAAGATGCCAAAAAGAAAGGTATCTAAAAGTTGGTTGATTAGCCAGTGGGTCAGCAATGATTCCAATTTTACCACAGATGCAAAATTGTATTACAAAGGACTTGAAAATTTTAAGTAAATTAAGTACTTTAAAATGTGAAAAAAATATACCACCCTGACATTATAAAGACTTGGAAATTTTAGTGTTCTTGTAGTTTTGTTTCAGAACAATGGAAAATACAAGTAAAATTAAATTAAAATAAATTTATATTGTCATGTATTTGTTTCAATGTCTTTATTCTACTTTAGCTAAGATAAACTTAAAAAAACTATCCTAAATGTACTGAAAAAACTTAAAAAAACTATATTAACATGTTAAAAAAACTAATTCAGGGTTTATTAAACCCCAAAAAATCCAGGCCCTACTCGTGATTATACCAGTAGTATATATTAAATGTAATAGTTGTCTGATTTTAAAAATCTTTATAAAAATAATATAATTTGCAGAATGAGTTCTTAAAATTAGCACTTGATTTGGTGACATCAAATCAGCTCTATATAAAAATAGTCCTTATATAGTAAAGTTATGAAAAATAATAAATTATATTTATAACTAACCTTTCTAGACTAACTGCTTTATATAATCCTCTCCAATTCTGGATTGGCTGCAGTCGACCTTCCCCAAGTTTACGACGGATCCAACTTCCACATTTTTGAAATACTGTCACAGCAGTAAGAATGAACACCACAACAAAGGATGCTATTGATAGTACTGTAACCAGTAACCACTATAATAAAGAATGAATTTACAGATTAGTAAAGATCAGGGATTTAAGTATCTTTATATATAAATAAATGAATGATTGTGGAATTAAATAAGATAATATATATATAGTTGCAAACTGTGAAAAACACACATTCTATTTCTTTTTAGTATTATCTGCATGGATAATCTTTTTGTTTTTCTGCCTGAATGCAGATGTTTATAAATTGGTCAGTGATCATGAACTTTAATAATATTCTTATTTAAATTAATGATAAAATTATAATTGTTATAAAAATTCAATGATTGAAAATGTTGAGATATAGATAAGATGTGAATAATCATTGGAGACTTTGTTTCCCTAGCATTTCAAAATTAATAATATTTTACTTTTGTGTTACTGAAATGACAAATGAGAGCAACTTGGCATACAATAATGGAAATTCATTATGCTGTAGAATTCACTGAAAAAAGTTCTTTTCAGCTAGCATTTCAAATATAAGCATATTACATTTTGTAATAAGAGAAACAGCTCATGAGCATTTTTTTATTTGATTTATTTATGGATGCTCTTTAACATCTCAGGTCATCAGCTTCCCATTCATATCAGGGCATGAAGCAGGCAACAAATTTTGCTCAGAGGCCTCTTCATTCAAGTTTGAGGTTCTTTTTCGTACCATAAATGTGCAATATACGGGAACCCACGGCTTTACTTCCCTTCCAAAGGAAGCTATACTTAGGATTTTTATGCCCCGAAAAAATTCATCAGTCCTGGGCTGAATCGAACCCGCAAACTTGAGTTTAGGAGGCAAGTAGCACCACCAGGACCGACTTTATGAGCATGGTGTATCATTATAGTACATTATTTTTTTACAATAATCAGGAAATTTTTAATTTTATTAAATTTTTCTAAGTTTCAGCTTCTTCAGTATTATTTTCACATTGTGCATTTCTCATATTTTAAAAATAAGTATAATATCTTTAATTAAATGAAAGGCTCCTGAGATATTCACCACCTCTATCAGCAATGACACAATTATACACTTACCGAGGCCTTTGAATTTTCCTCCAGAGGTACTAAAAACAGAAAAGCAGAAAATAAAAATTTGTGATTATACTGTATAGTCAAAAGCAAACAATTTTCATGGTTTTGATCTTAAAGTGAATTGATTTTGTTAATAAATTATGCTAAAGCAAAACATTATTGCAAAAATTATTAATAATGAAGCAAAAATTCATTTCCAGAAATTGCACTTCCTTCAATATTGTCTTTCCTCTTAATTGTTCTATGATTTGACAGATGATTTTAAAATTATTTTTGACTATGATAAATTATTTAAATCTTTTCTTTTAATATATTTTCTTAACTTCCCTTTCTCACCTATAGTATGTTTATATATTTTGAAATTCATCTTTTGTATTTGTTTATATGTTATTTGAGGAGCTACACTGCATTAATAACAGGAATGGAATTTTACTGAAACCAGAATAATTTATTTGTGGATCATTGTTGTTTGTGAACAGTAAAACACCCTACTGAAGATAAGAGAAGATGCTATAATTGTGGTATGAAAGTCTCCATTTGATGTGTATTTGACTTTGATCAATCTAAACAGATGCATAAAAATCCAGAGTGGGATTCTATATCATTCCTCAAAGAGAAGCTGCTCTGATTTCAAATGAGATTTCCTGGAGAAAAGAAGATTTATCTTCCAGTACAGCTTGATAATGATCAAACCAGGCAATTCTGCAAGCAAGCAAGGACGGATGGGAGAATGACATTCCCTGTTGGGAACCATACCTGCTCTATTGAATGCACATATCATCTATAATAATTTCATAGATCTTATGTTACCTTTTTTTTTCAATGTGGCAAATGACAATAGGACTCACTGAAAATGAATGCCGAAACCAGAACACAATCTCTACTAAGTTTCATATTGGAAGAAGACGGTCTGGATTGTGTGTTTCTAATGGCGTTCTCCATTAGAAGCACATTATATTGTAAAGGTTGATTATTCGTACCACATTACATTTTCATTTTCAGTGGCCCAAGTTTTATGCTCCTTCCATTACTGAAGTCTTCTTTTTGCATTTTCTTGTTTTATAGAAATTTGGCAATAGCAGCTCAGTCATGAATATTTAGTTTCTGCAGTTCCCTATGCACTTTTTCCGTTGACACTACTTTGAGCTCAGCAGTCACTTTAGTAGCAGTGATAGTTTTAATGTACTCCCCGCCAGTTTCATCTTATTGTCACTATTATGTTTAGCAGATGTTTTCCCATTAATTTTGTACGTTACACAGTATGTCTAGTTATACTATACTTTACAACCGACGTTATGGATACAGTAACCTAACGGAGGCTAACATTTTCCCTCTTTGGAAGTCTGTAAGATCTGACATAATGGTTGATCAACACCACGACAATCACAGAATAACAGGTAACGTGATGGAACCATTGCTACATAGACGTGAAGTTGCTTTAACATCGACCGTACAGTATAGCTGACTAGAGTTCTGTGTATGTTTAGCAGTATGTTTCTGCATTGCAGCCACAACTGTAATCCCCTAATTAAGGCGTCATGTATCCTAACTAGCGTCAGGCTTATAATGCTAGCGAAGGAGTTATTCCTTCTCTAGTCATAACACTAAGTGTTGTAACTCATAATAAAAGTAGGAAACAAGCGATGCTTTCAGTACGTGACAGTCCAGTCAAGAGACGGAGGGATGATGAGTAGTTTTAATATAGTTTTCATATTATTTTGTCCAACCTCTGTATAATTAATTACTGCTATGGTATGTATTAAACAGTTAAAATGTAATATCTGTTCATGAACCAAACAACAACAACAACAACAACAACAACAACAATAATAATAATAATAATAATAATAATAATTAAAATCAACAAAGGAGCTGAGCAGTTTTATTTTTAAAAATTACCATTTCGTTTTATTTAACTGAAACTTATATGATCTTAATGCCTTGTGCTCTCATGGATAACGCTGATACTTTCAGAGTTAGATGCTTCTTATGTTAATAACTGCAGGTACAAATGAAATGGTTAAGAATAATCCAAATGTGTGAAAGCGTCTATGATCTATGAAAGTAATACTTTTCAGCTACTCATTACACGAAAGATCAGCATTTAACAAATGTAAAGACAATTGTTTAATTGAATTATAAGCGCTAACAAATGATAAGGCTCTTTGGTGGTGGGAATGCGAGAGTAGTAAATTATCCATAGTTAATTAACTGGAGATATTTTCTTGGTCGAATAAAAGTAAGAGTGGAGAGAAGGTGGCCTTACAGTGTGTTAGTATCAAGCGGGAAGTAAAGTGAAAGCTGAAAGCTCACTTTTCCCACTAACAGTCTGGAAAAATAAGTGGTACCTGAAGCGAACACATTTTCGTTTATGGGTTTGCGCGTATGTACCGATTCTTTTGGCATTGCTTCTCATTGCATTAATAATTGAAAACATTCACAATGGAAAAGGACGCAAAGAGCAATCCTTTATGAACAATAATGTGCAGTGACATGTACTTCCGAATTTCCACTAATGCAACTATTTTAGTATAGTAACACTAACAACGGTGAGGTAGTATTTGCTAGCCTCGATCCCCGACCCGCTAATTAATTAGGTAATCACAAGATATTATCACTCTTATATAAATTGTATATTTTATGTTGTTGGCGCAAACTGTATGGTTAGGATTGGTATATGATATAAGTTCCTGATCCCTAGATTTTGTGTGGTCTGAAGGGGTGCCAGTACTGTTTTTAAGTCCATGCTGCACTAGCGTAGATTAGTAGGCTTAAAATATATGCTTTATACAGGGTGATTTTAGTTTTCAATTTGACGAATTTGCTACGAAATAGTGGAGTGCACAACTTTAGGCGCTGTCTTTCACGGCTGGCTTTATTTTTCAGGTGGTCCCGCCACAACAGTTTAGAGTCTAGATCGACACCTAGGTAATGTGCATGCCGACGAAAGGGTACCTGTTGCCTATTTATGCTTAGCTCCATGACCGGGGGTTTGTTTTTCTTTGTGAGATTTACCGGTGTTCACTTTGTTGCATGTATGTATATTTTCCATGTCTGTAGCCAGGTCAGAAAGGTATTGGTGTATTTTTGTATATTTTTTAAGCCGTATTTATGGTTCTTATGGTGGGCATACAGGACCGTGTCATCGGCATACATGGCCACCTTGCATTGCTGGCTTACAGGGAAGTTGCTGCAGTGCAATTTCTTCTTAAGTTTATAGCATATTCAGGTCATCTTAACGGGAGTAGAAACATAAACAGAATCATTAGGAATCAAAATCGAAGCCAGTCGGAACTATTTGGGCGGATCAAGGTTTTAAGATTACAACCAATAAGGAAGTAGATTTGCATAAGTTGTGATCAACAGGAAAACATCAGTATGGGGAGAAAGTCATGTAGTATTAAAAAATTCCTATTATAAAACTGTGTTTGAAACTCCTGACGAAGGACGGATTAATTAATAAAAGTTTCAGTTTTATGAGGCCGCGGTATGCAGTGACAAGTCAGCAGTGACTCAGTAATAGCCAGCATCAAGTAACAATTAGGCAATCTTCAAAGACGGTATTAGAAAAGTGAGATAGTGAAACAGAGAAACAATCTTGCGAGCCATAAGTGACATTCAGCGACAGTAACAGTGATCGTGTGTCTTTTAAGCTAAATGACAAATGTTTATAGGAACAGAAGTGCAGTACGTGAAAGGGAACATATTAGTGTTAAATTGTAAATAGTGAACAATTTGCGTCAGGCACAGGGAATGGAATTCGCTATAGATCGCGAACCAGTCAGTACAGGAATGACATTAGTGACTTCCAGAAACTTTTGCGTGAGCGAGCCAGAAACAGTATACACTAAAGTATCAATAAGTTGTAATTTTATCCACGCGTGTTCGATTGCTACTGTTTGAATTCCATTCCTCTGACACACTTTTGTGTCACAAAACTTTCAGCTAACATCCTGAGCCAGAACCGTGGACAAGAACCAGAAGACAGCGCTATAGAGGGAAGAAGAAGAAGAAAAAACCACCAGATTCAACAAATAACCCTGAAAAATAACTTACCTTCATCACTCCCCTCACATAATTTACCAACACATTTAAATAGTTAATCAATCACCTGCCTACAGTTTAATTCCCCCGCAAGGGCCGTTGCGTTAAAAAGAGATGCATATTTGATCGACGAACCGATTACACGTCGCTTTCTTGATTTGTTTGATTTATTGCTACTTACAAAATTAATGCATACTGTGATATTAGAAAAATTAGGTTCAAGGATAAGCGAAATGTCTGTTGGAATTTTAAAAATTCCTTTTTCTGCTAAGATTCTGCTTGGATATAGCTTCATATTTTATACGAATTTTCTTTGTGGGTAAACAATTTATAAGTTAAGCCCAAAATGCCGACAAAAATAAATATAAGTCGTAAGAGTGCATATAGGTTACAAATAAGACAGTAATGTATTTTCAATAAATAAAAAAATGCATAAATTTGTCGAAAAAGTTGAACTAACTTTAATGAAACACTACTGAGAAAATCTGGGCGTTTTTCGATAATTTTACGACTACATTAAAGCAATCCATCTATGCCGCATGATTTAAATTGATTCAAAACGAAATATGTCCGGCAGATTGCCTACCAATCGAGGTAGATGAAACAACGGATTATGGCTACATTATCATGATTAAGAATTTCGGTACGAGTTTTGTGGTAAAATACATTAACGGTTTATTGCTTCCATAATGCCAAAATATTACACAACTGAGGGAATTAAATCATTAGTGAATTAGAGGAAGTATATACACCAAAACTCCCAACAAGCAAATTGTTCAGAGGCATGGAACATTTATGAACGGCAAGCATATAGGATATTATAAGCAATAGTTCGCACTTATACACCAATGCTAAATTTACACTTTATTCCAAGGATGAAATGAAACTGGTAGAAGTGCGTTATGCGATTCAAGGAAGTGGGAATATTTCACAGTGATTTTTATGAATGCTCTTCTCTTTCTAATTCGAAAAAGGGCTAATGTTCTTGATAAAGTAGTGAAAAAATGGGCATAGAAAATTTCTGCAACTAGTTGAATTTCTAACAATGACGCGTTAACGCCTTTCAATAAAATCGGGAATCAGGATTTTTTGTTACACTTTTTAGCAGAGTCTTGTCACACTGCTGCATTCTGTGTTGTTAGTGATAGTTAAGTTCACAAAAAGTTATTGATTGCAAGTCAGCCGGGCAACGAATGAATTGTGTATGTCATAGGTTTGGCATTAGATAATGGTGTATGAGATATTATTTTAACAATTATTAAAGACGATTCATATTTGCTATACTTCTGAAGGGAGGTTATTTGATTAAGAGTCCGATAACGCGCGGCTGCATACTGGAAGAAGCCAGTCATTAAGAACTAAAATGGTTGTGCAGGTAGCAGCTTGTAGTTTAATTATCAGCAAACTGTTGTACGTTCATGTGTTACTCTGTGCTTTCATTGCGTGCAACTTGTGTACTAATTGTTTTTCGTTAGTTATACCGCTACATAAATGTAATCTTGAAGAACGAATTTTTAAGTAAGACAAATGTGTTAAAATGGATTCTTGCAAAGAAGTTGTGAGGCAAATCGTAAGAGAGTATCCTGATAATCGTGTTCCAGGTAGAGAAAATATTCGCCAACTTGTTAAAAAGTTACAAGAGACAGGATACCTCAATGACAAGAAACGTGTTCCGAACCGCCGTGTTCTTACGGAAGAGAAGTTACATGACACACAGACATGTCCTATGCACATACCGATAAGGCTTCATGGAGATCCTTAGTGTTACATTTTTGTTCTGTTTTCGTAATCAAAACTAACCTTTTGTTGTAAATTGTCTCTAACTTCCAATTTTAATCTAGCATGTATAATTTGAATAATAATTTTAAACATTATAATATTCCTTCTTTTAACGAAACTTCTCTTGAAGCCTGCCGTGACAACTTACGCCTTATAGGCTTCCTTAAGGTCAACAAATATTCTTCTCATTTATTTAGAATTTTCTCTGGATTAACTAATTTTAGGCTGGAATATACAACCTAACCACAGCCCTCTCTCAGTGTTAGAAACCACGAACTAGCATTGGTAGATTTATT
The DNA here is from genome assembly GCA_030762175.1 of Metallyticus violacea. NCBI lineage: Eukaryota > Metazoa > Arthropoda > Insecta > Mantodea > Metallyticidae > Metallyticus > Metallyticus violacea. The sequence goes on from CM060839.1 coordinate 45,660,132, forward strand.
TGATATTTTCGCAGATATTCTAATTGATGCAAGACCACAGGTTCCTCTGGGGCATAACTATGAAGCTTTGAAATTAACTTCAGTGCCCGGTGGCGTTATTTACTATGATTAATTTATTAGCTATCTAACACAAAGCAAATACCTAATAGCAGCAAATAAAATGGTTCAATATACCCATATAAAATATAGATTGCAAATACAGGATGATTATAAAGTTTCATTATTTTTTGAGAAAAAAAAAACTAGTTTTGTATTGGTATTTAACGATGCAAACTACCAAAGAGAATTGGACATGTGTGCACGTTTGCGGATATCAGAACTTTCAGGCCTACTTCTCACGGAAATTCCATAAATGCGCTCCCGCCAGCGCTAATATCAGGATACTGGTTGAACAATTCTAAAAAGTAATGTTATATGCTCAACGTTCCGGTAGAAGACAGGTGGATATTGCATTACACGAAATCCAAAAGTTTTATCATGAGGATGAACCGGAAACTGGCTGTACCATTACCGCTTAAAGAAACGGTCATATCAGATGCTACATAAACTGAAAAAGGAAAATTACGCAGTCACAAAACAATGTTTGAAAACCTTTTGTAAACAACGAAAAAGGATACTTTGATAAAGCATGTGCTGTTTGAAAACATTTTGTAAACAATGTGAAACAGGATGTTTAAGTTGTGTTGAAGATTAAGTGGTGAAAATGACTTATGAAGGTAGTTACTGAATTGTTATTGGTCGGAATAGGAGTTTTGGGATCCGAGGAGAGGAAGCAGATTTATCTTAAACGGTTCTCTCAGGGGGTATATGGGGGATGCAGGCGATGGATTGTTGAGTGTAGGGACCACTTCGTAACCTCCTGTGTTGATCCCGTCTTCCTCTTCTCTGCTCCAATCTTCACACCTCGTTCCCGCTTCTATAAGTTACGAAGGGAAAATTCCTTCGCTGTCCTGAAATGAGAAGTCTAGTGCATTCCGGGAGACGCATCAGCGTTCCTCGGGTAAAAGAATTGGAGAGACATGCCCAAACGAAAAACACTGAATCAATAATGAATCACTAATATATATGCTCTTTATTTAATCACTTTAATTTTTAGAAATACGAGGACAACCACTGCGATACCAGGCTGCTTCAAATGGTATCTCACTTAACAAGAGAACGAAGTCAAAACAAAAAGGTGAAAAACTGAGCGGAGCACAATCGGCGTTAACACTGGCGAAGAATTGTGAACTGCCCTAATTCTCGGCGAGAACGGTGAACTGAAAACTGAAATGAAACTGAAACTGACTAACTCCCGGCGTTTCGACAATGTTATTTTATTTCAGTCCGGCGGTCTCCTGACGCCGCGAGCATCTGAATTCGCTACAATTTAAAGATTCTGATCGCTATTCTTCCCTTCCCATTGGTGACTTAATTTCGCGCTTTTCTCTGCCTTTGTCACTTATAGCTTGAGTTCTCTGACCTAACTTTACGCAATGGATTCAATAGGAGTTGTTTACATGTCCTTGAGGAGGAGACGGGGGTCGAGTGGAACAAAGGCTAACGGTTCAGAAGAGAAATCTGTTTTCCCCTTGCGTAGTCTTTAGAAAAATCCTTCAAAGTTTTACGGTCTTGGGTCGGTTGTAAGTCATAAGTCATTACATAACTCTACAGTTTTGCACCCTCCTCGACAATTTTGTGCAAAGTAACTTTTGGCTTTATCCAACAAGGAAACTGTGAATACTACAATCTTGTGAGAATTATAAGATTGGTTCGTTTATATATGTATACTGAATTTTATATATGTATACTGAATTGCTTTGTTTTAAGGGGTAGGGGAAATCCCTGTTTCAAATGAAAGAGAACACCTTGATAGAACATGTGTTGTTTAGCAATGAAGTCATCCAAAAGTATGATTGGGGATCACAAAGTCTTAAGACTGTTCATCTTTGAAGAACGCAGTGTAAGAGTTATCTTGTATTTCATTTAGCTGAGTATGCTCCAATAGGAGCAGTATGGTTGTTTTTCAACAGAATAGACCTCTCCCTCATTTCGATACCACATTTCTATTTAAGTGAATTAATAAGTGTCCATTATGTCTTTGGATTCCAGATCTCCAGATCTTACAAATTGTCGACATTTTTATATAAAGTTGCAGATGTAAAGATTTTTTTCATTGATTTATTTATGGACGCTCTTTATTATCTCAGGTCATCAGCGTCCCATTCAACTCAGGGCGTGAAACGGCCGACAAATTTTGCTCAGAGGCCTCTCTTTTAGGCTTGAGGTTCTTTTTCGTGCCGCAAATATACGACACGGGACCCACGGCTTTACTTCCCTTCCAAAGGAAGTCATACTTAGGATTTTTACGCCCGGAAAAATCCTTCGGACCTGGCCGGGTTCAAGCCCGCGATCTTGAGTTTAGGAGGCAAGTATGGTAACCACTACACCACCAGGACCGATGCAGATGTAAAGAGCCAACATCAAATTCACTGACCACCAACTCTCTCTAAATGCGGTGCTCATCATATGTAGCTGCAATGCTAGCAAAGATGTTTAATGAAACGGAGAAATAGAGCTGCTATGGATTATGGTTTAATATATATTTGGCTTTCATTCATTATACTGGTTCTAGTATGATAACAGACTGAGAATAATATGGCCACGGTTAAAAAAAAAAAAAACGAAATTTAAAGTTTTGTATTTTGAAAATAAAATCAAGAAATTATTATTTTCTTAGAGCCTTCTAATGGAAATTAACATAAATATAAATATGGTCTTCTTATACACAGTGAAACTCATATAGACCACTAGAAAACCAAAATTAGTTTTTTTTTTTAGTTGTGGACCTATTATTCTCAGTGTGAGATAAATGTGTTTCCCCCATTAAATATATCGAAACTTTATAATTATAAACACTATATCGACGTTATAATCGAACAGCTTGTCCTAATAATGTGGTAATCAACAAAACCAAAATTATTGAGAGCAACAAAGTTTATAATTTGAAACATTTAAAATGCCATGACCTTCAGTTTTTATTATTAAATAACAGAAAAAGTGCTAGCAACCTGTTTTTGAGATATATGTTTAGCTATAATAATATTTTCTCTTTATCTAATTTTCGAGAAAAATTTGTTTGGTAAACAACCCGACTAATGGGAATTGTTCCAGTTTTTACAGCTTCCTCTGAATTCATTACTATTTCTAAATGTTATGCTGTCATCTGTAGAGTGCACCAGTGGAGTTCTGAAGGAAGGAAGTGTGTCTAACTTTGAAATTAAGATAATACGAAGTACAGAAAATTAGAATGAATCTGGCGAAACCGGGCAAATAAGATAATATACATGGATAAATAAGGAAATACAAAGGGGACCAGTTGTGAAATTTAACCCAATAGCAGGCTAATATATTTACTCACAAGTTTCTTCTTTAAATGTATTAATATATCGTACTTAACACTCATATTTTGCTGTGGGTGCAAGGCTTTCTATTTAAATATCTGAATTTTGAACATTATTTAACAGGCGGTAGACACTGGTGATAAATGAGATGAAATGATAAATTGGTCAAGGATTATTTTTAAGGAAGAAAGGAAGGTTCCAAGTCTAAGTTTATGGTACTTCCCCAGCATTTGTCATTTATAATGACTGAGGAAAACCTGGAAAAACCCTCAATCAGGAAGGATGGTCCTGGCTTATGAGATCGTGCCTTAACGATCTCGATCACCCGTGGCGGTATCTGGAAGTCAAAAACACCTTGATCTCATAAAAATATTATTAAATGGTAGTATACCTACATAAATACAGGATGTTCTATTAAAAGCGTACAAAAATTTAACAGGAAATTGAGGATGCTCTACTGAATATTTTGAGATAGGAAATTTGTGGTCTGCGAAGTCAACTTAAGGAGACATAGGCTTAAACATATGGGAGAGAGCCTGAAGGCTAGGCAATCTATAAGCATTGTTTTGTTTCCCTATAATCCACAAAATGCCTGTGTCTTATTGCATTTACATTGTCACATGACAGAATATCTTATGAATCAACAACAGACTTTTCATACTATTAGAGAGTTGAACAATACTGGTAAAGTTTCGCAGAGCTGACAGACATTCAGCTTGTATATAAGAAAGTACGTATTAATTCCTTCGCCGTTGAAAAGGGGTAAAAGGAACGTCACGTCAAGATTTAATTTCTGTAGATAGACAATTGCAGGAGACTAGTTCATCGCAACCACGGTAACGTGAGGACCATTTGCATACCCGAGTTTGAAGAAGAGATGCTGGAACGTATTGCAGCGGACCCACTATAAATACACGTTGTGTTGCACGTGTAATGGGTTCTGCACAGTAGAGTGTGGGGAGTGATCAACAATTACACCCGTATCGTCCATCTATCCATGCATTCCGTTTGACTGACTTTACATCAAGGGTCGAGTTGTTACCAGTGGTTGCTTCAACAATGGAATGCTTGGCAAGATTTCCTATAATTCATATTATTTACTGATGAGGTCTCGTTCACTCGTGATGGTATAGCCATGATGTGGTAAATCTAACGCTTTGGTCGCATCACGCCACCAAGTACAATTTGCTGCGAATTTCTGGGCCGGCATTGTACAAGACAGTCTCATTGGGCCATATTTTCTACCTACCCATCTGAATGGCTAACAGAACTTTTTAGTTCATGCAATGAGTTTTGCCTGAGCTGCTGGAGAACGTACCCTTGTCTACTAGTGAGAGGTTGTGGCTGCAGCACGATGGGGCACTACCTCACTTCATGCGGATATTCGCAACCATCTGGATGCTACATTACCTGCTCGCTGGATTGGAAGGAGAGAGCAGATTCTATGGCCTCCGAGATCACCCGACCGAGATCCGTGGACTGGAACATGCCGGATTGTAGTCGCCTAAGATGACTTTCAAAGTACGCTACGGATACTTGAAAGGGTGCTTGCGTTGAGATTGGAGGTCAACATTTTAAGAAATTTGAAACATAAAGTGAACGTTATTTATTTATTTTGAATAGTGTCTAATGTCCGTTTTGACTACTAAGGCGTCACAAAGTAAACGTTAACTGAGATTTGTCATATTATGGGGCTGTACAGAAATGTATGCTGATGACCTGAGATGCTAAAGAGCGTCCGTAAATAAAACAAGTGAAATAATACATGTAAATAATGTAAACATTAAATTTAAAGAAAAACATGAAAAATTAACTGTAAATAATCCGGAAATCAGTAACAGTGATGTACATGTTTAAGCACATATCTCCTTAAGCTTACTTTTCGTACCCTAGGTTCGCTATCTCAAAATGTTCAGTAGAGCATCCCCTATTTCCGGTTTAGTCTTCGCATGATTTTATTGCAACATCCTGTATATGAAAGTAATTACGTTAGTGAATTTTCTGTTGCATCTGGAACTTCGAGGCGTAACAGCACATTAAATCCGGGATAAACAGCTTCAAAGAACCAAAGTCTGTTCTATTGTTGCTACAAAAGGCACTACTCGCTTGGTCAGCGCAACGACCTTTAAACACGGCTACCAGAACTGATTGGTTATTTCGGTAATCTAATTTAGCTTTAAATGTTTTCATTTCGGTTAAGTTGTGTAAATTTTAAGTAATAAAATAGTGAAATTAATTTGTCATTGTGGCATTTCTAGAACTTATATGACGAACCACAGTGGTGGCTGTGCTTTTAATATTATGCTTTAATATTTAGGTTTCCAAGGTTCTCCATGTTAAATGAGAAAAGAACATAATTTAGTTTGCTTTACCATTTTTTATAGTAGATATATTGAAATTTATCACAGTACACTCAATTATACCTGAGGACTTTATAATAATAGGCTGAAATACCTAGACAAAATAAGAGGCGCATTGACTCCTTAATCTACGATAAAATAAACATTTCTCCCTTTTCTGTTGAACATTGTCACTTTGTTCGCCTGTTTATAATTATCTCAATTTTTTATTTACCTCTATACAATTCTTTGTAAACAGGCGTATATTTGAAGTGGAGACCGCACAGAAAGTCATTCATGAATATAAGAAAGTATAATATTGATTCAACTAACCGCTTTTAGACATGACTCTTTGTAAAAGCTGTTTCAATAATTTCTTAATTCAAAGAAGCGGGCGGTAACTAATTTCCCTTTCCTTTCCTTTATACAGCAAATCGAAAAGAATGAGGTCAAGCACTTTAAAAGACCCATTAAGATAACATGAAGTTGGTTTTCTAATCTATCTGCATTAACAGCTGAATCTGTAGCGAAAATATAACAAGAGAAACGCTTTCAATGAGAGTATTGGGAGAGGTGTACTTTCAGGCCTCTGTGTAGTATTAGGCTGCAATTTATTTGTTTATTTATTGGTAACTGTAGTTCCACTAAATAACAACTTCAATTCTATTGTAAAATAAAGGAATCCTTTAAAATAAAATAATTCATGAAAATAATTAAACACTTATCATTCGCCATTAATGAATTATCGTTATAGAGCGGAATAATATGAAATTTAGTGTTTTACAACATTCATCTCAGAGAGTGGGAAGTATATATACCTTTAATATGTATGGAATCTAATAAGGGCAATTTCATTTTTCATAATATTTTATAAAAGTTCCATATTTTGAAAAAAATATTATTATTGGATCATATTTTGCAATTTTTATTATTTTAATTTTGTTTTAAGGGTCTTGGACTGTTTTAATTATTTTCATTTTTTTATTTTTTTATTCTTTTTATTCTTCAGTAAATATACCAACATTTATGAAAACCCTTTACTTCGACAAATGTATTGTATTCTTCCTATTTACTTGTTGCTATTGTTAGCGGTTAGGAGTAAACGACCCTTCTTATTTTCATGTTGGTGCGACCTACAGATAGTTTCGGACGCAGTGATTCGATGCTTTTAAATTTCAGGTGTAGAACCAAAACATTTTGGTTGGATTTTATGAAACGCACTTTTACACTATTTTAAAAATAATCACAAACATCTTAATTTCATTTCTTAAAATCGTCGCCCCGCCTAAGATGAAATTTTAACAAATAAAGTCGAAAACATTCTGATAGGACCACAAGTAATCTTACAATGCTGTAGTACATTCTGGTAATTAGTAAATGAGCAATAGCGGGACCAGTGTACAGTGTGTTCATTTCTCATCCTGCTTCCTGGGTTATTTTGTTCAACACGGACGGTCTTCATCAAAATGCTCAAAAAAACTCAAGAGATTAGCGCTCAAAAAATGGATTTCAATAATACGCAAATAATAAAAAATTGCTTTATGGGAAAAATTTATGTTCTAGTATAAAATGCATGCACCTCTTAACAAACGCGATAATGAAAATGATGTAAGAATAACATCGGATATTTGAAGCTTATTACTTGGGGACTAAATAGAACTCTAATGACTAATCTATGCAATATCTATTGCAACAAACATAAATCTATGAAGTTCGCTCTCATTCTCATTGACAGATGGGCAATCCCTTGTTTAAAACAAAGAAAGAAAAAAAAAAGGAGGAGAAAGTATACTGCACAGCTCTAATTATTGAAATGAACATGTTAGTATTTAAAAATTAAAGAATATTAAATCTTAATGTTATTCTACAATTGGATACCTATGAATGTGTAGTTAGTGCGTGGTCCTTCACATCTTTGGCTGTCCACAACAAATACTTCTACCTTGTAGGTGAGATTGCGTACCAAATCAGCGTGGGATACAACTTGGGTAATGTGGTGTGTTCCTTTATCCACGTTGCCGAAGAATTCCATGTCTTGAACCCAGCTTGTATTAAACAAGTGCTGCCGTCGGCCTTGTGACCACGAAATTTGATGACCCATGCTAAAACAAGAAGAAAAAATATATAACTGTTGCTATATTTACAGAAATGCTAATTAAATTTTTCTCTTGAGGCTGCCAAACTCTCTCATGTGTCGAACAGGTTTTCTGCATAGGAAATCCATCATTTGGGCAAAGAGAAGTTTTGATATAAAAATAAAATGAACATTATTAATGAGTTTAATGAATATAAGTACAAGGGCTGTTAAATAATTTATTTTCTTGAGTACAAAATTTTTTTTTAATTTTATTTTTCAATAGTCCACTGAAAATTCAAACTCTTCATCCACTTTTCCTACAGTGCCTTTAAGCACTTAACTTAAGCGAGAAACTTCTCCTGATTGGCCTGAAAGGCAGGAATTTGCACCCACTTTGACCTCTTCATCACTTAAAAACCGCTGTCCAAAAAGGATTTTTTGCAGAATTCGGAAGAGGAAATAAATCCGAGAGACCAAGTCAAGATTATAGCAAGCCTAAACCCACATTCTTGGATGCCAGCCTACATTTTGCCTATGTGCACGTCATGGAAAACGGCAATCTGTAACTCATCTTGTACTACCCTTGAACATGTCCAAATTTTCGTAAATTATTTTCAAACTGTATCTGTTGAAATGCCAATTTAATCCACTGTTCGGGAAATCTTAATTCAAAAACTGAATTATCAATTTTTTTGTACATTTTACTGGAAGTTTCTTTCACAGTCCGCCCAGTGTAAGGTTCATATTCAATGGACTCTCTATCCCACTTAAACTGCTTGCTGCAAATTTCACTTTATGATAAGATGGTTATGTAGACACGCTATAAACTACCGGCACGTATGGTCGAGTTCATTATGGCACGGACTCTTGAGCGGGAGGTTTGGTGTTCAATCCTCGCCAGGATCGTCCTCCCTGGCTGTTTTTTTTTTCTTGGTTTTCCATAGTCCTCATAAATGGCAAATGCCAGGAAGGTACCCCAAACTTAGACCTGAAACCCTTCATAAAAATAAAATTCTTTCCCAATTTATCATTTAATCTCATGTACCATATAGATATGGTGCCTCAGTAGTAAAAATGGGCGTTAATCACTAAATACTAGTAAAAAAAAAAGTATAAAATGCAGCCGTGCATTCGGGAACCTCCTTCGGCACTTTTCCTATTTGTAAGAGATTATATCACCGGAAGATGCAGTATCTAACTAGGTTCACACTTGCCTCTTCCAATATTAGACTTGCATGAGCTGAAACTGTGTATGCGTAACCTTGTTTTAATATGCTCCAACTCTATTTCGTACTCAGGTAGAGACATTATTGAACACCCGTCGTATTTAGAAATTAATGCTTATAAATAACAAAGGTAGCATACCGGAAACAACAAGGAAAATAACCGACAGTATAATACAGGACTGTGGGGGTAATCACATTACAAAGGAATTCATTTTAATATTTCCAGCACTCATGCAGCAAAATCTTGCCCTATGAGAGGGAATATGTATAAACATACAAGTGTTCTGAACTTCTGAAAACCCAAGCACACGGATGCGAACCCGGCCAGGACCGATGGATTTTTTCGGGCGTAAAAACCTAAGTATGGCTTCCTTCGGAAGGGAAGTAAAGCCGTGGGTCCCGTTTGGTACATTTACGGCACGAAAAAGAACCTCAAGCCTGAAATAAGAAGCCTCTGAGCAAAGTTTGTCGGTCGTTTCATGTCCGGAATTGAATGGGACGCTGACGACCTGAGATGTTAAAGAGCGCCCATAAATAAATCAATCAAAAAAAAATTCTGAAAAGTTCTCAAAGCAGCACAGAATATTAAACTGTACATAAAATAAAGCCCAAGTATTTATAATATAAGAAATCTCTAGTACCATGGATAAGACAAATGGAAGAAGAAAGACATTAATCAGAAAGGATGTAGAATTCCATCAGAAAAGCTTGAAGGCAACTTACGAAGGCAAGGATTTTCAAAAAAAATGTCAAACTCATAACGGCTTGGAGTGGATTAAGGCAAGAGAGAAAATAAAAGCCTTTGAAAGCAGAAGGAAATCGCATTCGGTACACTTGGGACTCTCGGTGAACATGCACTTGCCTCAAAAATATGCTGAAATTCCCCACCTTTTGCCTCCGGAACCTCTTTGTAGGGGACAGAAAGTAGTATCTGAACTTTAGTTACTGGATCAAAATGATAAGTTCACGTTCTTTATCATTCGCGATAGTTTCAAGAAAGTTATTCGCCTTCTCTCGTTTCTGATTGGAATCTACCGCTCTAGAAATTGACTCTGAAGGAATCTTTTGCATAATTAGTGCAAAACAGTTCGTTAGAAACTATAAATAGTTTTTTTTTCGTGGCACTAATTCATGCTGTAATTTCTTGAGTGATTAGCTTGCATATGGCAGGAATCTTTTTGCGAAAATAATTAATATGGACTTCTTAGCATTCCATCTTTCTTGATTCTTAAATTATTGCATTTTGCAATAGTTATCTGTTTGCCGATTTTGGTGAGAGTGCTGCGAATCTTTCACATCTGCTTCTATTGTTGTCCTTCCCACCACTCTGACTTACTGCAGAACACAATGTTAGCGGGACTGTGTAGAAATGCAAATCAACAAGGCAAGGTTTCACATTGAGGGTCACTACGAAACTTTTGAGACAGTTGAATTAATAATGAGTAGACTCACTCAGACTATTTTATCTATATAAAGTATTCTCCACCACACTCTATACACTCTCTCATCCTCAAAACTACTTACCGAAGCACCCCTGCACTCGTTTTACTCAAGGGTGAAAAACTCATTTTCGTACGCAGTCACAATCTCTTCGGGCTGGAAAATCGCTTTTCTCCATGCGATTTTTACCACTGGGAAGAGAAAATAGTCACATGAGGCCAGGTCAGGACTGTAGAGAGGATGAGTCTGACTTCTGTGGACTCCAGGTAATGTTAGCTGTGTAGGGAAGGCGTTGTCGTGGTGAAGCAGTATCCACCAGTCCTGTCCTTGGACGGCTTTCTCGGAACTTGTCGAAAAATGTGGTGTACCATTTAGCAGTAACCGTCCTTTGTTTCTCTAAAGGAACTGTTGCCAATTGGCCGCTTTTTGAAAAAAACGTGGCCACCACCTTAAAACACTTCGGCCCCTCTTCACTTTCGTTGGTGAATCGTCATCTGGAAATATCCAAACTGTCCACTGTCGTTTGGTCTACGGGTCCAATTGATAACATCACCCATGATGACATTAGACACACGTCTTGAGCTCCCTCCGTCGAATTTCTGCAGTGTATCTTCACACCATTCGCCGCGGGTGCGATTTTTGGCCTCTGTAAAATTGTGGAACACCTAAAGGGAGGAAACCTTCCTCACGAAGATGATCATGCAGAATTTTTGGAACTGCTGGCGAACCAAATTGGAAGGCTGCCTCATGTCCTTAAATGCTACCGATTGTTTTCGCATACCATTTTTTCCACTGCGACAAAGTTTTCCTTAGTTACTGCCATTGCCGGACGCCACTTCTCTCCTCATCTTGCAGTGAAGTTCGGCCCCTTTTAAATTCCGCAAACTAGCGGAAAACTCTTGCCCTAAATGGAGCAAGGTCCCCTAAAACCTGATGCAAGCGCTTAAAACTTTGGGAATCGCTTAAGCCCTTCTTGAAATTATAAGGAATCATAGTGCAAACATGCTGTCTCTCCAGCTCCATCGTAACGATTGGCTGCCTGTGCACGGGAGAGGTTGTTTACCCCCACACTCTGGAATGCGGGATTGGAGACCGGGTGCATTTTACTCGCAAAGGATAGGGCTACCACATGCCACATTCCTTTTAAGTGGATCAACATTCACTTTTACTCATCTCAAAACTTTCGTAGTGACCTTCTTATAAAGCTACAATATTAATGGGCATAAAAACTAAATCCATTTAAGGAGATAGAATGCCCCCCTTCTTACTTTTAACTAGAGCCCTGCCTTTGACCACTTTGAATACTAAGTATTCATTTATACAACTTTCGCTTTAACGAAAAGCATAATGATTCAAACCAATTGAAACTACAATGAAGGCGCTTCTTCTTTACTACCTGCAGGATTTTTTTTTTTGATTGATTGATTTATGGACGCTTTTTAACAGCTCAGGTCATCAGCGTCCCATTCAACTCAGGGCGGGAAACGGCCGACAAATTTTGCTCAGAGGCCTCTCTTTCACGCTTGAGGTTCTTTTTCGTGCCGTAAATGTACGACACGGGACCCACGGCTTTACTTCACTTCCCTTCCTTAGGATTTTAACGCCCGAAAAAATCCATCGGTCCTGGCCGGGTTCGAACCCGCGATCTTGGGTTTAGGAGGCAAGTATGGTAACCACTACACCACCAGGACCGACATACCTGCAGGAAAAGTGTGTAAGTGGGATGGGTGCCGCCAAGCAGTACTCCATGCACACTTACACCATGAATTGCTTGGAGCCTCTCGGTATCCAAAAGCAGGGCCTTAATTGTCAATATCCAGATCGGTGACGTTCACGTGTTGTCGTTAGAGCTCTGTTATAAACAACGATAATTCCTTCTTCTCTGTTTCGGCAAACATAAAATAAACAGGCACTTCTCAATATTGTTTGTGAAAATGTTATTTAAATTTGTGTAGGCTGTTCGTTTCAGAGCGTTTATCTATATTCAAAATATATAATTCTTCTTCTTTCTTTTTTGCATTACCAGCTACTGTTGAGAAACTGAAGTTAAAATAAACGTAAAAAAATGTATGAACCTAGCAATGAAAATATTTCTACATTGTGCTTAAAAAGTATATCAAGGAGTTTCTAGTAAATATAATTTCGGAACATAAAATAACTGAACTATTAGAAAATTTAAAATATTTCAATTGTTAGTGAAACATTCTGAAATTTTTATGCATGTTTTTCATGTTTGTATTTTATCAATATGCAGTTTTTATACATTATCGTAAGTTTGGGAAACATGAATTCATTTGTTATAATTTTAATATCTACATGTGTGAGGAAATACTGTCTATTTTATAAGGAAAAATTTACTTTAGAAACATTATATTTAAAATATTATCAAATCAACTATTTTCTCGTAGCAGTTATATATCAATTTAGTTAAAATATTATCAAATCAACTATTTTCTCTTAGCAGTTATATATCAATTTAGCTTTTGATGCCTTACTTGCATTGTCGTTATTTATTATTTTTTGTGGTTGTAATAATATTATTTTATTGATAAAATAAAGATATTTTAAATGCTCTGAGCACAAGGAAAGACAAAATTTGGTTTGATACATCTTCAGTTAAACTTGGAGTATTTTTATAAAAAAATTGAATTACTTAAAGCTATTTATGTGGTGAACAAAAAATTAAAATAGTGAAGACAACATTCACATACTCATGGATTCAAATGTGAAAGCGATGGCCAGAGGTAAATTAAGCAAATAACCTATGTTAACTTGCATACTGGTATAAGCGATACACGCCAACAAAGAATAATAAAACAAATAATTAATCAATTTTAAAATGCCGATACTTTAAAGTTTGGAATAGTTTCTGTATAACCTGTATAAACTTGTTTTACAGCTGTAATTCTAAAAAGGATATATAATAATTTTAGTATGAGGTGAGCTTCGGAAATGGCAGCAGCAGGAACTATGAACTTTGAAGATTAGTATCGTCGTTTTAATTCCCTTTGTTTCCTTCGCGTTAGTTGAGCAAGAACACAGCTATTAAATAGCAACGCAGAGCCATTACCTTTATAATGTTTTATATAATTAAATATTAATAAATGCGTAAGTCAATATAGCTTCTATGGCTTAGACGAGAATGCTTATTTTGAGCGGAATGAAAAACTTGCAGTTGTCAACCTGTTGTGAAATGGAAATTATGTGCATAAAAGGCTATGTAAAATTAAACAAATGAATTACGATTAATATTTCTGCCTTCTTTACAGTCAGAAAACACTGAATAATCAATAAAGTCATTATTATCGACTTTTCATTAATATCTTGAAGGACATTGCGTTTATTATATAAAGAATTATAATTTACTGCACTATATTCAGAGTTCGTTCATACTTATCCTAGACATTATCGGCTTTTTAAAGGTAACAATTATTTTTAGTATAAAAATAAAAACAAGTGTTAGAATATTAGCTTAGTTAAATACTTTATTAATTTTAAACAGAATGAATCGTTTTTATAATTCTAGTACTGTGCTCGTTTTCTTTCTTTAGAAATATTACCTGAAATTATTAATGCCACGCTCATAATTTCAATTATGAGATAAAATATGCATTTTTGTAACAATCCTAATTGCCTCATTATCTGTTTAATCATGAACGTTAAAATTGTGTTTTAATAAGTTCAACCAGCGTATCTAAATGCTTTTAAGGCGGTTAAGACAAATATGTGCGCTTTAAAAGTAAGTAAGATTCTGAAATAACGCAATACATTTCTTAACAAACTTCAAGAAAAATTAAGTGCCTTCAAAGTATTGCGTTTTTATATACACATGAGTATACACAGTTGATATCGTCGGTCCTGGTGGCGTGGTGGTAACCATACTTGCCTTCTAAACCCAAGGCCGCGGGTTCAAACCCGGCCAGAATCGATGGATTTTTTCGGGCGTAAAAATCCTAAGTATCGCTTCCTTCGGAAGGGAAATAAAGCCGTGGGTCCCGTGTCGTACATTTACGGCACGAAAAAGAACCTCAAGCCTGAAAGAAGAGGCCTCTGAGCAAAATTTGTCGGCTGTTTCATGCCCTGAATTAAATGGGATCCGATGATCTGAGAACGCCAGAACAGTCTCGAGCCGTCCACGGACGAGCGTTAAAGGCCACAGTCCCTAGCCGCATCTCCAACTTTACCTGTGTGGTCTACAGGTCTTCTTTGGGTTTAATGTGCTATCACGTTGTGCAGTTTGTCATCTAAGTTAATTAGGCGAGGATTCCTTACCTGAGATGTAAAAGAGAGTCTATAAATAAACCAAATCAAGAATCAACAGCGGGAAGATGGCAAACTTTTGATATGACTGTTACTGGAGTATCAACAATAACACGAATAACCGTAGGTTTGTCTGCTGCTAATCCTACACTGCTATTGTCTAAAGCTATTACACCATTGTCTGCTATTAAATCTGAGACTGCTATTGGCTGAAGCTGAAAGAGTATTGATGCGGTAAGATAAAGGACAGTTTATCTCAAAGACTGAGGAAAATGTGGCGATTATAGGTTGCCATTCAACACCATCACATATGGAGTTTGTCTACTGTTAAATCCTAGACTGTTATTGGCTGAAGCTAAAATATTACTAGTGCGGTCTCCATTGCAATATTATCAAAGGCTCTGAGAAAAACGTGATGAATGATTACATGCTATTGTTACCTACTCAAAGTAAGCCGGTTGGGTGTATGATAAACGTGGCGATTTTTATGAATTTTATTCCATATTTAGTAAGTGATCTTACCATAGCGATTTGTAGTATATGATGCAGGTGTTCTCTTCCATTTCCTATCACGGTTCTCTTTTCTGTGATCTTCAAATTTTATCTGCCTATGAGTATGTAAAACACGATGGCTTTGTAGCTAATATTAAAATTTACTTTGAGGTTTGTAAAGAAATTTATTGCATTATTTCAGAGTCTTACTTTTAAAGTTCTTTCAAAACATTCACATATTTTTGTATTAACCACCTTGATTATAATTTAAAATATTTTTGTATAATGTTCTTAGTATAGATACGTTATTTTATAAATAAATCAAGCAAAAAAAACTTATTAAAATGTAATTTTAGATGCCAAAATTTTCTATATCTTTTAGTCGAAAAATAGAAATGAAATTTAAAAATATTTCTTTTATATAAATACTTTTGTTACTTTTTGGTTACTTTTTTGTGTAGTTTACCTTTTAGTTAATTTTCGAATAAAAAAAATAAAAATATAGAAGTTTCATTATTTTAACGTGGAGACAGTCTGTAAGTTGTGTGTATTAAAAATGTAGCTTCAGTAAATAACTTTACTCCTTTTACTTTAAATTACAGTTAATTATTTGCTGTTTGACAATTGCGATTTGTCTCACGAGAAATTTTAGTACGGTGCAAGGCACAACTTTAGACAGCCTGCCAGTTGCTGGGAAAACTTAAATATAATTCTTAATTCCAAATTACTAAGACAAATTTACATTATAGGGTTATTTTTCTGCAGGACATTCTAGCTTATAGTGTTGTCTACATTGTAATGTCCAAAATTGTCACATCTAAGTTTCTGTACAGATGCTATTTGTTGATAAGCACTTTAATGATCTATAATGGGGCTTCACAGATATAGAGCTCATCCCCAGCATTCCGAAAATGTGCCGAAAATAGGAACCTGCCTTAAGGTTAAAGAGAATTTCGCCAAAGCACGTTCAAAAATTGATCTTTTTGATCTCGCGGGAGGAACGAGTTCATTTCTAAACTGCACAACGCCTACAAATATGCCTCGATTGCCCTACAAACTATACTAAGAATACAACTAGTGTCACGTACGTAGAAATGGCCAGCAATATTGAACATTTTGATTTTTTTTTTACCTATAAATACTGAAGGTCTTTAAATTGACAAATTTGAAAATTTAAGCATTTCTAAAATAACAATAAAGTAAAGAAGAAGGGGAAAAACGATGTGCCCTCCATATAGAGCTTATCGCCAGCATTCTGAAATGGTGTCGAACATTCGAGTCAGTTTTAAAGCTAAGGAGAAATTCATCTAATTAGATCCGAAAACTGGCCTTTTTTCGGACTCTCAGGGGAAGGGTATCGCACCAAACCGACAAATAAACCTCGATTGCTCTTAAAATTATACTGCGAATACAACTAGCGGCCGTGTACATAGAAATACAATATAAATATACAATATTCGACGTAGAGATTTTTGACCTCTAAAAATGGCAAGACAGAATGGCATTTTTTAAATTTCTTAAAATACACGTAAATATAATGTAAAATAAGACGATGTGCCTTGCTTATAGAACTCGTCCCGAGCATTCCGAAAATACAGAAAATTAGATTTGCCTTAGAGTTAAGGAGGAATTCAAAGTAGCCCCAAAATTGTTTGGGGGGGGGCTCTGAGTATTCTAGAATTTTGTATATGAGATTATTAATAGGAATTAATAATCGAAACTATGATTGCATCAAATATGCCTTGATTGTCCTAAATATTATACTGGATATACAAACTAGCTACCATTTATGCAGAAATGCCCATAAAAATTCAGATTCGACATTGAGATTTTTGAGCTCCAAAAAATGGACTAGTAATTTTAATATTTTAAGCTTCCGAAAATACACAGTAAAATAAGCCGACATGCTTTGCTTATTGACTTCATCACAAGCATTCCGAAAATGTATCGAACATTATTTTTAGCCTTTGAGTAAAGGAAAAATTCACCAAAGTAGGTGGTCGGTCCTGGTGTAGTGGTAACCATACTTGCCTTCTAAACCCAAGGTCGCGGGTTCAAACCCGGCTAGGACCGATGGCTTTTTTCGGGCGTAAAAATCCTAAGTTTGTCTTCCTTCGGAACGGAAGTAAAGCCGTGGGTCCCGTGTCGTACATTTACGGCACGATAAAGAACCTCAAGCCTGAAAGAAGAGGCCTCTGAGCAAAATTTGTCGGTCGTTTCACGCCCTGAATAGAATGGGACGCTGATGACCTGTGATGTTAAAAAGCGCCCTTAAATGAACAAATAAAAAAAACCCCAAAGTAGGTCCAAAATTGATCTTTTTGGAGCTCACGGGAGTGACTTTTCATTTCGGAACTAAGTTTGCCTGTAAATATTCCTGGTTTGCCCAAAAAGTATACTAGAATACAACTAGCGGCCCTCTATGCAGAAATTGCCATAAAAAGCTGGAATTTAATATTGATATTTTTGACCTTCAAAAATTGTCAAGTCTAAAGACCGGGAACTTTGATATTTCAAGCCTTTCTAAAATACTCAGTAATGTAAAGTAAAAGAAAGTGGTGTAGCCTGCATATAGAGTTCGGCCCGAGCATCCCGAAAATGTGCTAAACATTGGAAACTGGTTTAGGGATAAGGAGAAAATCATCAAAATAGATAAAAAAATATGTGACACCACATTTACTTAAAACCTTCGTTGGTGTAGACTGGATCTGGCAACAGTTGATTTCTGACATAAAATTAACATTAGATTCAACAAACTATACAGAAAAGTTACTTTAAATCTAATCTATAGAATGCTTTGATAAAAAAAAGTATCATTCAGTAGAAGGTCTTAGGCTACAGGGAGTTGAATCCACTTTTTAGTATTAGTAACTATAACGCCAAATATTTATTAAGTATAAGAACAGACGGCTTGGATAGTCATGCTTTGATATGCATATATACCTACTTTCAAATCTCGTAAGGAGAGAGAATGGATCTTGAACTGAGAACAATAAAAGGAAATAAATTAAAACCGAAATATACTCCTTTTATGTAAGATATTCCCTATCTGCTTCGACGCCTCCAGAGGCAATAACTTTATTCAATCTTTGTTCGCATTATAAAGTCGCTGGATCCTGGGCCACTTCTTTGTTGTATCGGATAACATTTCAAAATGTATTTATGAATGCGCCCCCAGGTTCACATGTTTGAATCAGATGGTGCACACCCACACAACTTCTGTATTCCCCTTTTAGACGAATGATTCGTACTCCCACTATAGTTCGGGAAAAGGTTTCGGGTAACAATAAAAGTTTTGTTTCTGCGACTTCTTATGGCAATCTTTTTGTAAATTTGCCTTCTGAGAGCAGGCTCAATTTCAACCAGGGGTTCTCAACCTATGGTACGCGTACCATTGATGGTAGGTGGTACAAATTTTAGCAAATAAGATAAATTAACATTTCTTTTACAACCAACAAATACTTGGCATTTCTACAATGAATAATGGGAAACAATATATTTTAAATTATCATAAAATATTTGTATGATATTATAAAAATAATACTGATGTTCACTTTTAATCCTATGACAATGACAGAGCGCAACTCCAGTATATTTGATCAGACAACAATAGGATACATTTTGTCATTTGTTTAGCTGCATTTACAGTTAAGAAAGCAGTAGAGTTACATCATTGTTGTTGAATGCGAGATTTTATTTATTAAATGTCAGATTTATATGTAGTTTGTGCCATATTTAGAAGAGTAAACCAGAACATGGATGAGTGGTTAGTTAAAGATCTGCTCGAAAAATCTCAAAGGGAGAAATGAGTGTAAGCGGGGTGAATAATTCCACTCTGCCAGAAACCACTTCTAATGCTAAGCATCCAACAGGACATTTGTAAAAGAAAGCAACAAAAAGCCGCGTACACAAGCAATACATAAGTACAATATAAGTTATTTAACATATGGTATCAAATATATTGGAGATGAAGAGGAAACCATCTCAATACTGCAGTTTGTTATGAAACATTTTCAAATCATTCGATGAAACCTTCCCTTTTGATACGTCATTTTGACACCAAGCACGATGCTTTGAAACACAAACCGTTGGAATATTTTCAGAGAAAACTATCAGATTTGTCATCAAGGAAAAGATAAATTTGCAGGATCTAACATGAAGGCTTTGGAGGCATCTTATGAAATTAGTTAGAGTAGCTAAGGCGGATAAATCTCACTCGCTCGGAGAGTTATTAATATTAGCAGCAGTTATAGATGTGATTAAAATAATGTTGGGGGACAAGGCAGCAAAACATATTTCTCAATAAACATGTAACTCTAAATACTACGTACAAGAAATAATTAAATAAATCGCTAGTGTTGTTATAAATGTAGATAAATGCTTATTTCGATCCTTGTACCACAAAAGCACACATGTCCCTCGTAAAATTTGCTTACTGGTACATCCAACAACCTACGTTTAATATAACGGTATGTCATTGGAAAAGGTTTAAAACTCCTGATTTAAATGAATGTCGTACGCCAGGCGGAACTCAGAAAACCAAAAGGGACATAAAATAAGTCATGATAAATAAGAAAAATACTGAAATATAATAACAAGTACATAGAAAAGTGTTACACACGTTTTAGTGATATATGCTATGGGGCACTGTTTTCTAGAGTAGAATCTTTTTTAATTTACAAGCTAGTAACTAGCTTTTACCCACAATTTCAGTTAATCAAACAATATAAACATGATAAGCGTTGTTTATTTTTGGAAAACTTGTCTAATGGTGGGTCTTCGCTACAATTTCATTAAACAACTCGATTAATTTAACACTTCAAATTAATACGTTTATCTGACCTTGAAACTGTATTCCATGCATTTTGGAAAAATTGTAATGTTGAATGCTGCCTCGAATATTTTTGGGCTAGTTCGGGAATATTCAAGCTGTCAACTGTTATATAAAGTTCACCATTTAATAAAAAGTAAGTATAATTAAATTATATTAAGGAGAAAAGTATGAAAAGCATAAGTGGAATTCAAGGACGCTCCGCTCTAAGGGGCGTAAAAATCCTAAGTATGGCTTCCTTTGGAAGGGAAGTAAAGCCGTGGGTACCATGTCGTACATTTACGGCACGTAAAAGAACCTCAAGCCTGAAAGTGAGGCCTCTGAGCAAAATTTGTCGGCCGTTTCACACCCTGAGTTGAATGGGACGCTGATGACCTGAGATGTTAAAGAGCGTCCATAAATAAATCAATCAAAAAAAATCTACAGAGGCAGGGGAAAAAAAAGATCTCAGAGAAATAGCTCTACTAGTTGGGTATACTAAGATACGTAATACAAACATTGCATTTTAGATGTATCAGAATAACAGGGTAGTACAGAGGCAAAACAAAAAATCGTCGCGCGAAAGCTGGGCTTACAGTAAATTCCTCACCTAGTAGAGTAACTTTAAAAAAAAATAAGATTCTTATTATAGATTTTTAATTAATGAAATGAAATAAGTTATGGCATTTCTGTGTGGTATTAGGGGAATGAAATTAGAATTTTTGCAATATATAAGTATCACAAAGGAGAAATTACATTTTAGACATTATTATTATTATTATTATTATTATTATTATTATTATTATTATTATTATTATTATTATTGCTGTTGTTGACATTGAACCACAAAAATTAATGGTATACTATTAATTAAATGAAACATATAACCACTGATAGACAAAGTTATACTGTGTGGGTATTTTTAAATGTAATCATGTTCATAAACTGATCCATTGATATCTCTTTACATTTACTAAAATAGAGAAAAATAACAGAAAGGTTCAAGTTACATTTGTGTTGAGGAAGAAGGTTTAAATTCCATGTTTCAATAAAACAAAAACATGTTAGTATTTTAAAAACAATTACAATGTACTAAACAAATATACACAATCAAAAGTAAATAATCGACAGTTTCGTCGATTTTCATTGGCTTTGAAATTTAATTTAAATGTTATTTTAGTAAAAATGTGTAACGCAAACATTTCCTGAAGGTTATTACATAGCGTACTTACATACAAATATAATGCTCAAACACAAATTAATGATTCACAATTGCTATCTTCAAGACGATGACGATTTTTTTAAAATATAAAATACGTCGTTATAATACAGTTAATATATTGAATTAATTTGTACTTTTACTTTAAAACAGTATAGAGAAAATTAAACGCGTGAGAATTTTTAAATTTCGGTTTTTTCAAGTATACCCCTACTCCTAATGGTTCAATTTTCCTACTTTTAAGAAGTTTCTTATCATTTATCATTTTAATGGTATATATTTAGTCGGTCCTGGTGGTGTAGTGGTAACCACACATGCCACAAGACCGCGGGTTCGATCCCGACTAGGATTGATGGATTTTTTTTTTTGTGCGTAAAAATCCTAAGTATGACTTCCTTCGGCAGGAAGTAAAATTGTGTATCCCATTTCGTAGATTTACGTAAAAGAAACTCAACCCTGAAAGAAGAGGCCTCTGAGCAAAATTGATCGGCTGTTCCACGCCCTGAATTGAATTATACGCTGATGACCTGAGATGTTAAAGAGCGCTCACAAATCAACAACAGGATATTTGGAATTTTGCTGTGAAGAAAAAAAAATATTGGTGCTGCTAGATTGGTTTTTAAATTTTGAGTTTCAGGTAAACCCCCCCCCCTCTTAATTGGTCGATTTATTTTATTTTCAGGAACTACTTTTCTCATTTTATTCAAATGATATATACGGAGTTTCGTTGTAAAAAAGCAAACATTGGTGCCGATAGAGTAATTTTTAAATTTTGTTTTTAGGTAAAGCCCCCTCCTAATGGTCTGATCCCATTGCTTTCCAGGCACTATTTTTCTTATTTTATTTAAATGGTATATGCCGAGTTTTGCTGAGAAAAAACGAATATTGCTGCCACTAGAGTGATTTTTAAATTTTGGGTTTCTGGTAAACCACCACTCCTAATGGCTCGATTTCCCTGATTTTCAGAAGCTATTTCTCTTATTTTATTTAAATTGTATACACGGAGTTTTGCTGAGAAGAAATCTCGACAAATCGTTTTGCTAATTGATGGCTATATACCGAGTTTCTTTGAGAAAACCAAAATTGCGACCGCAAGAGCGTTAACGGACACAACACACACACACACGCGCCATCATTTACGTGCCTAGTAGATAGGATGGATGGACATTTCAAGAAAATCGCTTGATGGGTGCAACCGCAAGAGCACATTCTTTGGAATACGCTAAAGTATTTCCATGTACACATATCCGTATCTATTGAAAAATGATCAATTTTTTATTGCGACTAGAGTATAGTAAAAATGGATTCAAGATAATCGCTACCTTCTTAATGATGTAGCGAGTGGTCTGTATTTTCTTTTCAAGGTTGAGATTGTAGTCATCAGTACAAAACATTGTGTGTAGATCATGTACCGGAACACATCCCATTTATTATACTTCGTGCTATTACACCTAACCCTAGACCTTTAGAGGGAGACGGAGGAGGTCCAGCAGTATAGTCCACCCGATTGACTTCCTTAATATTTTACATTAGCATTCCAAGTGATTTCTAGGCTTAAGCCTGACATGGAAAGAGTGCGGTTTGAAGATAGCGATGCCGTGATCGGAAATATTGAGTAGATACATATGAAAACAAAATTCTTTTTTTGAAAAGAGGATAAAATAAGATAATGCTGAAAAAAAAAGAATAGAAGCCAGGGGGTGGTTTGAAGGGTGAAATATAAAAGAAGTACTTTTAAAATATTCCACTTTTTGTAACTGAAAAGAACAAGAAAATACGAGGCGTGTCCGGAAAGTAAGTACCGGTTTTGAAAAAAGGCATAAAATATTTGTTTTCACAACATTTATTTCCAAATGAAAAAGCATTCCCCTTAACCTATTTTTCGACATAGTTGCTACCATTGTTCAGGCATTTGTCAAAGCGGGAAATCCACTTATGTATGTCCTCTTCAAAGAAAGATGACGCCAGTGAAGAGAGCCGCTGCTGAACACTTTTTTTTTTTTTGCATCGTTATCACTGTCAAAGCGCCCTTCTCCGAGCTCATGCTTCATGTTCAAGAACAAGTGGTAGTCAGAAGGCGCGAGATCGGGGCTGTATGGCGGGTGATTGAACTGCTCCCAATGGAATTGTTGAATGTTGTTATGTGTGACACCAGCAGAATGGGAACGTGTGTTGTCATGAAGCAACCAACCGTGACTGAGCATTCCACGCCTTTTGTTTTGGATTGTGCGCCGAAGATTTCTCAATGTTTCACAGTATTGTAATGCATTGATGGTTGCATCTCTGGGAAGGAACTCGACAAGCAGAATGCCCCGTTTTGTCCCAGAATACAGTGCACATGATTTTTCGTGCTGACAACGTTGTTTTGAATTTTTGTCGTTTGGGGAATCCTGTGTGCCTCCACTCCATCGACTGTTGTTTTGATTCTGGAGTGCCATGACAAACCCAAGTTTCATCACCGGTCACTACCCTGCTTAAGAATTCATCTCCCTCATCACTGTATTGTGTAAGAAATGTCAAAGCATTGTCAAGTCGCTTCGTTTTGTGGACATCCGTAAGCATCTTCGGAACACAGTTTGCGATAATTTAAACGCATTGTGACAATCTCATGCACAGCGGTTTTTGAAATTTGTGGAAACACATTACAAAGCATTCTTATTGTGAACCGTCTGTTTTCACGAATTGCCTTATTCACTTGTTTAACCAAACCATCAGTGACAACAGAAGGCCGTCCTCTCCGCGTTTCTTCATGAACATTGGATCGTTCATCATTGAATTGCCTAACCCACTTTCTCACTGTTCCATCTGTCATTACATTTTCGCAGTAAATTTCCACAAGTTGACGATGGATTTCAGTTGACTTGCATTCAAAAACTGTATTACGGAAGGCACGTCACATTCGGCGGGATCAGAAATTGTGTTAAACATTTCGAACGATCACAAACCACTGTAAACACAACACGAACGGAATGTAATGGCGTCAGTGGACAGACAATGAACCAGAGAGACAAGTGCGCATGCGTGGAACTGCGACACTAGCGTTGTTGCGACTGTAGAACGAAATAGTATTTACTTTCCGGACACGGTTTGTACTTTTTACTTGAATAGGTTTCTAGTATTATCACAAAACGTTAATAGATAACTATTCTTGAGCAAAAAGTTTAAATATCAAGGAATGCTTAATGGGCCAATTTTTTTAATAATGTGTAACCCCCTTTGTTTTCAGTACTGAGGCACCACAGGCGGTGGACACTGATGATACATCATGCAATGCAATTATAAAGGGAAAGTAGTTCTTTTTAAGGAAGGAAGCGTTTCAGGTCTGGGTTTAGGGTACCTCCCCGACATTTGCCATTCATGAGAATTGAGAAAAACCTAGAAAATCCTCAGTCACAAAGAACGGTCCTGATGGGAATCGAACCCCAGACCTTCTGCTCGCGAGTCCATGCCTTAACGACCTCGGCTACCCATGGCGGTTTATAGGCCAAGTTACAGATATAGATATACATATAAATATCAACAATAGTAAAACTCAACACTACTTATTCTAGACAATATTAGTGTATGAACGCTTAGAGATCAACGGGAATGTAGCATTGAAGAGATGAAATAGAGTTTTTCGGAACTCTGGCAGGTTGAATTAAACCATTTTAAACACAGTGAAGATAAGAGAATCGTACACTACAAAATCAAGGGAATATAAAAAACAATGGATGAATTATTTGAAGAGAATGTCAATATACCAGAAAAGTACTTGATTATCAACCTATATGTAGATGACATCTGGGAGAGTCATCTAAATGAAGAAAAGATCAGCTCAAAGAAATGTGTAAGTAACAGGAAAAGGCCTATACACCTAACCTTGCGGATGATAATATAATGCATTGCAAACTATTAATAGTAATAAAGATAAAGAGTTTTTAAAAAATACTCTAGGTACTTCCTTGACAGTTTATCGTCGTTCAGGCAATAACTCTATCATTCGTAAAAACAAGACAATACTCGTATTAACAAAAATAATTTACAACACACCAGTACTGGTATAAATCTCAACCTTATACTGAATGATTTTTCCTTCGCGGGATCGCTTCCCGTGCAGTTGACCGACATCTGCGTTCTCGTTTCATTGTTCCCATCCTTGAAAGCCAGCCGGGGAGCTGGAGGAAAGATTCGCATGAGTTGAACTCTCGGAACATATGGACGTGTTCTTGTTGAGTGACAGGTATTAAGTGCTTATTAGGCGGCGTAATACAGCATATTAATTACGTTAATATGCCTCAATTCAGGTATTATAATCCCCAAAGATTGTTTATTTATGATTCGTACCTGCATACAGAATAGACACGTGATATATGGAGATTTTAGATTTAGATATGTGGAGTTTTTAGATTTATTAAATTTTGAAGATTTTATTAGCTTTGTTCATAATTGCTTATACTTTTATGTAAAATGTCTGATGTCTGGTTATTATTCGAATAGCAGAGATAGGCAAAATTGTGTCCACACTAATAGTTGTTTTAACGTTCTACTCTCAAGAAATCCGTTTGACAACTTGTACAAAAAAATCGTTTTTTTTTCAGCGCAACAAACTCAAGGATGATCATGAGACAAACACAGAAAACGAAAAATGTGATCATTTCGTTCTTTAATTATCCAAAGGAAGGGATGCCATTTGAAATTTAAAAATGGGAAGGGGCTGAGGGTGAAGGGGGAGCTGAATGAAACAATGGGTTTTAAAACTTTCTCTTCAATATCTGAAGCGTTTATGTTTAAATTGAATTTAGGTTAATTATTTAATTATTCAGGCTGAAAACTTTTGAATTCAAAGCATTATAATATGCACCATATACACTAGAGAAGCAGAATATATATAACAGTTGAATAGTAACACAAATATCACTATTTTGTGTTGCTTTTCTAGATTATTATTATTATTATTATTATTATTATTATTATTATTATTATTATTATTATTATTATTATTGTTGTTGTTGTATCTACATTAAAAAATTTAAAAATGTGATTTCTCTTTTGCGATAATTAATAGATTGCAAGAATTCTAATGTTCCAAGCGTTACTTTATTTTTTATTTTAGCGAATTCCGAAGGAATTATTTGCTACGCACCAAAAATGACGATGAAAAAGGTGTGTGTCTGTAAACGCTCTAGCGGCCGGAATTAATTTTTTCCTCCAGGAAACTCGGCATATAACGATCAATTAACAAACGATTCATCGAGTTCATTAACCGTCAAAATTGGAACTTTATAAGTGGGGGGGGGGGAGTCAAACTAAAGGGATGCATATGCGTACATGTTAACACTCTAGTGCCTACGATTTTCGTTTTTTCTCAACGAATTATTCTGATATATGCCATTGAAATAAAACAAGAAAAATAATTTTTGAAAATCATCGAAATCACATTATTAGGAGTGGATATTTCTCGAAACTCAAAATTTAAAAATCGTTCTAGTAGCACCAATATTTGTTTTATCGAAATAAATTACCATTTAAATAAAATAAGAGATAATTTCTGAAAGTCAGGGAAATCGGACCAATAAAAAGGAGGGGAGTATTCCCGAAAACCGAAATTTAAAAAGCGCTCTAGCGGCTGTTATATTGACAAAATTATAGATTATAAAGTATATGAAATTATTTTAACACCTGGAAAAGTGGTTTAAAATTTTAAAACTGAAATTTTTAATTTAATGGCGCTATTAAATAATGTTCTATCGGCCTTTATTTTTCTGTTTTGTCAAATAAATTTGAGTATAAAAATGCTATAATAATTTTAAAAAATAGATTAGTTTCCTGATTATAATTGACTAATTTTTGGAGATATCTATTTAATAAAAGGAAAAAAAAAAAGAAAATAATTCGTTTTCCCGTATGAGAAAATAGTTTGCGATCTCTTATTTTTAAATTTCAGGACATTTAATTTGCTGTTGTATTGGTTTTAATGCTGAATTTCGGTGTAAATATAAACCCATATTTAAGGTATACAACTGGTTAGTAGTGCATAATCTATCATACGTGAGGTGTATCGATATTTCATTACGTTATATTATTTTATCATAATATTATTTGTTTTTACTACAAAAAATAAATAAATGAAATTTCAAAGCCCCGAAATGTCTATTATTAATCGAATGGAGACAGAACGTTCGATTGTACATTGCATATTGTTTGTGCACATTGTAATTGTTTTGAATAGTCACACATGTGTATTATTTAACACATATTACCCTTGTGTATTTCATTTGAAATACATAAGCTAAGTCGAAACTTTCTGTTATTTCTCTTTTATTTTAGTGAATGTAAAGACGATACTAAGGGCCCAGTTCATAAACATGGATATATTTAAACATGCTCAAAAAACTCACAAAGAACACATTTATCTGTACGTGGTCTTATAATTCATTCCCTTACTTTTGATTAAGTACAGTAATTTTACAATAGACATTAATTTTCATATGATTTTGAAGGAAGAAAACAGACAAACCCAGTTATGCAATATATTTTACCTAAGTTTTTTTATTAATTAGTATTAGAGTTTGTCAAGTTAATAACATACAGTAATTTCATAACTTATTTTATTAATTAATAGTACTATAATTTTGATTTTTTAAGTTTTCTTTTGTTTTTTTTGTTTGTTTGTTTGTTTGTTTGTTCATGTTGGGAAGATGTATAGATCTCATTGACTTTAATATTCTCTAAGTTACTGAGACTGGACTGTGGTTAAAAAGCAATTGCTTTTAATGTTTGCTTTCTTAAAAGCTAACAATATAGAAATTCCATGTTTCTGCTATTATATCGAACCATGGAGACAATACCACTTCCTGTCATTACAAATGTAAAGTACTACTCATTAATAATTATTTGGTCAATATTGATGACACTGGTAACTCCTTGTGATTTACCCGTCGACTGTATTGTTTTAAAATAAAAGTACAAATTAATTCAACAGATAAACTGTATTTATAATGATGTAGATTTTATATATTTAGCTAAAACATCGTCGCTAAGATAGCAAATGTGAAATATTAATCTAACACGTGTTTGGGAATTATATGTAAGAGCGCTCTGTAATTACCTTCAGAAAACATTTATCTTACGTTTTTACTACAATAACATTTAAATTAAATTTCAAAATAATTGAAAAGGATGAAACTTTCGATTGTTTATTGTTGATTGTGTATATTTGCTTAGTATATTGTAATTGTTTTTAAATAGTAACAGATTTTTTGTTTTATTGAAACATATGAAAATCATCTTAAATACATAATGTAACTCGAAGCATTCTGTTATTTTTCTCTATTTTAGTGAACGTAAGGATGATACCAAGGCATAGTTCATAAACATGGTTACATTAAAAAATGTTTAAAAATACCCACACAGTATAACTTTGTCTATAAGTAGTCAAATATTTCATTCAGTTAATAGTATAGCATTACTTTTTGTGATTTAATCTTCTCAATAATAATAATAATAATAATAATAATAATAATAATAATAATAATAATAATAATTCCTAAAACATGGTTTTTCTTTTGTAATAATTATAGATTGCAAGAATTCTAACTTTTTTCCCCCAAATACCACACAGTGAAGCCATAATTTATTTCATTTCATTAATTAATAAGGTCATAATTTGAATGTTATATTCTTTTTTAAAGTTACTTTACGAAGCAAGGAATTTGCTTAGTATATGCAGCAACTGCGTGGTGAACTTTTCATCTTGAAAATGACTGTGTCACACCAATCAACATCCTAAGCTTTGACCGAATATTTTGCATACAAATGAAAACAGACATAGAGAGGAAAGGAAAAGACGTTTAAACTGCAAATTCACCAATGAAGATAAGAAAATTTAAATTAGATTTAAGACAAAATTCTTGCAGCAGTCGTGGAGATGACGGGCCAGCTAACACCAAGTTCGAATCACTTAATTACTTCCCTTCAGGTCCCTCAAATTGTTAGAACATAAACAGTAGCTAAGGGGCTACTCACCTCACTACAAACTTCGTGATGTTGGAAGATGACGGCGGGAGATCCCAACTGACGTCAACATGACGTGGGCCTGCGATTTGTGCCTTGACGCTGGTGGGTCTGGGTAAACGACTAGCGTGCTGACAGCTGCACACGGTCCCCACGCATTCTGAAATATGGTGCAAGAATAATGTCATTAAGTCTCCATGTACTTCTGCAAACTTTGGCAAGGACGACTACAACATATTGGGATTCTGCTTGTTTTGTTAGGGTAAAGAATATAGTCCCGTGGCGTTTACACTTTACATGTTGAGTTTAGAAGGCAAGTATGGTTACCACTACACAACCAGAACCGACCCCGTAACATTAAACCGATTCTTTTCTTGCAAAGGAAACTAAAATAAGAACATTTTGAAGTAAATTTTACAAAATATCTGATATAAAATAAAAGCAATATTTCATATATCACGATATATGAATTGGCGGTTAGGTAAGCGTTTATATTTACATTATAATTATAAGGTATATTACCATTAGATCAAAGATTGCGATTTAAATATACTAACACTCTATTTTATCTTTTTCAGAAATCTTCCATTTGAATAATTATTAATTTATTACACACTCCCGGTAGCGCACCATGAAAAGATGACGCGCAAAAGTTAAGCGATATCCCCCAACTTCTTCAGAAGTGAAGCCGAGCGGACCAACCAGATTTCCCATAGGACCATCTATGGATTAGAAGCATATTATTTGGTCAAATATGTAAATTAGGTATCAATAAAGTAGTTTTTAACTTAAAAGCAACATTATAATTTTCTTTATAGCAATTATTAAATAAAATTACTTCATTAATTATTAATTAGTTAATTTTTAGAACAAGGATGTAATAAATTAAAAGCCAGCAAACTCTGACTACACCCCTAATGTCACCATATTTAGCTGCTCCTTAAATGGATTTTTTGGGGTATTTTATGTGCTGGGCTGGCCGGCAGTGCTGTTCCCTCAGTGAGGGCACCTATGGGAGGAACGAACGAGATAAGTGAAACATCGGACGGTGATGCAGGGTTGTTGACGGGTCCATAACATTGTTTCCAGATAGAATGCCGCTACGTCGTTATAGTCGGTCTCTTCAAGAAGTCCGAGCACATCAGAAGGGCCGATGTCGGGGAAGAAACATTGCCAAAGCGCAAGGCACCGTCACACCGCACCTGGCACTTTCCATCCTTTACCAAACTAACGCAATGAAATTGGAAAGGTGAAAAATAGTACTAAGTAATGGTTCTTCCAGTTTAACCTAAGGAAATGCACAATGTTCGAAGGGATCCCTCTCCAAAACCGGCAGGGAGCAAGGCTCCTGTGGATTGTTTCCATTTAGGTCGGCACCTAGTTTCCAAATCCGGAAGCAATTACGCTGCTTACCTGCGCTTTGCCTTCCGGCTAGGCTCCCAGTGAAACTCTGGTGTTGGTCCTGGTGTGTAGTGGTAACCATACTTGCCTCCTAAGCCCAAGATCGTGGGTTAAAACCCGGCCAGGATCGATACTTTTTCGGGCGTAAAAATCGTAAGTATGGCTTCCTTCGGAAGGGAAGTAAAGCTGTGGGCCCCGTGTCGTACATTTACGACACGATACAGAACCTCAAGCCTGAAAGAAGAGGCCTCTGAGCAAATTTGTCCGCCGTTTCACGATCTGAATAGAAGAGGACGCTTATGACCTGAGATGTTAAAGAGGACCCGTAAATAAACAAATTAAAAAATCAAAGAAACTCTGGTGAATTGGGCAGCAATCTCAATCTGCAGGTGAGCAACCTGAGCGTTTATTAGTCGATCAACATCCCCCTGCAGACAAGCAGCGCTTGAGAATTTAATCTCTAGGCACTCTCTCATATGGAACATTACCGCCATAGGGCGCGAACAACATACCCGTCCGTGTCCAAACTATCCGAATAACGCCCTATAAGGAGGGGCTTGGATGTACAGTTCGTCGTTCTTTTAAGCACCAAGGGTACTCGAGGTCATTAGAGCTAGCACCAAAGCTCTCTAACAAGAAAGTGTTGAACCCCCTGCCCCCGCTTTTTACGGAAAAAAACCGGCCGACCCTAAGAAATTTGAAGCCGGAAACCTTCCGAATGTGAGTCCAAAGCGTTACTGAATAAGTAACCAGGGCTACCGACGTTAAAAAAAAAAAATACAAGGGTTACTATGAAACTTTTGAGACACGTCAAATTGATAATGGGTAGACTCACTCAGACTATTTCATCTTTTCAAAGTACTCTCCACCACACTCTATACACCGCCACGGGTGGCCGAGGTCGTTAAGGCACGGACTCGTGAGCGGGAGGTCTGCGGTTCGAATCCCGCCAGGACCGTCCTCCCTGACTGGGGTTTTTTCCAGGTTTTCCTCAGTCTTCATAACTGGCAAATGCCGGGGAGGCACCTAAACTTAGGCCTGGAACGCTTCCTTCCTTAAAAAAAAAAAAATCCTTTCCCAATTTATCATTTCATCTCATGTATCATCAGTGTCCACCGCCTGTAGTGCCTCAGTAGTAAAAACGGGCGTTAAACACTACTCAAAAAAAAAAAAACACTCTATACACTTTCTCATCTTCAAAAACCATTCATCAAAGTACTCCTGCCACTCAATTTTCCTCAAGGGTAAAAAGCTCATTTTCATATATTGAGCCACAACCTCTTCAGGGCTGAAAAATCGCTTTCCTCGCATGCGATTTTTACCACTGGGAAGATAAAATAATCGCATGGAGTCAGATCATGACTGTAGGAAGGACGAGTCCATGACTCATGAATCTCATCTCTGTGGCTCCAGGAACTAGATGGCGATGTTACTCGTGTGAACATAGGAGTTGTCACAGTGAAGCAGGACCCCCTTCAGTCTTGTCATTCTCGGAACTTGTCGTAAACTTTCGACAGGCAGACTGTGGTGTACAGCTTAGCAGTAACTGTCCTTTGCTCCTCCATTGGAATTGTGGTCATGTCCCTTTTGGGGGAAAAAAAAAAAAAAAAAAAAAAAACATTTTCTTAACAACACTTTGGCCCGTTTTCACTTTCGTTGGTGGATCGTCATCTAGAAAGATCCAAACTGCCAACTGCCTTTTGGTCTCCGGGTCCAATTGGTAAATTTAGATGACATCAGAAACACTTTTAAGTTCCCTCCGTCGAATCTCTGCAGCATTTCTGCACACTATTCGACGCGGGTGCGCTTTTGTGCCTTTGTCAAATGTTGGGGCATCCAACGGTTGGAAACCTTTCTGACACGAAGATGATTGTGCAGGATTTTTGATACTGCTGACGATCAAATCTGGAAGGCTGCCCCCTTGTCCTTAAATGGTACGCGATTGTTTTCGCATTTTCACCGCGACAAAGTTTTCCTCAGTCACTGCGGTTGTCAGACGCCCACTTCTCTCCCAATTTTTGCAGTGAAGTTCACAAACCAGCAAAAAGCTATGCCCCAGATGGAGCAAGATCCCGAATATGTGCAAGCGTTCAAGACCTTGGAACTCGTTTAAACCACTCTTGAAATCGTAAAGAATCATAGCACGAAAATGTTCTCTCTCCAGCTCCATGGCAACAACTGACGGCTTGTGCACGTTACCCTCACACTCTGGAGTGCGGGAGTGGAGACCTGGAACGTTTTACTCGTAAGGGATGCCACATTCCTTTTAATTGGGTGAACATTCACTTTTCTCATCTCAAAACTTCCGTAGTAACTCTCGTACACTGGAATTGTGTAATTTGATCCAAACCGTATCACTTCCCTGTTCATAGAGAAATACAAAGTAGAACCTGATGAAAATGAATATATTTTTTCAATTAATCTAATAATTAATTGTATTTCATTTAATTGCGTTATTGCTATTTCATTTCTTATTTTCAAAAGTATTTATTACGTTGTTTGAAACATTTTAAAATATCACAGGGCATACAATCTGGAAATATTTTTATGCTCTGTTACTTTGAATAATAAATCATTAAGAGAAGTATTTATTTAAGATAACCAGGAAGTGTAAATCTAGCGAATAATGTAGCAGTATATTTTGCACTGTATCTCAGAAATGTATAAAGCTATAAATATGAAATTTTATGAAATATTAAGAATACGTAACTAAAAATGCTCTGTAAATTTTAATTTTTCTAATGTACATAAAAGTTATTTTAACAAAAATAAATATTATTTCCCAAAAAGTTAAATTTGTACATAAATGTGCATTTTTCTCAGGATTGGCTGTAGCATTCATTCTTGTTGAAATTTTGCTCACACATAATGTATACAAATGTGAAGTGAAGAGTGGTAACTAGAAGTATTTAAATGCCACTATTAGTTGATAAAAATGAATACCAATAAGACATGAAAATTATTTCTATTTTTTTTTTTTTCAAAATTAAAAAGTAATTTCTTTCCAAGTAAGTAGCATAGATATATTATTCTAGTTCCCAGGACAGCATGTTGTCTGCAGTTCAAGTAAAAATAATTCCAATTCTTTCGATAGTTTATAAGAAAAATGCATGATTATGTCACAGTGTTTTCAGTTTTTTAACAATATTTTATTTTGGTTTAAAAGTTTGAAAAAACTTTTATGTGCATCAGAGAATTAAAATTTATAGAGCATCTTTGGTTAAGTTTTCTTAATATCTCAATATTTTAAGAAACGAAAAGTATTGTTGACATCAAGAAATTAAAAAAAATATGTGCCTATTGGGTGTGAAAGAAGTTAGTTATCATGCTTTTAATATACAGTATAATTGATTCTACCCCCCTCCCCCCAATGAAGAATCCAACCACAACTCTCTGTTCACTGTGATGCATTTAATTTTCACGAGGCGCAATTCAGTTAAATACTAAAACAATCGACAAACGCTTTATCAAATGTTTGTAGTTCCATTGTTTTTATTAGTTCACAATTTAAGCAAACACGGTTTTTCATTTAGTTTGAACGACCTTATCGTTTTCATTCGATCCTTTCACATGACTCTCCAAAATGATACACGTTTTGCTTTTTTTCAGCTAACATAAAAGGGCCATAAAATATTTTCCCTGTTTAATTTTAAAATAATGACACTGTATATAAAGGCGTATGTGTTTAAATAAATTACATATACAATGGATTTTGTTCAGAATTCTATTTTGGTCAAACTTTAGGTTCTTATTCTGCGGTTTGCCTGAAATTAAAAGCGAGACTTTTGTTTATGTCCAGCCTTCAGACTCATACCGTGCGAATAAGCTTTTATAACAGAACGTTAATCTATAAATAGCAATCCTGTAGTCTTCTTCTGAGTAAATAAAAAATGCACGTACATTTATTCAAATTAGCACAATATACATGTAATAACTTTCTTCTTTATCTTAAGGGAATGAAAGTCAAAGTACAAATAAATTATAATATTTTCTTTTTATTTCTATGAAGTTTTCTAAATTTCCTTCTTTCGTTAACGCGTTTCGGCTCCAATTTATTGAGATTCCCCCCCTTTTTAATTACTGTAATCAATGTTGCTTTAGTCATTCTGTCTAAGGGTTCTTTTCAGTTCTTTCTGTATTTTTTATTGTGGAATTTTGCACATTTAGTTCTTCTCATTGTCCAAGTTTCTAATTTTATAAACGGCCTTAGTCATATATTATTTAACAGAATATAACCTGCTTATTTTTCAGTGTTTTTAATGTTCCATTATATTAATTTAATATGGTTACTTTATATCAATATAGATCTCGTTAGTAAATTAAATTCAACTCTTATACTTGTTTTTAATTTCTAGAACTATTTTTGAAAGCGCTACCGCTATTTGTTGTTAGGTTTCTTTTTTCAAACTGAAATATTAATGTTAAAAAGCCTCTCACAATATTCAAGGTATAAACTTTCTAACTCATGCTATATTTTTTTTTTAAATACTTAATTTTGTTTATATTCACTGCTGGAATCGGAATTACCATATAAAAAGTAAATTTAGAAAATTGCTAACAGAAAAATAAAAAATATACGCATTAGAATTCTTATACTGTCTATTGACAAATGTATAACAATTTACTTAATCTTCGTGTAAATATTTCTTAACTTATAACAAATGTAACCTGGTAATTTCCTCAACATGCTATTTACATAGTGAAGAAACGTTTGATAGCTCGGTATTGATGAGCATAAATATGTTTTAATTATAAATATATTTATCTCTCTTTTTAATATAAAAATATAGATTCGAAGATGACTAAGTTATACTTTTCGTAAAATGGTTGAGAGTGTATATTAAGTTAGTAAAATTAGCACAAGGAGGAAATGGTTCCGAATTCCCTTAAGGTACGTTTAATAAACTGTAACAAACAGCTCGTTTAACTTATTTAAAAGTGACTGAAATGTAAAAAGCAATATAGAAAATTGGCAGAAGAATTTAAGGGAATTGCAGCTTTTATTCTTCCATGCATAGATGCGTTACTTTCTCTAGTACGCAATAACCTACTTTCTCGAGATGACATCCTGACAGGCAAGGACATCTCTGGAGCTTGAGCTTGTTTGTGCAACGCAAGGGGCGTTTAGCCTCTGTGAGCAGTCATATGGAAGGCACCAGGTGGATAGTTCAGACGAAAACAACCATCTTATTTCCAATTTGGAAGACTGAGGAAATTACGATGATCTACTCAGGCATAGGCTTTTTGCCGATATTCCGCTCCATTAAGGCTACACTTAAAGCTCTAGAATTTCCTACTGTCTAATTTTAGTTCATTTAGCAAAAATTGCAATAAACGATCATTGAAATAATATTAATATTTATGTATTAGCATTACAATAAATATGTAATTATTTAATTTTTAACCCATAATTTAGTACAAAGAACATCATTGAACTATTCACCAATCCGGAGAACTATAATGATAATGAACTGCAAATAAAGACTGTCATTCGACTTTGCTTCTGACAGGATTTCTCCTGTTTTGTACTATTTGAATAAATATGTAAATGTTTTTCATGTAATGTATTTATTGTGAAACCACATTTCAAGAATGTTCATTACCTAGAGTAATAGGTTAAAACCAAATATTCAGTTATCAAACTATTTATATGCACATATAAACACCTAAAAAGGCCGCCATACTATATTTTAGTAGCATCTCTGGGCTATGTTCATAAGTTTTAGGCTTCATGTTTGAAGTTTATTCCTAGAGTCGTCGTCGTCATAACAGCAGGAGCAGTAGCAGTAGCAGTAGGTGTATCTTTATTGTTATAAAAGTCTATATACACATTAAAAATACATTTTATGCATGGATCATAGATCATACATGCTTAAATATGCTACACAATTTGCAATAGGAAGGAAAAAAAAAACCAATAAAATGAGACAATATTAATAATAAATAAATATTTTTAAATATGAAGAACGGCATTTACAGATATATGAATTGAAACATGCTACATATTATTTATAATTACATTAGTTATTATGTTCCAATCAGCACATAATTTACTTCTCTCTTCGCGCACTTTGGCTAGAAAAATGCCCATATTCAACTAATAAGCGCAGTTCGCAAACACGTTCCAGCTTACCATTTGACCTCTAAGTTTTCTGGGAACAGCATTTTTCTCAAGTGTTCCCAGCGGGTACATTCTGCCAGAATATGTATCCATTCCTCATCCCATCCACAAAATAGCAGATTCTCCTACCAGAACAATCCGTTATTTTTTGAGCCTTCCAACTTCCTAATGTAAACCAGGCCAATCCTGATCTTGCCTGTCTTCCTAGAACGAGCATATATGTCTCTTTACCCCAGGTTAGTTTAATTTCATTCGACATGCAATCTTCTTCAATACATTTTTATTTTTAGCATTGCCATGTTGAACCCATGCCAGTTACTCTGAGCCCAAAACGTTGGTGTTATATTTTGCATTTGGTGTCTGTAGCATTTAGACATTGTGTACTGGTCTCCCTGCATTAATCTAAGTTCACATTTCACCGCCCTTATTTTGCTGTTAACCGTATCTTCATAACCACACACCTCCCTCATGACCTCACAGTTTCACATTCCTTTGGAAAACCCGAGAACTCTGTCCCAAAAATTGACTTGAAATTTATTTACTTGTTCTTTAAATATGCGTACACAGCAAGGTGAATTATTGTCATTAGTTTGTATTTCTATATTAATATTTATTTTACTGTGTTTATTTAAGGCTTTTGGGAGAGCAATAGCAGACAAAATGTGTTGAAAACTCTCCTTAGTAATATGCAGTACTAAAAAAATTAATGCAGGACAAAATTAGATCCAGGGTCTGGAGCAATACTTGCTCATAATTTAGAGATATTTAGGATACTTTACTTCTAAAGATTGCCCAAGAGTAACAGAGGGAAGCTTCAACAATTCGAATTAGTAATAATGGACCTTTTATTGTATCAGTTTTAAAATACACTCAAGTAAGTGCAATCGTCGCATGAGCCTTACGGCCGTACATGCTAATATCGTCCAAATAACAATCAAAATAGACACACACATGCACACACACATATATAAAATATATTAATAAATTAACAGTAATAATAAAAGTTTTTAAAAGGATAAAACACTGAACATGTCTTCCTGCCATAGGAGAACTAAACCATAAATATAGCGAAATATAGCGATTTCAAGTGTGACTTTATCTTAGTGTTTTATCCTTTTAAAAGCTTTTATTATTACTGTTAATTTGTTGAATTGCTAATAGTGTTACTTTATTTTTCTTTTTCTTTACATCCTACCTACCTACCTACCTACCTACCTACCTACCTACCTACCTACCTACCTACCTACCTACCTACCTACCTACCTACCTACCTACCTACCTACCTACCTACCTACCTACCTACCTACCTACCTACCTACCTACCTACCTACCTACCTACCTACCTACCTACCTACCTACCTACCTACCTACCTACCTACCTACCTACCTACCTACCTACCTACCTACCTACCTACCTACCTACCTACCTACCTACCTACCTACCTACCTACCTACCTACCTACCTACCTACCTACCTACCTACCTACCTACCTACCTACCTACCTACCTACCTACCTACCTACCTACCTACCTACCTACCTACCTACCTACCTACCTACCTACCTACCTACCTACCTACCTACCTACCTACCTACCTACCTACCTACCTACCTACCTACCTACCTACCTACCTACCTACCTACCTACCTACCTACCTACCTACCTACCTACCTACCTACCTACCTACCTACCTACCTACCTACCTACCTACCTACCTACCTACCTACCTACCTACCTACCTACCTACCTACCTACCTACCTACCTACCTACCTACCTACCTACCTACCTACCTACCTACCTACCTACCTACCTACCTACCTACCTACCTACCTACCTACCTACCTACCTACCTACCTACCTACCTACCTACCTACCTACCTACCTACCTACCTACCTACCTACCTACCTACCTACCTACCTACCTACCTACCTACCTACCTACCTACCTACCTACCTACCTACCTACCTACCTACCTACCTACCTACCTACCTACCTACCTACCTACCTACCTACCTACCTACCTACCTACCTACCTACCTACCTACCTACCTACCTACCTACCTACCTACCTACCTACCTACCTACCTACCTACCTACCTACCTACCTACCTACCTACCTACCTACCTACCTACCTACCTACCTACCTACCTACCTACCTACCTACCTACCTACCTACCTACCTACCTACCTACCTACCTACCTACCTACCTACCTACCTACCTACCTACCTACCTACCTACCTACCTACCTACCTACCTACCTACCTACCTACCTACCTACCTACCTACCTACCTACCTACCTACCTACCTACCTACCTACCTACCTACCTACCTACCTACCTACCTACCTACCTACCTACCTACCTACCTACCTACCTACCTACCTACCTACCTACCTACCTACCTACCTACCTACCTACCTACCTACCTACCTACCTACCTACCTACCTACCTACCTACCTACCTACCTACCTACCTACCTACCTACCTACCTACCTACCTACCTACCTACCTACCTACCTACCTACCTACCTACCTACCTACCTACCTACCTACCTACCTACCTACCTACCTACCTACCTACCTACCTACCTACCTACCTACCTACCTACCTACCTACCTACCTACCTACCTACCTACCTACCTACCTACCTACCTACCTACCTACCTACCTACCTACCTACCTACCTACCTACCTACCTACCTACCTACCTACCTACCTACCTACCTACCTACCTACCTACCTACCTACCTACCTACCTACCTACCTACCTACCTACCTACCTACCTACCTACCTACCTACCTACCTACCTACCTACCTACCTACCTACCTACCTACCTACCTACCTACCTACCTACCTACCTACCTACCTACCTACCTACCTACCTACCTACCTGCATCCATACAAACATACAAACAGCGTAGAACCCTTTTCTCTGAGTTCCACTTTCTTTACTCACCCTCCTCCCCAACTCTTCTCTCTTCTCAATAGCCACCTACTTTCTTAGTCTGGTCTTCTTTAGAATTATTCCCGATTTGTGTATCTCGCATGCATCAACACTTCCCGGCAGATGTTCAAATTGCGATGTAAATGCTCACTGTTTCTCTGCATTCTGCCAGAATATGCCTCTAGGTATCGTTTTCTCCGCACAATGGGCAAATTCTTTCCCCGAGAGCATTAACTGTTTTGCTTCCTTTCAAAACCAGTAATCTGAGGCATGCGTGACCACTTCTTTCTTCTCCCCTACATCGGGGAGAGGGGATTACCTAGATATCAGGTGACGTGCAAGATCGGACCGCCTAACCAGGATCGGTCAGATAGTTATCGCAGCTCCTGGTATCCCCCATCCAATTATTATTATTATTATTATTATTATTATTATTATTATTATTATTATTATTATTATCCGTTTGTTTACTTTAACGCTGAGCGTTATCGCTAGTGTAGTTATTGACAAGGAAACGGTAGGTGCGGGAAGCGAGACGAATCGCGGTGTCTAAAGCATGTACAGCCAGATCACAAAGGGTAGCCCAATAGTATTATGGGAATAAGGTATGCATGTGAGAGTATTAGTACTATACAACAATTATAATGCGTTAGGAAGTATTAATATTTCAATAAAGTGATTATTCCGGTGACTGTACAGAGTATGAATTAGTTACTGAATTCGCCACCGATTACCTGGAACAGCTAATACTTATCTATTGAGGAGATTTGTTTAATTAAGGTATGCATATAATTCTGATTGCCGGATTCTGGTTACTTCCCCATTATACACGTATACGAAATACTAATAATAAGCGACCGCCACGGGTGGCCGAGGTCGTTAAGGCACGGACTCGTGAGCGGGAGGTCTGCGGTTCGAATCCCGCCAGGACCGTCCTCCCTGACTGGGGTTTTTTCCAGGTTTTCCTCAGTCTTCATAACTGGCAAATGCCGGGGAGGTACCTAAACTTAGGCCTGGAACGCTTCCTTCCTTAAAAAAAAAAATATCCTTTCCCAATTTATCATTTCAACTCATGTATCACCAGTGTCCACCGCCTGTGGTGCCTCAGTAGTGAAAACGGGCGTTAAACACTACTCAAAAAAAAAAAACTAATAATAAGCGATAAGAAGCCCTCGTACTGCACTTTCCTCTTTTTGCCATTTATTTCATTATTAGTTGCCATTATAATTTTTGTAAATACCTAGTGGCTAAAAGTTGAGCTGTAATCCTAAAGACTACAAAAATGTCAGAGGCATCTTTCACCAGATAGAACGATCAATTCTCTTATTGTGGCAACAAATCTACAGGTTTAACACTACTTTTTTATAGTATTTAACGGCCATTGTAACTACTGAGGCATCACAGGCGGTGGACAATGATGATACTTGAGATGAAATGATAAACTGGGAAAGGATTTTTTTTTAAAGAAAGAAGTGCTTCAGGCCTAAGTTTAGGAAACTCGTCATTAATGAGCGCGACGTGTAGCAAATGTGTTTCTCCTAGCTACTCTTCTTCCTATAAATTCACCACAGACTTCTTCCAAACCCAGATTTTCAGCATGGTGCTTGTTCATATTAAAAATGGCCGCATGACTAAGTTATTGGTGACCGCAAAAATGTTTTTTGATTTTTCAAAGCAGAAAATGGATCTTCTTACCGTAGCAATGGAAATAGACATTGTCAAAGTCAAATGTACGAATTTTGCAAATTCAGGAACTACGTCACAAAGAAAGTTGGTTTTCAGAAATTCTACTACATTTTTTATCTAAATTCTGGGTTCAAACCCGGTCAGGACCGATGAATTTTTTCGGGCGTAAAAGTTCTAAGTATGACTTCCTTCGGAAGGAAAGTAAAGCCATGGGTCCCATGTCGTACATTTACGGCATGCAAAAGATTTCAAGTCAGAAAGAAGAGAACTCTGAGCAAAATTTATCGGTCGTTTCACGCCCTGAATTGATTGGGACGCTGATGACCTGAGATGTTAAAGAGCCTGCGTTAATAAAGCAAATCAAAATTCTACTACATTGCAGAAGTCTTTATACTTATATGTTATAATACATAGCGTTTCTCTGCGACCGCAAAGCTTCATTGTCTTTTTTTTTTTTTTTTTTTTGAATGGTGTTTAATGCTCGTTTTCTACCGCCACGGGTGGCCGAGATCGTTAAGCTGCGGACTCGTGAGCGGAAGGTCTGGGGTTCGAGTTCGGCCAGGACCCTCCTACCTGACTGAGGTTTTTTCCAGGTTTTCCTCAGTCCTCATAAATGGCAAATGCCGGGGAGATACCCTAAACTTAGGCCTGGAACATTTCCTTCCTTAAAAATCCTTTCTCAATATATAATTTCATCTCATGTATCGTCTATGTCCACCGCCTGTGGTGCCTCAGTAGTAAAAACGGGCGTTAAACATCATTTAAAAAACGCTCGTTTTTACTGCTGAGGCACCACAGGCGGTGGACATAGACGATACATGAGATGAAATTATATATTGAGAAAGGATTTTTAAGGAAGGAAATGTTCCAGGCCTAAGTTTAGGGTACCTCCCCGGCATTTGCCAGTTATGAGGACTGAGGAAAACCTTTAAAAAACCTCAGTTAGGGAGGACGGTCCTGGTTGGATTCGAACTCCAGACCTCCCGCTCACAAGTTCGCGCCTTAACGACCTCGGCCACCCGTGACGGTTGCTGTATTGTCATAAATATCACTATGGAAAACATATCTGTTATCTTTTTGTCCCTTTATCACTTTAACTTCCCCTGAATTTCGAATCACATGTGCTATCAGAAACAAAGGACTTATTATTTATTCAATTGTTTCTGAATTAAGGGTAAATTAGAGGTTTCCGAGTACTGGGCAAGTTTATTATCAATTCGTGGTCGCTTAGTTACAAATTTATCCATTATATCACTAAACTAAGACATCGCCGAGAGGGCGAAAATTAATTATTTAGACTTCTTCCCGATCTTAAAGTCGGTGCAAAACGCCATGTCTGTATTTCTCTGCCTATCAAGCGTCGACTTGACAATCATCAAAGCAAAGCAAACTGAAAATTAGGAAGGCATGCAATATTCAGCGAAAATAAGAAGGGTTTTAGAGTATCATTAATTAAATCAATGCTTTAGATGCTAAAAAGATGTATCATACATTTTATATTCCAAGAACTACTACTAAAATTTTGATTTCGAAACCTATTGGTATTTGCTCTTTAAGCTATCAGAGTGTCGGATTTTAGAATCGCTTCTGCATAACTCACAACCCAAGCGTAGGTATTGTTTTGATCATTAAAATTGGATGAACGTAACTCTTTTCAGTTTGTCTCTCGTGATTTAAAATTAAATCTGTAAATATTTTGTTCTGTTTCATGATGCTTGGAAATGAGTTGAGGTAGCGTTATTTCCAGCTCTCGTCACAAACAGCGCGTTTCTTTTGTTCCGTTCCAAAATTGGAGAACAATGATTGCCTCTCTAACATCATGGCGTATTTTCCATACGATAGCTTGTAACATCCTGTCTCTGTATTGTTCTCTGCACTTCTATTTAGTAAATCGCAAATGTTCATAATCGAAATGTCCATTCATTTCAATTAGTGTGCTTGCATACAGGAACCTTCCATTAAGGAGACATGAATGACAGCTAATGAAGACTTACAGTGGAATCGTCCTTATTTTCACAAAGGTTCAGGCCGTCAGGAATACAAAAATACGTGCAAGTTACTTGTTTCAATTTTTCTATATGTACAAAGTAGAGCTTTTCTTATATGATCGTTAATAAACTACGTGCTGACATAGATATGTAGCAACTATGCAGGAACAATTTACTAAACTTTGAATACAAAAGATATCAAAACGATTTCAATATAACAAAAATGCCGTTTCTAAAAGAGAAGAGAGAATTCAGACCAAGTTTACGTTATAATTTATATTTTTGTAGAAAAAATAAAGAATATGACATTCCATCATGCATGGAATTCATTGACCTTCAAAAACGTTTAACCCTGAAAACTACTATAGGATATGTTAATAAAGTTTGGAATGGCTAGTCTTTTGGTGAAATTAATTAATGCTAATAATGTATTTAAGATTAAAACAGAGCAAAATCCTAGTGAAGAAATAAGGACTGTGTCACAAAAGATGGCCTTTAATTAAATTATATTTCATAAATCATCAGGGAATGAAGAATTAATTCAAAATATAACTGCATTTTTTGATAAAACTCTATTAAGAACGGTATATATATATATATATATATATATATATATATATATATATATATATAAATTTTATTTGCCGATGATCAGAAAATATTTTCAGATTCCGAAGATAATTTACGATGAGCAGTCTTTACTTTAAATAATATACCAGAAAAAGATTATTAAAAGGTATCAACAATTAAGGCAAAACTCCATTCTTTTAAAACAACCAAAGCTATACCAGATCAAATAAGAAGCAGAATCTTGAACAAATAAAGTTGTTTTATTCCTTTTGCTGCAATTTATTTGATTCACTAGATAAAGGCATTGAAATATAATAGTAAAAATGTGAAGAGAAATTTCTTACACGTTACAAAATTAACATTCTATACGGATCTGATGCGACTTTATAATTCAAACCCATTAACTTAAACCGGTTTTAAGTAGTTTCGTGCAATTTAGGTTTCAGATAAGGCGTTGTTTTGTATCTACTTTTGAATTCGCGGTAGTTCTTATTTAGCATTTATTGGAGTTAAAACTATATTCATTATTATTTATATTGAATTCTCAAAATTTCTTCCTCACAAATACAAAATAACTAAACTACCTTTACGCCTATCTTACAGTAACAAATGTGTTATTTTATTTTAACATATTTTAATACTTGGGATGCATTTGTTTAGATCCTTTAGCTTAGAAAGCATGAATGACGAATCTGAGGAAAGTCTTTGTTGTAAACGGCTGTAG
This sequence comes from Metallyticus violacea, assembly GCA_030762175.1. NCBI lineage: Eukaryota > Metazoa > Arthropoda > Insecta > Mantodea > Metallyticidae > Metallyticus > Metallyticus violacea. Next base: position 45,704,816 of record CM060839.1, read on the forward strand.
CACTAGTACGAAATTATGACCTGGCTTTTGCGGTTTTAATCTACTAGTCTGAGAAGAGCGTGTAGTAACTAAATTTGGACGCAAGAAGGCAATTCAGAAAGCTTTGAGGACCAATAGTCTAGGGGCTCTGGTAGACGAGTGGTTCTTCTTGTTCTTCTTCTTGTTCTTCTTCTTCTTGTTCTTCTTGTTCTTGTTCTTCTTCTTCTTCTTCTTCTTCTTCTTGTTCTTCTTGGTAATATGATTAATACAGTATCCAAAAACATAAAATCATATTTGGCTATTAGCCTTACATTAACCAAGAGTAAAGTAGCAGTTTCTAGTTGGCTAATTATTATCGATATAGAAAACATGAGGAGTTTGCAGCAAAATGAATTTTATTCAGTAATTAAAAAATTTGGGATATAAGAATCGCAGAAATCTCGCATCAAACTAGTTTTCATATAATTGAAGTCTATGAATTGAAAGTAATGCCGCATCAATTGCACGTTATTACAAAAACAATTTGGTTTTAAGTGTAAAGAAGAAATTCTAGTTATGGTACCAAATTGTAGGGAAAATTATAGTATATAATATATATATACTTAAATTACTAGCTATAGTTAGATTATTCATAAATGCTGTTACAAACTTTTTAAAGGACTGTATCGAGTGTTTGGCATTCAGATTACGCACTTGTTGCTTTACTCACTGGCCCCAACTTGTAAGCTTTGTAGTGAGTTTCATAACAGAAAAAAAAAAAAAGCGTCATCTTTAGCAAGCAATCAGAGCAGTGCATTAGAGCAACAGCCTCAGCCTTTAGTGTAGCAGATTGCCGAGACAGGAGAACAGTATGTCGTAAGATGTACATTCCAGAAGATTTGTAGCCTGAAGATGAAATTTTCTAAATCCTACTCCTGTTAATCTTAAATTCACTTTGTGTAAGCAAACGGTTTTATGCCGAGTTCCAGAATATGTCCTCACCGCTCGCACGGGATTTGCCTCTCGGTCAAGGCTGATCTCTCTCCCCACTCACGACCGCCTATATGCCTGCCTGTCTTTGAACTTCCGAAAGTCTCTAGTCCATTTTCGTTTGCGAAGATGCCAAGAAGCTGATTTTAGAGCAACATATTTTGGTATAAATTATTTTATAAATATGAATCAGCTCGTCGCGTTCGCGAGGAATTCACCCGGAAGTTCCCTAGGCATTTATCTCCTTCCAGAACTTCAATTCACGGTCTTGTGAACAAATTTGATAATACTGGTTCAGTGCAAAAAAGAAACACACACGAAGACGTACAGTCTTAACAGAAAAAAAAAATATAAGCTGGAGAAAATCTTGAAGTTCACCCACAAAATAACAACCGAAATTGCCACAAGTTGGGGCTTCAGTGTCATTCAAAATGTTTAAAACTCAATGCTTACAGGCGTACACGTGTCCATTGTCTACGAAAAGTTTTTTTTATTCGTTTTATTTAAGGACGCATTTTAACATCTCTGGTCATCAGCGTCCCATTCAATTCCGGACATGAAACGACCAACAAAGTTTTCTCAGAGGCCTCTTCTTTCAGGCTTGAGGTTCTTTATCGTGCCGTAAATGTAGGACACGGGACCCACGACTTTACTTCCCTTCCGAAGGAAGCCATACTTAGGATTTTTGCGCCCGAAAAAATCCATCGATCCTGGCCAGGTTTGAACCCGCGACCTTGGGTTTAGAAAGCAAGTATAGGTACCACTACACCACCAGGTCCGACTTACGAAAAGGTGATCCCGTAGCATGTGTGCGTTATTGTGAGTGGTTTCTTTCACCAGTAAGGATTAATCGACTCACAGCTTGTGCTCTTTTCAAACGAGGCGTGATTACATCAAAATGGTCGTGTGACACAACATTCCCTATTGATGCTCTGAAAATCCAACTTGTATACAAGATACCCCATTTTATGATGGGAAATTTGTAGTTTGATGTAGATTGCATAAGACGTATAATCAGTTCGATTTTTTACGAACAGACAGTACTAAAATGACATTTTGGCCCCATTTTTAATCAGCTGACGGAAGAAGAGAAATCATAAGAGTCGTGTCAACAAGACCGTGTCACTATTTATGCAGCAGAGCAGTCTATGAGTAAAATTAGGAAAGTGTTGGAATTAAGAGTGATTACTTGATTAGTGTGTGTGTGTAGTTTTGGCCCTCTCACTCATCTACCAATCTGTGATTTTTATTTATGAGGTAGGCTGAAGGACAAACAAATCTTCACACATTGGAAGAAGTCAATGGAAACATACGAAATGAAATTAGAAACATTATAGATTAAACTAAATCATGTTAATCGTAATGTGTGTATCCGGTACAATGTCTGTTTAGCTGAGGGAGGAGGGCAATTCCAGTATTTGCTATCAGATAGGATTTTATACACATTTTTAAGTAGTAAAGTCAGAGTACAGGCGTGACCGGCTATGATTCAAAACACCGTACAAGCGGTTAGAACACGTTCTGGAAGTCCTGTAAATTTTGCTTGTAGTACAACTAAAACAGCATTGATTTGTAAACTAATATATACTTATAGCAATAAACGTTTTATTTCTTATATTTCGATAGCAAATATAATTTTTATGTTAATTTCATAGCACTATTCAACGGATCCGACATATTTCGACCAAAGGTCAAGTTTTGCTTCTTCTGAAACCTGCCACTAAGTAATGTGGTAAAATAGTATTTTTTTCCTTCACAAATAATGTGGTTAATTGCTAAAGTGTTTGGTACTTTTACAAATTAGCATTTGTCTAAATAATTCTGTTCTTTTCCCCATATAGTCTTCGTAAAATGGCTTTATCTTTAAAGACTCGGGTTATAGTTCATTGTTATACCATAGAATATTTGCCAGAACAACTAAAACTATAAATTATGCACGGCGGCTAGCAAAGTCGTTTGTAAAATAACCGCGTTAGTGACATCGTAAATTTATTGTAATACTTAGCGTAGAAAAGCATTAATGATAGGAAATTGGCGGTCAGAATAGAATAGGTACAAATCGAAATCAGATTAAGTAAAAAATATATATAAATTCCTTAAGGACAAGGCCTCTTTTGCAGAGAAAGTTCGTATACTCTAATTTAATGAGCAATTTCATCCTGACAATATTTGCTTAAGTAAATAACTAACCTACCAAGAGAGGTGTCTCAGCGGCTAACGCTTGGGACTAGGGGGAACCCGAGTTCAAACCCCGTGGGACCGACCATTTTGATCTCTCTCTCTCTTTCCCACTGGTCACTGAGGCGAATGATAGAATGAATTTTGTCATTTTCCGCTACATTTCATTTTATTCCATAGGATTTTATATAAAATATTTCTCTACAACTGATGACATTAACTTAAAACAAATACTATAATTTATTTTTGCTGCACTAAGATAACAGAAAATGCTATTGTCACTTTTTTCTGCTAATTGTGATAGTGCAGGGTAGATTAACTAAATTTAATTGATTTCCATTAGTTAAAACATCGTTATATTTCAGAAATGATTAAAGCCAGAGTCTTGAAATTTCTTCAGATATTATCTCCTTTACTTACATTTAATGTATCAAACACCAAACAATTAGTTTTATAATTAAAAAGCTAGCAAATTGCACCATTGTGCCTTATTGAGTGTTTTCTCAAGAAGTCAATGTTTCATGACAACTAAACGCAAGAGTTTAATAGCGAAATTAAACTATCTCAGCTGCAATCGGTAAGATAATTGCAGTAGAACAATCTTGACTTTTAATTTTATTATAAACAACTAAATGTTTGAGCTTTTTAAAAATAAGTTAGAATACTCGAACATTTGGAATTATGTTAATAAATTGGGAAAAAATAGAGGGTTCTAAAAATGTATACACACTTCAAGCAAATATAAAACCGTGTTAACATAACGAAACTGAATTCACACAAACAGAAAATGGTGAGAATTAATCATCTTAGACTTCTACAGTTACGCAGTTGCTCAAAGTCCACCATCGGCGTCGATACACTTCTGAGTACGTTGAACTACTACGTTTGCGAAAGTGTCCGCAGCGATTGCAGCGCATGCCGTTTCAATTTCTTCCCGAAGTGCTGCCAGTGTAGCTGGTTTTCTACGGTATGCAATATCCTTAAGAGTTCCCAATAAGTAGAAGTCCAACGGAATTCTGTAGAGAGTTAGATTCTGCAGAACGCGGTGAAAAATTCAATCGGACCTCTTCGTCCTATCCAGTGCTTTGGAAGATTGTCATCAAGGTACAAACGCACATCTCGGTGGTAGTATGGTGGTACACCATCCTGTTGGAAGTCTGGTACACTGGGCCAGTTACTGTTCCTTGAAAAAATAATGGTCCCATTAGACCCCTAGATGACAACCCACACCAAACATTAATTTCAGGTAAATTAACAGTCTTTTCCAAAACAACGTGTGGATTGTTTACACATCAGTAGACACAGTTATGCTGGTTAACAGTTCCGTTCAACTTAAATTGTGCCTCATCATACGATAATTTTGGCTTCATTTGTTGATTTATCTGTCACGCAGTAACGCTATCATAATGCAAGTCACATCTGTTTACAGAACATCTTACTATACATTTCTGTTGTTTTTCGTCCAACTTTTAAATATGTAAATAGATACATACTGTGAAATTGTGTAAACATTATTTTGGCTCCCTCTGTATAATCAAATCGAAGCAGTTGTGTGATAGGAATGACAACTTCCATGTATAAAAAAACTGAACATTTTAGGTTATAATAGCAATTTATTGTGAACTTTTTTACCCTTTGAGGTTGTAAAAGCAGTTTAATGGAACTCCTTTATCATTATTAACCATTATAATTATCATGCTTAATTTCAGCACATAATTATGAAAATTGATTGCAAACCATGGTTTTATTTCCTTTTGTGCTTTTAGTGTTAATTATTTACTAGCTTTGTTAATGTTTTGAATATTTATTGTGCCAAACCTCGCCAGTTTGCTTTGTAGTTATAGCAATCGCTAATAATGAATAAATAACTAAAACGTGTGTTTTCTTCGCTCAGTAATCCATTAGAAGCAGAGATGATAGGAATGAAACAAATGAATGTAGGGGGAAAATGTTATCACTTTAGCACAATACTATTTACTTTGCTATCAGTGTAATTCGAATGTAATGCCCCAATTGAGTATCAAGAGCTCGTTCATTGGCTCAAAGACGTTCGCACGGAATTATCAATGCAGTAGCTTTAGAGTTAATCTTGAATTCCTGCAGTTTCTATTATGTCAAAGGTTGGAGTATTTTACTGCAGACCTGGTTAGCGTTATCCGTTTCCGCATCAAGAGAGCCGAGTTTGAATACAATACAATATAAAGCGAGTAGACGGTACACTCGGTCAATGCACCGCGAGAGAGGTCTTTAACGTATCAAATTCAATCATTAATTTAACTGCCTAGCAACGCCTCGTTTCAAGACTTCCTTATTTATCGACATTTAAATTTCTGTTCTCAAAGGCAAACTATTCCAAATGATAAGACAACAATGCAAAACGCGTTATCTTTCACTTTCTGAATCCATTGGGGGGGGGTATTTTTCACAGATTGTGAGCAGTATTAGAGTTTATTGGACTATTGTTCTCCCAACGAGTGAGTTTTGTCTGGTGAAAGGAGATTTATCAATAAGTTAGTTTGATGAGCAACAATTTAAAATATGATATCTAACTAATAAATAATTAAGAATTAATAGCTGAACTATGTATTTCATGAAACGTTAATTATATCTAATGGAAATGTCTTTCTCCACACCTATCTAAAACTCACTTATATTAAACAAATGCCAATTCGAACTGCAGAGAAGTAAAACTTTGTAGAACTCAAGCGTATAGCAGGAAGTAAGTCATGAAATAGAAATATACATCTGCTTATGATAGTAGACTACTGGATTTCATTGGCTTGTCCCATGATCTGATAAATAGCTAAAATTGAAAGCTAATACATAACTTTTAACCGTGTGCAGAATTTTAAAGAAGTTTTCGGTCCTATTTGCTTATGGGCGATTGTATGCGATATCGGAAAAAATGATGTTTTAGAAAATTTATATATTTCAATACTAATATAATAACAAATACATACGAATGCTTATATCCTTAGGTCTGATAGTTTTCATACAAAATTTTGCTAAAATTGCATATTTTACTGAAATTGCATTTTTGTAAAGACCCAACTGTCGAACTCCTCAAGATAGTAATAGCAATCACAGCTCATTTTCAAGCTCATGTTTTGCTAAACATAAAAATAAGTAAAATACAGTGACTAATTTACAAGATTAAAAGGATATTTACTTACGATACAAGGTTCTTTAGGTGCGGCAGGTACAGCCCGGCTGCATCAATTTTTGTTCCTGTGTACTATATATTAATTTCATGGTTTTCCGTTTTTAACTTAAAATTAAAATATCTCTGAGTGTGAACATACAAATTTATTGGTAACAGCGTACTCCCTGCGTCCTCTGGTGCACGCCAATCCCATCAGAATGAATTTGGCTGCCCTTGCTGTTTCAGGCAACGGTAGACGCTTGCTTTATGCTCCGACACAGCAGATACAGCCAAAACTCAGAATGGGACAGTGAGTAGCACCTAGGGCAGGGGAGAAATGTGTGTTGTATTGGTTGCCCCGCTTCCATAGCAATTATTCGGCGAGTATTGCCAACTTGCCAAATATATTCTTTTGAGACTTCGCTTAGCTACAACAATGCTTAAATGTTATATTTACTGGTACAGTGCTTTAGCTACTTGTTTTATAGTCCGCAGTCACAAAATTAAAAGTGATTGAATTGTTAACGCATTTCTTTAATTTAGCTCCTGCTATAGTGAAGCTATTGGTGTGGTATTATTATTTGTAGCTTTCTACGGTCAATAAGATGCGTTATTTCATGTACATAACATGACGTACAAACAGTGATTTTTGTGTAACTACGCCAATATATTTTTAAAAAGACCATTTTGTTATTATACACCAGCTGTAGTACCTCTGGTGTGCTGTATTTTATGTTGAAATATATAGTTTTTACTTTATCAGTCTTTTGTTGTAAACAAAACTATATTTTAAGCATCTTGTTTAAGTAAAATGGTACACAATCGCCATATGTCCATAAAAATTGTAAGTCGAGTAAGCAGGTTGCTATAAGAGTCTCATTTTCATTATGGGCGATTGGTATGATTATTCTGGTTTGCATTTAAAAGGAATCACTGCAGTTACAGCACGAAACGGTTCCGTTTACAAACTTACACGGCAACAATGACGCGATAAGCGAAATCTTTCGATACTGCTCAATAGTAAACAAGACTACTTTATATCGCCACAGAAAATTTTCACTGAGATTACGACTTTATAATATTATTGTCTAGGAATTTCTGGCGGCATCCTTTGTTAGGCTCAACAAGGGATAGGCCCTTCTTCATAATCTGCACATTTTTAATAAAAATATAATAAGTATTTAAATTGTCTTATTATACAAACAATTAAATATCTGCAACTTGAGATAATTTCTACTTTTTCATCGACTCTTGCAACAATAACAATGCCATCTGCATAGACACATGTTTGACTGCTTTTAAGGATTATTGTTCTTACAATAAATAGCAGTATCACTGTGTAGAGCCAGATTAAACAGGTTTGCAGGTTGCTCATCTCCTTACCTTTCTCCAGTATAGTATATATATATATATATATATATATATATATATATATATATATATTCTGGGCTCATTTTGCTTATTATTTTTACTTTTGCTTGTACCATCCATTGCCAGATTAATTGGTCTTATAACTTTTTGATGGAGTGCATATCTTTCCAAAACCTTATACGTTCTTCCCTGTTAATAGTATCAAATTTATATTTAAAACCAATAAATAAAAAATAAAATCTATATTATGCTCATAAAACTTCATTTGTCTTATGACAAATATTTGGTCCACAATGGTCCTCCCTCGTATAAATCAACACTGGTATTCACCCAGCATATCCTCAAGCATACTTTTAACTCTTGTCATTCAGTATCCCAGAAAACATTTTAAATGCTGCATTTAATAATGTAATTTCTTTACATTTTTACATGAATACTTATTTAATTTTATTATATATGGTATGTATGTATGTATGTATGTATGTATGTATGTATGTATGTATGTATGTATGTATGTATGTATGTATGTATGTATGTATGTATGTATGTATGTATATAACACCTTTGTCCATTTTATGGTTTCTTTTCTTTCCTCCATAATTTCATTATCAATATGTGTATCACTTTCACGATATACCCATATTTAATAAATTAGCTACCAATTCATTCTCTCCTAGTGCCTTATTATTTTTCATATTTTCACATTCCAATAACTTGGTTCTTCAATTTCCTTTGTCTCGTTTTCTTTGCTCCCTCTCTCGATCATTTCTTATTTGTATAAACTTCTTGAGGCGTGATTCTATTTATTTAACAAAGCTCCAAAATATTAAAACCCTCTTGCCAATATGTCTCCTTCTTTACTTAAACAACGTTCCATTGTTCTGTCTTGAAGGCCTCTTTTGATTGATTTTATTGCTTCTTAAAATTTCCTTACTTCATTCTGCTGGTTTAATGTTTCTATTTCTTGAATTTTCCTTCTCGAATACTCTTTTTTTTTTCTCTTACAAATATTATCTTTTATCTTCCTTTGATAGTTATCTTCATAATTACTTATTATTTTTCTCTGAAACGTTATAGTTAAAGCTGCACTCTTAATATCTATAATCTGCTTACATTCTTCATCAAACCACTGAATTTTTCTCCATTTTATTTCTGCAATATAGTTTCTATTACTTTTTAACTATCCTCTCTATTCTTCTCAATTTCTCCTGTAACTTCAGATGATGAAATGATTAAAAAAATCATTTTTTAAAAATTTAATGACCATTGAATTTAAATTAATATTTACATATAAGACATTTTTTACTGCCTATATTACATATTTTGAGCGACTTTTTGCCTACCTTTTTCTAGTTTTTAACTCTTGAACAACCGATCTATAGTTAATACACAATTCACTCTCATGTGAGAGTCGTTTAGCTAACGTCTCGTTCGACCCCGCACAGCTGTACATGGACGCAACTATAGCGTATCAGATAGGCGGAAATGCATTGTGCTTATGTTATTTGCTGTAGCGGTCTTGCATGATATTCATTGAAGGACTGGCTGCTGCACACTGTGATAACTAGCGTTATTCCTGCCTAGTAATGAAGCTGGTGGAAGTTTAGGGAGAATTTGAATAACTAATGACTTGAGTAATATTTCTTCTATTTTAATTCTAATTTTCTGGTGTATTCTCTTTCACAATCTATTTTTTTCCTTTCTTTAAGTGCATTCTTGGCTTACTGATGGTAAGTATGGACTTCGTAACGGTATAGAATTCATAAATAAAAGTTGTTATGTGACTCTACATAAATGAATTTTCTTATTTTATTTTCCTTTAGGTGTAGAAGAATCTAACGCTTCTAGTTGCAATTGCATCCTTGCCTTCTTTCGTTACTTTTGTTACCAAACTTTATGACACACTAGTAGCAATGCCACCTGAACCAGTAACATTATACACAATACATTGTTTGTTCATACCTATTATTAAACATTGCGTATACACAAATTCACAGATGATCAAGCTGAGGATGGAAGTTGTTTTTTTAGATGTCGAGGCAGTGGCCATTGAAAAAATTGAAATAATTCAAAAGCGCATTAAGTGACTAACTTAATATTGCTAATAAAATTTCCTCTTCACACGATTCCAGATATATAAGACCACACTACACTGTACTCGTATCGTGTACAAAACATTTGTAATGTGTGGCCAATTAAATGCCCAAGGACAAAACTTAAGTCACCTTGCAAGAGTTGACTGATATCCTAACTAAACTATAGGTCAGCAAAAGCAACCCAAGAGAATAAAAGGTCGTATGTCCCTGTGCCCTCTGCCGGAGAAGCACTCTATTTATTTATTTTATACGATTGGTGTTTTTTTTTATTGTGAATTAGCAGTTCCAGAATTATTTCAAATAAATAAAGCAAATACTGATATGAGGAGGGCAATAAACAAAATACTAAGTCTCTCAGATACAAATGTCAGTGATGCTTGCTCAGGAATTATAGTGAGGGCACAGAGTTGGCTACACCTAACAAAAGACGAATGCACTTTGCAAGTGACTTGGTAAACTTATGATAGTCTCACTGCGATATCGGGATGTTATTGTAAATTAAAATTTCATTTTAATGGTCGATTTTATGATGACGTCACATAAGGGAAATAGTCGCATTAAAACAACATAACTAACTAACTTGAAGTAAAACGGTTTTTACAGAACACTTTATCTCTTAACTCTTAAGACAACATTAATTTCTAAGGCTTCTTGGTGTTCAATTTTATATGCATTGGCTCTTGTATAAGATCATCGGTTTAGGACACCACGACAATGGCGTTCTCGTGGAATGTCAACCGATTCTCTAAACAAGTAAAGGGTCGTCGAGAAGTCTCTCCGCAGTCATTGTGTAGCCCGGATTTCACTATGGAAGCGAATTCGGGGGTGACAGCACTGACCACACTAGTCGAGCGTGTAGTTGTTATGTTTACTTAACAGTAGTGTTACTGTTAAAGTGTTAGTAGCGTTACTTTAGTACTTAATGTAGTTGTTTATGTTTACTTAACCACCAAGGCAAGCACACACACCAAAGTCCAAACCTTAGCAACGGTGGATCTGTTAAAAACTGGTAAGGAAGGAATGTTACAGACCAAGTTTCTCCTGTACGGAGGAACTTGTCGATGACCCGTTATTAACTTTAATGATTTTATAAAAGGTGAGAGTAGTTAAAAGTCCACATCTTATCGTTAGGCCGACCAGTGGACCTACCTCCCTCCAATAGTTGATATTTTCCAGGTGGCACGCACGACGCCATTCTTACTTGCAGTCAGTTGCGAGAGCGGGATTTCGACAGAGTGCGGCAGTTGTGATATGCAGTAAAGAGTGATATTTCACTGAATAGTTGGGTAGCGTAGTGCAATAGTGAGATAGTCACTGCGACGTCGTACATTCATCTTCAAGGTGCGAGACAGGCATTAAGGCGTAAATTTTCTCACAACTTAGATCCAACACGAAACGCATTAACTTTTTAATGAAACAGGATTTATGAATGACTGAAGCAGCATAAAAACTTCATGAAATAAGAGCTTCCATTAAAGCGTTCCTTGTTCTCCAGAACTTACGGTTTATACCTTTAGCTTTAGGGGGCATTGAAAAATAGCTTTATTCAATTAACCCTTACATATTAGAGGAACTTAATCCAAACATTCCAAACAAAGTTAGGACCATTAAGACGAGAAACTGGTGTGTGTCAGTGATAATTTCCTAAGGAGATGTGATTTATTAGAGAAAATGGACAACATTTCTAGCACCCACTGTAAGAAAGGTTAATACCAAATTTTGTTATTTAATCTGTTGTATGTAAATTTAAAATGCTGAAGCGCGAGGTCTGCCGCCGGCTCTAATTTTAAAGCATTTTATAAATCAAACTCCCTTCGCGAAAGGAAAGCCTTTGCCATTGACAAAAGTCGAAATCATGTTTTTATTAAATACATTTCAATTTTCAAATGAAAGGCAATACCATCCACAGTCTTGAGTGCTCCGGTGTTAAGATTTTCCTTGTTTGCATTCCTCGACTCCCAAAAGTACTTACTAATTTATATACACCAGAACGATACTTCAAACTGGAACAAATGAAACTAATAAACATGAAGAATTACTGGCAGTTGTTAGATTACAAATAAATATCATGAATTTTCACAACTTTCAACAAACTACGTCAACTTACTTTCGTTTTATAAGAAGAGGAAAAAAACCTGCATCTCTTAGAAAGCTCCAAACTCAATATGAAGGTTCCTCTCTCCCAAGATCAATAATAGCTATTTGAGTGGTATCGAGAGTTCAGAAGAGGTAGAAACGACACTCACACAAAGAAGAGATTTCAACATAAGTGAATGATTTGATCACTCCGCCTGCTGTGAGGTTATTCGTGGCAAAGGAGGATTTCTGCTTGGATTTGCTTTTGGGCTGAACATTCCATATTACTTTTGGTAGTGCTGAAAACATATGAGGCTGCTGAAAGTGGGATCAAAAAGAGCATCTGCGGGGCAAGGACTTCTTCTCCTCAAAAAACCCTTGAAAATGCTGACCTTTATTTCTAACTGATCATAAAAATGTTTCTCATATAGTATTTTATGCCTATGACGAAAAGCTTTTACCTTCAATTAAGATGATTACGTGCTGAATCAAGTTTGCATTCCAAAAATAAGGAGATGCTATATATTATAGAATATTATAGAATATAGAATACATGATAACTCTCGGCCTGATGCAATCTTGTAATTAGATTACAGTTTCTAAGCACTAATCTTGGTAAGGGTTGAGTTTTTATTGCTGTTTAAATGTTAACGCCTTAAAGCTTGCTGTTCTTTCACATTTGTTATATCGTCACGGGTGACCGAGGTCGTTAAGGCGCGAACTCGTTAGCGGGAGGTCTGGGGTTCGAATCCCGCCAGGACCGTCCTCCTTGACTCAGGTTTTTTCTAGGGTTTCCTCAGTACTCATAAATGGAAAATGCCAGGGAGGTAGCCTAAACGTAGCCCTGGAACCTTTCCTTCCTTATAAAAACTCCTTTCCCAATATGTCACTTCATTTCATGTATCATCAGTGCCCACCGCTTGTGTTGCTTCAGTATTAAAAACGAGCGTTAAACATAATTAAAAAAAAAAAAAAAAAAACGTTTGCTATAGTGTGACCATGAAAAGAGCGTTGTGAATTTTATTCCAGTCATAGTAGCAGACTTCAATACGGAAGAAGTTATGGAAAAAGTGCTCTGAGTTACTAAGTAGGATGATTTATTAATATTTGCTGGAGGCATTATTTTAAAGGAATAGTTTAAGGCGAGTTAAAATATTTATTACACTATTTGCATTCAGTATATATTCTCAAATTAACAAAGGATATACGACAACGCGTGCTTCTTAGATTTTTTGGAAAAAAAGTTTGATAGCTAAGTCAGAAGCTGAAGAAATAGGTCAGTTAGAAGATGAGAATGTTGTCAGTATGAGAACTGGTTCAGGTGATTCAGATACTAGGTTTACAGACGAGCAGCGCTCTGGATGACCTTCAGCTTTAGAAAATAAAATTCCGCGCTCGGGGAAGAGCCACTTGCAGGAACTCGTGAACTGTCAGGAAAGTTTGGCGTCTCGAAAACAACAGCAGTGGCTACGCATCTGCACCATTGTACCGTGTGATCAGTTTTGTTTTACCCCGGAGTGTTTTGCCTATGGGCGAGCTTGTCTTGTCTTGTCTTGTACATGGCATTGTTTAATTTTCCTCAGAGATAATAATCGCAGGCTGTTAAATCGAGAGAATGAGAGGATCACAAATCCCTACTAATAATTCTACCTTGCGGAAACACGTTGTGCATTGTTAGCAGTGGTAGAGCTTTGTGGAAAATATGATCACACTCCTTGTCGGTTAATTCTCTGAAAAAACGGTTTATATAGCATTCACATAAGTAACACAATCAACTGCATGCTAAAAAAATGGTTCTATGATTCTTTCACCACTAAGTTAATATGAATGGTACACACTGTTGTAAACACAAAGGCATAATACACTTTATGTATAATTTTGAATTAAAAAACGAACAACACAACACACATTCGGGAACTGCTGCGCTACGACTGCATGGTCAACAAGTAAACAAACAGGTTGGCTACCCCCTCCACTGCGCGGCAAAGGAGTGGGGGCTAGTTGATAGAAAAAACCCCGCGCCGCGAGAGAGAACTTCATTGATTGCACAGAATGAAAGTCGGAGTAGATCCATACGGAATTTACTGAACCTCATTCCTAGCGAAAGTTAATATTTGTAATCAACTTCTTAAAAATCCCCTAGATGAACTTTTTGGGAAACACATGTGATAAAAGATGGTTCTTGTTTCGTATCTCTGGGAGGAGAAAGCAATGGGTATCCCGTGGGAAGAACGTCAGTCAGTTGTTCATCAAAAATCGTTGATGGTTTCTGTTTGATGGAATTTCCAATATCAAGCTGATCTCAAATTGACTCTGAGTTACACAGTGAGCAGCTGCACAGAGTTTACGATGTTTTAAGACTACACTGTCCAACTGCAATAAATACAGTTAGAAAGCGTGCTATACTGCGAAAAGGCATGCTGTTACCCATGGATCAAGATTGACCAACATAAAATCTAGGAATTAAATGGAATAGAATTGCCTCTTCACCCAGCGGAAAGTCAAGATCTTCCGCTTTCTGATTATGTTTTGTTCCGGCCAATGGAACATTTCTTTGAGGAATTCGTTCGAAAATCTCGAACATGTCAAACACATTGTTCAGAGATTTTCGCCTCTAAATCCAAGGACTGGTATCGCCAACAAATTCGAATGCTGGTAGAGAGATGCGATAAGACTATACTATAGAGACAGTTTTAAATATTGTCTTGCAGATTTGCTCCAGTTTTTCCCCTTGTCAAAGCAGCAATATGTGGGCGGGCGTTTTCTTATAGAAGAATAAACTTCTCTGATGAAAGTGGTCAAAAATGAGGGCCTGCATTTTAACAACAACAACAATAATAATAATAATAATAATAATAATAATAATAATAATAAGAATAACAACAACATACCTTTTTGTTTGTAGTTGTTATGCTAAGGAATACATTTTCTGATCAATATACAAATTGCTAGATATAGTGCAGACCTCGCTTTATTTATTTACTATTATACTCCGCTACAATGTACAAAGATTTCTATTATTATTATTATTATTATTATTATTATTATTATTATTATTATTATTATTATTATTATTTCTTATAATCATTTGGCATTGCTAATAACCAACATTCGCCAAATTACTAGCGCTTTATAACGCTATAAATAATTCCTTTTCTTAATGTAAACAAGTTTTGAAACAGTTGCATCCTTCAAATGAATCTGAAAGAAATACTGAATCCTGCTATCTTGAATTTGGAAGAGAGGGAAGGAAATGTATTGCAGAAATAGAAGAAGGAACTGTCAAATAATAAGGGGAAAGCAAAACAGATTCGAGGATGGAACTGAGATAGAAGTACAAACATAGAAACATGCAGAACAGGATCAGAAAGATAAAATAACAAAACCAACCAAGGACACAGACAGAAGAGTTGAAGGAACTGAAGTAGAAAATGTACGAAAAGATAAATGGTCTTGTGCAGATATGTTTTCTTTTTGGCCCGAGTAAATATGGAAACCTTCAAAATAATAATATAAAAAGGTGAATTGGAACCACTGAAGCCTTCATAGGGAAAGCGATGTTTAGAAAGAGAGTCTATCGTCATTTTATAAGGTTCCTTTGTAATAGAAACAATTATATTTGGAAAGTTTTCACAAGTCAACAAGTATTCATGGACATAGGTACCGGGGTTTTCAGATTTTTCTAGAGAATTTAAAATTTATTATTACAATATAAGGGCAGTAATGGCAATTATAGAATGTTTATTTGTTATAAAAATGTACAAAAATGAATTTCTCAAGAAAAACGAATTTCTTTAAAGGTGATAAATGGCGTAATATATATATATATATATATATATTTGAAAGAGGCTGCATAATCGTGTAGAAATAGTATATGGTAATATAGGTAAGTGTCGAAAGGCACATATTGCCCATTTGAGTGTTGTTGAATTGATTTATTTACGGACGCTCTTTAACGTCTCAGATCATTAGCGTCCCATTCTATTCAGGGCGTAAAAGGGCCGACAAATTTTGCTCAGAGGCCTCTTCTTTCAGGCTTGAGGTTCTTAATCGTGCCGTAAATGTACGACACGGGACCCACGGCTTCCCTTCCGATTGAAACCATACTTAGGATTTTTACGCCTGAAAAAAATCCATCGATCCTGGCCGGGTTCGAACCCGCGATCCTGGGTTTAGGAGACAAGTATGGTTACCACTACACCACCAGGACCGACTCATCTGAGTGTGATTTCACGTGAGGATCGCAATGAGCCTTTCAATAAGTACATACTATTTTATACTACCATATCGTAATGTTCTTATCTTTAATTTATTATAATTTATTTTAATTTTTAAAGTTAAAATAACGAAGAACTACAAAATATCGAATCGCTCCGTATTTGTTCATGTGTTGGATAGTTATGCGTTAGTGTGTGTGTGTGTGTGTGTGTGTGGTTTTTTTTTTTTTTTTAAGTTATTGTTGGTTTTATTGAAACATTTAATAGCTCGATGATGTGAAGGTTAATGAAAATTATAACGGAATATAAAGGTTAATTGAAAATTATAACGGAATTTGACGAAAGTGATAAAGAAACTCCACCCGAACTGATTGAAGTGACGACTTGCATTAGAAATGATTTGCTGCCTGAGAAATATGAAAAACGGCATGAGCGAGAACGTGATTTATTCACATCTTGGTGCAAAAACAAAAATGTCAGGACAATGTGAGAATGTTGTGTTGGTGTATTTTCTGGAGAGTTCTTCAACATTATAGTCTATTTATTCCATGTTAAAGGTCTTTGTTACTTCTGATTCATAGTGTTGCTATATCGAAATTTGGAAGTATGATTACATTCTTAAAAAGAACATTTGTTCAATATGTAGCAAAGAGTGCAGTATTTTCACAAGAGAGCATATAAGTAAATTGTTGGTGGAAACTCCTGATGCAAGATATTTGACGAAGAATGCTGTTGTTACAGATTCTACTCTGTTAATAAAGTACGAATAATTAATTTTACCTATAACCTCGTGTAATATTACTATTCATATTAACAGCAAGTAGTTTGTATTGATTGAATAATTTCGTAAATTTAAATTGTGTAATATAGCAATCTGTTACTTTCAGTTGTAATTAATAAAATAACGGTACAAAGTATTGTCGCAAAATAGTAGTGCAAAGTTACTTTGCAACACTAACCTTCAATTGTTTTTTTAAAGTGATGATATCCTCGGAAAAAAAAATGCCTTATAGGAAAATATGACATTAGAAAAAAAAACTGTTTTCGTGTCTTATGCAAACTCTCGAAGTTTATCACGAACGTAGTACCGCCACGGGTGGCCGAGGTCGTTAAGGCGGGAGGGCTGGAGTTCGAATCCCGCCAGGACCGTCCTCCCTGACTGAGGTTTTTTCCAGGTTTTCCTCAGTCCTCATAACTGGCAAATGCCGGGGAGGTACCCTAAACTTAGGCCTGGAACGTTTCCTTCCTTAAAAAATCCTTTCTCAATATATCATTTCATTTTATGTATCACCAGTGTTCACCGCCTGTGGTGCCACAGTAGTAAAAACGGGCGTTAAGCACCATTCAAAAAACAAAAAGCTCAGACACTTGAGCGATATTTATTAGGAATATTTCACGAATTTTAAATATAATTCCTCTAAACTTGACTTGTAACTTTGAAATAATTGTATATTTGTACTTAACCTTTTCAAGTCGTATTGCGATAGAAGAATGCCGATTGTCAGTAATGACAATACAGAAGAGCAAAATACGGGTTTAGGACTATTTCATGAATAGAATAAGGATAAAAGCGACCTATATTTAAAATTCGCACACAGAATATTAACTCTCGTATAAACTCTTAGACTTGTGCATATTTTTCTATTCAAAAACCGTGAGACTGAAATGGAAAAAAGTCGATTAATATATTAGATGACATTCGATTTTCTAATACCAATCGAGGAAAAAAAAAAGGATAACATACAGTGTATCTATTTTTATTTGTATTCTATGATTTGGAATTCCTAATAATAAGATCAATTTGCGCATTTGACGCATCACCAAATGATTTGAAGAAACCTCCATTTTGCGTTATAATTGTCGATTCCTGCGCTTATGTTGCTATCAATAGTTCCCCACCAGCTCCAGCAAAAGTGATCAGTGATGCTTATTCAGGAATTATATAGCGGAGATATGAAGTTGGCTACACTGACCACAAGACAAAAGCACGTCGCGTGATAAAGCGGATTTGATATTTTTTTTCGGCAATTTCGCTCCGAAAGCCGGCTGCAATTGGTTAAAATTCAAAAGTTTGTTATGTTTCATTGGTCAATTTTAAGATGACGTCATATGGGTGAAATAGTCTGTTTAATTTTTTTATTTGTAGTAAATATATACAGGATGATAGGTTTTTATAACGTTGGGAATCAAATATTAATTACAATCCAATTATTTTACAGTTCACATATAATGTTCAATGAATAGTGAATGGACAATTTTTAAGAATGCAGGTGAAAAAAAAGTTTTACTGAACGGTGGCGCAATGCATGAAAATCAGCTAAGATATGTCCCCAAAATATAAAGAAAAAGTTTACGTAGTAAAGACACTTTCATTCCCGGAAATGCCTAATAATATTATATATAGGTATATTTATTTTACCTTAGCCTTTGAATGATTAGCGTATACTCTGATTGGTTGAAACGACAGAGCTTACATTCTCTCAAAAGTAACTATTATTTCTTCCGGTGTCGACATTGCAGCTATCATTTTGACAATTCCATATATGTGTATAATACACAAGTGAACTCTTAAGATATTTGTCAAGCATCGTCCATAGAATACGCAATTAACAATCTCTTGCAGCATGGTCAAATCGTAATATCTTCATTAAGTTAATCGTCTACCAACCCAAAATGGCAGATTAACTTACTGCAGCCCAGTTATGTCCAGAACTGCAGAACCAGAGAATTTAATTTGATATTTCAACAAATATCTCTATAGCATTCTCTCTAACCTTTTTGAAAGGATCTGATCTGTACAAAAGAATCCAAGAAACTGGAATAAGAAAATAAAAGAAATACACATTTCCTGAAAAAAGTCTCAACTTGCATTGAATGAGCATATCTACATACTTCTTTTTTTCGTTGCATTTGTCCTGTTCCACTAATAGTACTCTGAGGAGGAAACTGTTAGCTTCCGTCCCCAGGTGTATTATGAAAGGCAATATAAATTAATCCGATGTGAGTTGGAAGTAATCATGATTATAGTACTATATTTATTTCCTGTACATGTGTTGAAATATTGTATTTGACGTTATTTTCTTACCAGAGTAGAAACGCCCTAGTTTCTGTTCTTAACCCGGAAGGGGGGCAGCATTTCGCCTACTGTAAACAATATTTGTATAAAAGACCCTAGCAAACGACGGACAGCCATTACTTGAGGAATTGTAAAGTAGGGTCCTAGTAGAATATATTTTCTTTGAATACAGTAAAAGAGTTTTGCTTTTATTATATTAGGTAAGGGTAGATATAGATCTCACGTTATGACAGATACGGAGGTGAAGAGACAGGCCGATAACCTCTCGAAAGGAAGAAGCTAACAGTGTCAGTTTTATACTTATGGGATGGAAGTCACGAAGGCATGATTAGCCAATCAGAAAAATAAGAAATTCCGTAGGGAAATATATTGCCCAATTGAAATGCGAAAATGAGGGATGATATTCTAGAACTTTCTAAAATCTCATTTAAAAAGAATAAGATAGCATCTAAGACTGAGAGACTGCCATTTTTACTTAAACTTACAATTTCGGGGCTCCGAGTCAAGTTTTGTCTGTATTATTAGTATGGCTATTAAGAGTATTATTATTAGTACTGGTCAGCTGGCCGGCTCTACTCCGAGTTACCTTTGATTCGCTATTGCTAGTTGCTGGTTATCATTAGTTAGTTGATTTTTGTGGTTGTTTGTTATTCCCTTATGCAGTGCGAGGACACTAGAGTATCGTGGCTGTCAGCATCGATAGCGAACATTAATATTCGTTGAAGACCAGCATTGAGTAGAAAGATTCTTCGTGTGTTGAATATTGTTGGTGAAATAATTAAGAGATTCTTATGGTTAGTGCAAAAGTAGTTCAATTAGAACAAGATCTTCTCCAAGGAGTAACGGTGGTTTGTTTAAATGGAACAGACTTTGAACAATACATCGTGTTACATATGCTAATAAGATAAATGTGGTTAATATCCATTTAAGCTCCTTGACGCCTTCCTCTATGGTCTCCGGATCATAAAAATTCCAACAAAAAGAAGAGCTAGTCGAGGCAACTGTAAGGCAGCTGGCAATCATCGGTAGGCAAGGAAGAAACAACAAACAGATTTTTCATTGAATTGCAACTAACTCAACCAATTAAATTACATTGCCCCTGAGAATCGAACTACAAATCAAGCAATTAATTACAATCTTTCCACTATCTTTTTCCATTGCAGCCCACCATTATTTAATTCTCGGGGCAACTTACAGACCGATGACGCACATGTTCCCTTAGTGGATGGTTAATCCGATGCCATAAACACAGAAGACACAAACACAAATAGATGGAATGAAGATGAATTATTAAATGACGAATAAACCGTGGCAGAGAAATATTAACCCGGCATATGCTCTTTCTTAAACGGTTTGTGGTATACTACGGAAATTCTCAGTCAAGCTAGTCGACTGTAGAATTTAAATCTAGAACCTCCCGTATAGAGTCCCAAGCGTTATCACCTAAGCTAACTAATTCACTTGCATACAAAATGAACATGTTTAAAAAAATGACTGGTGAATCACGGCTGGTTAATAAGTATTTGACTGTATAATTACGTTTTTTTTAAACTAAATAAGTTGTATTTGTGGTTTTTGTACATTAGGTATCCACCATAAAACTTCCATTGATTTTACTAGTTAACAAAACAAAGTGTCCTTCATTATGTTCTTTCTAGCAGCTACAACATTGTTTCAAGCTACTGCAGAAAATTACCTTAAACTCAAAAAGTCTTAAATATGACTAAAATCTATTTATACTTTCTGAAAATTCGTGTTTATTATGCATTTCACTCGATATATTCCTAGACCTATTTAATAGTACCCAAGCTGATGGAATTGTTCAAATTGTAGTACAATAAGAGCAGTTTAAAAGTCCCGCAACTTTAATGGGCCAACAACGGACCTAACCGCTTCCAATTGGTGAGATTCCCCAAGCGGCACGCGCGGCGGCATTCTCTCCTCCAATCGGTTGCGAGAGCGGAATTTCAAAGAGTGGGGCAATTGTGTTGTACAACCGAGACTGAGATTTCATTAAATAGTGCAGTAGTGTTGTGCAATGGTGAGGTATTCAGCGTCATCGTATAGCAGTCTTAAGGCATATACATATATATCAGGTACAGGCGGAAAGAGACAGGCATTTGGCGTAATTTCCTGGCAGCTCTGCTCCAACACGAGAAACATAAAAGCCAGTACAGTAGCTTAATGGAACAGGTTCTGTGACTGACTGGAACAAAAATCGAAGACAAGTGTTGACAGAAGAAAATCTGGATGAAACAAGAGCTTCTATTAAAGTCCTCCTTGTTCCACAGCTTTTACGGTGTGTGATTTTTATCTTTGGGGGACAATGAAAAACATATCTAATTAATCCTCACACACTGGAGGAACTTCAACGAAGTTAGGTTTATTAGTGATAGTGAACTGAAGCGTGTCATTGTTAATTTCCTAAGGAGATATGGGTTGTATGTCAGGAAAATTAACATTTCCAGCACCAACCGCAAGAAGAGCGAGTTCCAAATCCTGTTATTTTAAATTGTGAAGCACTTGAGTAAAGAGTATAAAGAGAAAGTTTTTTTTTTTATTCACAGAGGAGGGTGCGCTATCTTCTATAGCTACAGAAACTGTGTTTTAGAGTCCTGTAAAAAAAGTTACGGACTAAAACTTGACAGTTTCAATCTAGTGTACTCTTGAATAAAAGTTGAAATAGTGAACACAAAAAATATTTGAAAAT
Source organism: Metallyticus violacea (assembly GCA_030762175.1). Taxonomy (NCBI): domain Eukaryota; kingdom Metazoa; phylum Arthropoda; class Insecta; order Mantodea; family Metallyticidae; genus Metallyticus; species Metallyticus violacea. The sequence continues at coordinate 45,726,630 of CM060839.1, forward strand.
GTGTTTCTGAATACAGGTTATTAAAATTACTCTCTCTAACTGGGAAGGCAAGTCATCGTTATAAAATACAATTTAACTTAACACGACATTCCTCTCATTTGAAAACATAATAATTTTAATTCTTTGACATAGTACATTTTTCTCAAGGTTTAATTAATATTTTATATGATTAACAAAAGTAGTTTTAAACTGAAAAAATAAACTCGAAGGCCTCTTGGATAAAGTTTGTACTTCTATTCTTCAACATTTCACATGATAGTAAATATTTTTACGGAGGGTTCACTATTTCTGAATATTAGTGCCATGCATCAATCCCAATAAATCTGCATTGAGTGGTGTGAAAATTGTTTCCTACCTGGTACATTGAAGTTCATGGAAGTGTTTTCCCGACCGTTATGCGGATTTGACTCAACCACAACTTTGTAGGTGCATCCGGGGCGGATTCTGGTGACATCCGTGACAACTGCATCTTGTATCTTTGGTACTGTTGCAGTTGTTTCATTCTGGTAGAACATTAAAACAAAGATGATTATGAGTTAGTAAATTTCTTGATTACCTACATGTATAAAACAAGTACAACGTAGAAAAAAATTTAAGAAACCATCAAAATGAATTTAAATATTCCGAAGAAACTTAGTTCAGATAAATTAAGAAAATAAAGTTAAGAATATGTAATTAATGAATGCATGTTATGGTGAATCTTGAAGACATATTAACATAGAACGAAAATTAGATTGAACAATGTAAGACTAATAAATTACCAAATACAAAGCACATCTTAAGGGTAGTAATTAAAGTTAATATGCGGAATCTTTCTCCGGCCATACACAGCCTAACTCCAGATGTATGGTTTGGTGCACGTTACGACTTTCGTAGCACTCCAGTCTCACTGCAGCAGTAGCGGAGTTCGTTTGAACAACCGTGCTTATAAAATGCTTATACCGTAGAGTGTTACAGGTGTTATCTGTGCTTAGCTATAATGTCTCAGCATATGTACACGTTACGATACAAGAATTTTTATCTGAGTCATATATGAAAAGAGTATTATTGCAGGAAAATTAGAAGGAAGTTTTAACGGAATATCCAAGTGTACCTGCTCCACTAAGAGATAACCGTGCAAAAACTTGTTAACATTTAGAGAAACCGAATATATTCTCGAAAGGTAGGATAGGAAATACATGTGTTTGCCGAGTAAAAACTAGACGAAGAGGGAGAAAGATGATAACACCCTTCTCAAACATCCCTCCTTAGGATAGGATTTAAAATTTGACATAAGTTACAATTTTTGCATTTCACTTTTTAATGCTTACGTATTCAGTCATTTACAGTCCTTTTCAGCAATAAAAAGGATCAGCAATGACTAAAATAACTGACAGAAAGGGTGCGAGAATCTACCCTATATGTGCGGAGAAAGAATCGTGGGAAAATATACTGGTGTACTGCAAACGGACAGAAGAATGGAGAAAGAGATATCCACCGGCCTCGTTCGTTTTCGGGGGAAGAGGGCAGTGGAAGTGCTGGACTTTACTGGCAGATAGGAAGGAAAAGGAGGAGGAGGGAATAGGTAAAGTTTAAACAAAGTGAGACAGCTCAGATCGGAAGAGGCAAACAACCGTGAAGTGGGGTAGGGGAACATGAGTAACTTTTTTTCATTATATGTACATATATTGGAAGGAGTGTAAGTTATTTACTTATGTATTGTATTCTTTTCTGTTAATTTTATTTGGGTGTTAATTTTTTCTATTATATATTTTTCTTTTTCCATTAATTTATTTACATTGTTAGTCATTTAAGAGTTAAATATTGGTTTGTGCAATTTCATGTATTTCCTAGTGTATTGGGAAAGCACGTGCGGTACCAGGATCCGTGCGACATGGATAGGTTAGATTTGTATAAATATATTTTGTTAATGAATACACTACTATTACTTCTAATTTTTCACTCCCAAATTTATAAACCTTTAAGAAACCTATAGCTCAGCTATACTCTTGAAAACAAATTATATTAAATTAATACTATTAGCAGTTGCACGCAATATACTCCACATCCCTAAAATTATTGTGATAAGTATTTTATACATATTTAAAGTTGTTAGTTTCAATATTTAATTAAAATGTTTCCGCTTCGCATCGACACATCCCCCTGACTGATATATAGTTGATATCGAAGGAATGCTGCGTTTCGTTGAGGCAGCTCTAAGAGAACTGTGGGAAAAAGTGCTCTAGCTTGTGTTGCATGACGTCATCAGTAATACTGAAAGGGGTTTGCTGCATTTGAAGCGGTGATAAACCTTGAGACAAAAGTCATTAAGAGTGTAGTAAATAGCATTTATAATTATAAACATTTATCATTATTGTGGTATAATTTCAACAGCAAAGTTTAATCAACTGCATCTCAATGCTTTTAAGGAAAGCTGAATGTGTGTTATGGATCTGGGGGTAACTAGCAGAAACTAAATATATTTATCAAAAATATACTGAATATTTAAATTTTATTCATGATACTGAAGGTTAATATACAAAATAACCCAAAAGATTTTGTATATTTCGATGTTCCGATGAGTTTAAACAACTGTTGTCGCTTTGAAAAACAGTAAACACAGAAATTACTAAGAGTAGAAGCTCAAAACAATGTTCTCCTATTTCAATATGTAACGGTTATGTCAATACTTTTCCGACATCATTTTCCTCTAGGGTTTAAAACCTTGTCCGGCATATCTCTTGGGTTAGATGTAAATATATGCCTTGCGCTTTGGATAGGACAAGAAGAGCTAGTGAATTGATCAACCGAGTTTCTATCTTAAGACTTCTTGACTACTTCTGATATCCTTATACGGCATATTTAAAGTCTATCAGTAATAAATTTATAATTCTAAAGTGTGTGTTTTACCAAAGCTATGATAACGAAATGAAGTTTCATTAATTAATCATAAGTATAAATATCGTAATGCAATTGAGGATATACCTCAAATAAGAACGTGTTCCACTGTAAGCTCATTTTCTGTTGTTGTTGCATTTGTAAGCAGGATATCTGCAGTGCACATAGCAAAGTTTTGCATATCTAGGTGCAGGAGACGTGTTTTGTCGTAGTGCTGCTGTACGTGCACTAGTCTAACTGGGTAACTCAGTTTGCTCTAGCCAGTCAGTCCAGGCAGGCTGCTCACTAGTGTCTCTTGTGCAGCAACTAGTACACCATGTTTGAAAACAAAGGGGGGGGGGAGGAAAAGAAAATGTTGAAACAAACACAAGTGGAAAACCGAAGAATGAGAGTAGTAGAAAGAGTGGTAATCATATAAACTTCAACAGGAACCGAAAAAGCAAGAAAAATAATTTGTTTAGTAATAAAATGTGTTAAAATGTATTAAAACTTATCATAATATGTTTGATCATTTTGGGACGTGGGGTAAAATTCAACAAGATTTCAAGATTTCTTCCTTGTTTCTTGACTGGAAATAATTGATATCCATTCAGCATCTAGAAATAGATTAGTTGCGGAACTGTAGCATCTTTCATATGGGAGGTAATTTTACACTTAATGTTGGCTGTAGTTATATTTTAAGTCTACCATATTTAAGAAAAAAGAAAGGAATTCTTAGGACTTAGACCTTCCGCTTGATGACAAAAGAGGCATGTTATTAAAACGTCCCCGTTGCCTTACAGCATCTCAATATTTACCGCACAGAACCTTTCATTATTGCCAAGTTAAAACTATGCTAAAATATGTTGAAAATCTCAATTTTACTGTAAAATTACAGTATACAATGTTTGAAATATTTTAAGAGGAGAAGACAGTAATAGGCATCATAAGTTCTTTCGACAAAACCGTGACCTCTCCGTTCGTCCTTCAGGCACAGATGTTTGTAACTACTGTATTAAATGTGCTGATGATGAAAGCCAATAAAATGAAATACGTAAAGTAGCGTTCTTACAACACAAGAAAAAGTGGTTGCAGGTTTATCAAGCTCAGAAAATTAAAAAATAAATGAGAGAGAAAGTTCTTAAATACTCAGCATAGAATTCGATTTTGCTTAAAATCTGCATCTCTCTTGTTAAAATGTATAAGTCAGTTCTACAGGCAATGGTTTTGCATTCTCAATGGTATATACATCATAATGATTGTTCCAGTTATATTTAATGTTTTCTAAAGACAGAAGGGAGAAAGAAAACAGACTCCGTGATCTCATGTGTACATTACAGTCTTCTAGAACTCATGAAAAAATCCTAATTTAAGATGATAGCAATATTTTCTGACGCTATGCAGGTCAGGATAAGAAATCACAAATTCATAACATTTTATTCTTGGTTTTTCAAAAGTTTACAAAGCAGAGGTGCTGCAAAGGTAATTTCCCTGTAAGGGGTCAGCTATGGCCAATGTGACTGGTATGTACACCAACTAAAAGACTGAAGAAAATGCCAATAATTCAGACTGCAATAAACAATTGCAAGTAATTTCATTTTGTCCCTAAAATCCCGAACTATTTAAAGTATTGTAGGATACCTCTGTACTAAAAGAGTGTTCTGCTAGTCTCCTGCCTTTGTTCTTGAAAAAAAAAAAAAAAACTATAAGCAAAGGGGTGTCCTTCACAGCTTTCGCCGTAATTTCAGCTTCAGGCTAGTACTGATCATCTTTCGTTCGCTTTAACGTTTGGAAGATTCCGCTGGAAACATAATTAGAGAAGAAGAGTTTAAAACCATCAAAACTGAAACCAGCACCTAAAAAACCTTCTAATGAAAAGAACGTAAGAAAGCTCTATACATCTTTGAATGATGGATATGATATGGTACTGCGTTTGAACAAACGACAAAAACATCAACAGCAAGAGAGACATGCGTGATAACCAAAATGAAAAGAAGAAGTAGAAAAGAAACAAGTGTAAAAATAATAAATCTCATAAATATATTTATACATGTGTAAATAGTGTATTTATGTTATCATCATTAGGATATGCTAGGAGAGATGATTTAAGAAACTGACATAACTGATGTAAAAATATGTTCAACAATCCACATTTTATAAAAGTTTAAAGGTTTATTAAGCATATTACATGTTATCGCAAAAAGGGCGTATAACAAGTTTAACACTTTTTGTTATTACTGAACTATGACGATATTTCACAATAGTTTCTCTTTTTACATTTATTCCAGAATGAATTCAAATAATGATGTGCTCTTGAATGTTTGTTTAACTTCGAATGGAATAGCCAAGCTCCTAGAATTTAAATCCATCTATATCTCAAAACACAATTTTTCATTGTACGCCCTTGTTAAGGTCAAAACCTCAATTAACTATTTTGTTCCATTTACACAATAAAGGAGTATTACAAATTTTCTAAAAATTATAGGGTTGATCGAAATAGGTGGTACAGGAGAAACATTGAATAATGCAAGCGAAAGATGTTTCAAAATATATGAGTGCATTTTTACAAGTTGCTACAATAAAATTAACTAATCACTGCAACAACAAGAATTTGAATGGTTGTGCAAATGAATCCAGTTTAAATGCGCCTGCAGTGTTTACCTGCACAACGAAGCCGATATTGGCTTTCTTCAGTTTTGAACATTGTTAACATTTGCTTAAAACAGTTTCCAGTCAAACTTCCAAGTTCTATGTAGGCTATGCACATATTGAATTAATCACTTTTTAGAAATTTAATATCTGTAGAAATGAATGTGAGAGCAGTTCAATGAGTTGTGATATCAAAATATATTATTCCTATAAAACGAAGCTTTTCTTATATTCATAGATTTTTCGTATTTATTCTCCATATTTGTTTGATTCGAAAATATTTTAAAGTTTCTTTATATTTTAAATACCTTTAATATCATTTAACATTGAAATAATATTATTTGATGCGGTTTTTACTAAACTTTAAAAGGAAAAAAAAACCCGTAATATTTGGAAAAGGTTGAAGACTACAAAACAGTATAGTATCTCTATTTTGCATATAGCAATCCACTGAGTTTAAAGATATTGACACTAGGCTTCATAGATACATAACTTAATTCATAGAAAAAAATTGAAAAATTGAAAAATATTTATGCTTAAATCTTTATGCAAAAACTACACAAAAGTAAACTTACAGAATTTGATGACCAAACTGTATCCCCCCCCCCTTTTTGAATGGTTTTAACACTCGTTTTTACTACTGAGGCACCACACGCGGTGACACTGATGATACATGAGATGAAATGATATATTGGGAAAAGATTTTTTTTTTAAGGAAGGAAACTTTCCAGGCCTAAGTTTAGGGTACCTCCCCGGCATTTGCCATTTATGAGGACTGAGGAAAACCTGGAAAAAATCTTAGTCACGGAGGACGGCGGGATTGGAACTCCAGACCTCCCGCTCACGAATTCCGCGCCTTAACGACCACGACCACCCGTGGCGGTATTATTGCTGTTGAAAGATTGTGCGTTTCAAGGTTATAAGTTATACTTTGAGAGAGTTAAAACATGGTAACATAAGTGCACAGAGATTTGGATGCAAGTGAGATCTCTAGCGTTTTCACATTCCTTTTTAGTTGTCTATCTGTTCCGACGCCAGCGGAGCTCTTCCTCTCCAAGGGGTTCGAGCCCCTCGAAAGGGCCTTTGCCATATTCCACCGCTGCACACCGTTCATCGCCAACACACGTCGTTGGGCCTTACAACCATGAAACGATGAACAAGGTAATAAAATGAGAGAGAACGAGGGACAGGAAAATTCGTGGAAAGCAAATATTCATCACAGCATTTGCCTAAGTGATCAGGGAAAATCACGAAAGAAGGGGGGGGGGACGCAAGGGATTTGAAACCAAAATGAGATTTCCCGAATCGAAACCAAAGCGTTACCGCTTGAACCACCTCTTTCGGTCTCACTTAAATGGAACATATTTCTGCTACTTCCATGGTTTCATTCCTCAATCCTCCCTTATTCACTAATATCAGTATTCTTTGTTTGGCGTTTTTTTTGTCCTCCTTTCTTCTCGGGTGTTTTCATTTACATTTTTTTTTCTTTTCTTTTTTCTTTCTTTTCTTTTCTTTTTTTTTTGTTGTTGTTGTTTGTTTTTTTTTTTGCCTTTGCCCTGTTTCGAGGCTCTCTAGATGTCTAAACCAAACCATTGATTCTTTTTGGTTTAATGTATCTAACACATTTATTTCTGTATTCATAATTCTTCTAATTTCTTAATTTCATATGTAGTCAAAACTTGAAATTATTGCGCTTTGTCTGAAATAATAACAACACTAATAATAGCAATAACAACAATAATAAACTATTTCCACTAGTAAAATTCGTTTTTCCATAAATTTCACTGTTATAATTTATTACAAATTCATCTGAATTTTTGTAACTTTCTATATATTCTTACTGCTCCATCTCTTTAAACACTATAGCTTTGCTACTGTGGTAAATTTTTCTTTTAATTTTTTTTCTTCTCCTGTATCATCTTTGTTGCTGATAATTGTTACTAAATTTTTAGCTTAATTTATCTGCTTAGTTTCTATACTTTCTTCAATGTTGATATTGTCTTTAGATCTGCTATTAATGGCCAAAATTTCAATTTTCTTGCTCTTCATTGTTAACTCCCCATAATTTATAATGCTTTCTTAATATGTTAACCAAAAATGTTCGATCAAAACGATCCTAATCAAGCACTTGATCGTTGTCGAATTGTAATAAATAAATGATATATTTGATTTACTCTCCCATTCTCTCACAACTTTATTTTAATTTGTCACATTATGTAGAAAGCATAATAATAAATAATATGGCTGAAAGGCTGCCACCCTCTCACATTTAAAAGTTTATGTTGGTCGTAAGATAGTACATTTCTATACGAAAACATACTCTATTATCATACATATCTGTAATAATTGTATTTTATTTGCATTACTGTTTATCAGTACTTTACAAATTTAGTTTCCAGGTATTCAATCATTGGCTTTCCTAAAGTTTTATGCCACATTTATTAACTACTAATCGAATACGGAAAGGCCTTCCAGATACGGCTGGTAGCGAGGAAATTAAATACCTTCCGTAATCAAAAGTTATCTGTGTCTTAGAGTAAAATTATTGCTTTATCAAAATATGTGGAATAAAACCTTTAGTTCAGCGCTTTAAAACGCTTTAAAAATACATAACAGATAGAAACCAAACAACAAAATCGGAGTGAAACACGTAAAGATTACTGGGTAACATACTAAAGACATTTTGAAATTTGTGCGAAGAACTATAAAGAAGTAGATATGCGCAAAGATTGTTTATTGCCCTGTTACTGTAATTCCTTTATATATTCGCATCTTGCCATTTTATTTTATTTTATTACGACGCCATCCTCATACTCACTAATGTTTATATTTTCTTCCCTTCTATTCCTTTCTCCCCTTTACGCCAGCTGTACTTTAGCTCCGTAGTATTTGTGGTTTATGTCCAAGTTTCCATCTAAAGGCAATGGAGATGGCCTTGCAAAAGGAAATCGATGGAGGCAATTTCCGGAGTAATGAAAAGATGAAGTGCTTTGACATTGACCCCAAAAGAGAGTGATACGACGCCCAAATAAAACGAGAATACTCCAGAGACATTGAACTCAGCAACATTCATAACATTACACAGAGAGTCTGCAGATTTACATTGCGGTTGCTACTTTTGCTTTTGTAAGCATATAAGTGTGGAATATCTTTATAGTATCTCTGCCAATTCACGTCTGAGGAAGCAACTCATTTTTGATGCTGAGGGAAGTATGGTAGCTCCGCCTCCCCTCGTCTTTGGATTTCGCTTTCTGCACCTGTTACCTGCCGGTCGCACGGCAGTATACATTCATTTGCGATTGATTCAAAACTTTCCTGGTCAACTGAACCCTCCCAGATGCGCAACAAGGGATATTGTATACCATTTCAAGGCAAAGTAAAAAACGTGATCAAACATGAAGTTTTAAAAGAGGAAAAACCAACAAAAATTGGCGCAAATCTTTAGCGTTTGCCACAAAATCATTCCCAAAATTAGCACAAGTGGAAGTTTTAGGAATGCAAAGGAAAATGTTTCAACCAAATTAGAACAATTACGTTGCTTGAAATTAATAGTGTTCATCAAAATGTGCTTTCCAAATACAAGGAATGCCTGTATAGTCCAAGGAGTACGACATATCCCGACCGTGACCCTTTTTTTTTTTTTTTTTTTTTTTTTTTTGATTTCCCAACTAATGTCCTACAGACGGCTCGTGTGAAAAAAGTGTTTCTGTATATAAATAAATTCCAGTATAAGAATGAACCTAAGTTTGTACCTTTTAGGAAGTGAATTACAGTGAGTTGCCGACTGTAACACGCTTATCAGCTGTGACGTAAAACACCATGCAAATGGACAAGCTGTTCTACATCTCAGGGGGGATAAAAAATCACTTGTAATCCCTTGAAAAATGCATATCCCACAGTTCACATTATATTCTTATTAGTTACCAAATATACCTTAAGAATTAGCCTATTCGTGTGCGTTTTTCATCAGCTTGGAGAAAAAATTGGTAAATTTTACGTAACTGTAACTGTAACTAAAAGTTCTACGTCTAATTCAAAGTAATTAAAACACACTTTGAACTAACATTTCAGGCAAAAATATATTTTTTCCTTGTTTTATTATGAAGAAGACAAGAATGTTTTGAAAACATATGGAGGGGGGAAAAAACAAGTTTGCATAATAAATGCAAAGTTAAAATGCGATTACTATTACCATCCCCATAAAGCGTTCATGGCTTAGTTTTACACTATGTTTAAATTCAGAAAAAGTGCTTATACATATCTTCAATTTTGAAAATAGCAAAACATGTGCATGTTCTTCGATTTTTATTTAGAGTGCACACTGAACTATTTTACGCTAATAGTTAGTTACTTAAAAGTATAAAACAAGTCTCATGTCTTAATATTATCAAAATTCTTCATGCAATTCATAATATTACTGAATAAACAAATGTTAAATCTGTAGAGTAAAATTAATTTTATTTTAACTTTAAGAAAATTCTTTAAATATATATCTTAACAATGATTGTTATTTCATATATATTTATCTATCATTAATGAGCAAAATCAGAAGTTACAAACGAAATACAAACTATTTTCAAACAAAACAAAACTAAGTGTGAAATGAAATAATAAGGCAATTAAACATTGAAAAATTGAAAATAAATATAATGTAAAACTTTTACTATAAGTACATATAAACAACATTTTAACAGCAAAGCACAATTTTTTCTCTTCCTTTCCCTATAATATTCCTTTGCAAGCAATGTATACGAGGCAACACTATCCTTGGCCATTTTTTTCTTTCAGTTTCTTTATCCTTATATACTTATTAAACACATTTTGCAATTTTCATCAAGAGCCGTTCAGTTCACGACACTTAGCATTAAACTGAAGCAAAATCGCTATTGATGTAATGCACTGCAGTCATAAAGGAAAACATACTTGTCTCAACCAAAGTTGTAAACCAAGGATGAAAATATTACTTAATAATTAAAACATGCTTTTAAACGAAACATATTCTTTAACGTAGATTATCACACGAAATATCGGGTAATCCAATTATCTGATAACCGATCCGTTGTTGGGAAAATTATATCGGTCGGTAAGCAATCCCTCAAGGACAACCGGGCTACATGAGTAGGTATGGGCGGGCGGGCGGGCGGGATTTACTCAACTGGTACGTTTTCTTGAATCTCGGGCCACTGAGGCATATATTTTAAACAATGAAATAAGCATTACGAGTTTAATCTCTTAATAAAGTATGCTAAGAATACTATGGTAAATACTACGCCAAATTATTCTATTCCCAGAAAATTAGAAAATCTCTGATGATCGGGTCCCAAGTCATAGTACGACTAGCAATGTCCATACATTTTAAATGAAATAAAAATAACACCCGTCAAGAGATCGATTTAATTTTTCATGTAAAATTAAGAAGATTAATGGGTTAACATCATTAGCAGAGTAATAAATGTGTGAAAAATTGGGGCAAGAAGTTCCAGCACTTTCTGCGTGACATGAGTGAGCATATAGGTGGTTTTTAAGTACATTAGGATTTATTAGTCTGTTACTATAGTGTTTCTAGTCCTACTCCTGTGTTACCCCGCCCACCATTAGTCGGACTCTAGAGCTCTGCTGGCTGTGAGCGATGGCATTTCTGACCTATGCAATATCCCGATCCGTAATTTTGCAATATTTAAGTTAATTCGAGTTATGTCTATTACTGTTATTGTACAATACATCAACTGTGCAACACTGTAGATATATGAATACAGTAAAATAAATCAATATTATGAGTTGTAAATTTCAATAACTCACCTTTTCAACAACAATGTAGCTTGGAATGGTGGCACAATATAGGCTTGCATTTACTGGGTACACATGCAAGTTGTAGTCATCGGGCATCCTCCCACCTGAAGAAAAAGACAGTAATAAAAACTAAACTCTGCAGAACTTTTTATAAACTTACGAGATGTAATGTAAAATCCTCCTTACTGTCAGTCACAGGATGTACTACAATTTAAATTCTCACTCTCGTTTTTCCAGCAAATTATAAAACTGCGTGCTGATATGGTTGTAGGTTCATAGGCTAACTATGACTGGATATGACTGTCAAGGTTGATTTTAGAGTAATTGTGTACTGTTCTTGGAAAACGATACAAATCCAAAGAGTGACTTTGTGAGGAAACAGAAAAGAACATTGTTGAACTTTATTAATTACAGATTTTACATGTTGATAGTTTTTACAGTATTTAAGGCTGTCATATCACGCATTGTTACATGGAATGATGATACCCTATTAATAGGCAAAGCATAATATGAAGCAAACTTTTCCATTTGTGGAAAGTATATAAGTACCACGGAGTTCTTCATCAGGATTTAGTCTTCAGTACAATATTAGATACAGTAAATTAGTATATGCAACATAAGTGAATATTAGCGCACAACAATGATATTAAATGAGTTTCTTTTTACTTTACCTTGAAACGGTCATTTTGGGTGGTTCCAATGCAGGGGGATCGAATGGGATCTCAGCGTTAATTTTTGGACAGTTTTTAATGACTTAGAATATCATTAGGGGCGGAAGGAGATTGTTCACTGTATTAATAAAGTCCGGCATTGGTTGAATATTTAATTTATTTTACAACTAGGCAGGTTACTTCCTGACTGCTCGTCGCTGACCTCACTACTCAGTTATAATGACTTAGAATGCCTTCAACCGCTTTAAAATGCCTTTGACTGCCCTCGACTGACTTTAGAAATGACTTAGACTGATTGCTTTCGAATGACTTCCGTATATCTCATGAATGAGTCCTCTCGCGTGTCTCTCCTGTCTCTCGTGTGTCTCTATCCTGTCTCTCACTTCTGTACACCCGTTTTCTACAACATCGTCACGCCTCTCGCTAGATTAAATTCTCTTGTATATTATCCTATTTCCGTGTTATATCTTCGTCATTGGCTATCTTAAAAATATTTATTTGTATCTATGTTCTCCTTATTCGTTAAATTTTATCCGATGCCCATTGGCTAGAATTATTCTCTCCCTCCTGATCTACAATGTCTTCTCACGAGCCTGAATTTTCCAAGAACAGCCTGTCATAAATTTCCGCACTTTCCTTACATGTGGATTTCTATTGAAACATCTTTTGCCTCCCTTTGTGGTAGATTTCCAACTGTTCTCAAAGATAACGCACGTATTTCTGGGCGGTTTTAATACCTTGTACCCCCGGCTTTCCTGTAATAAAACATTTTCGTCTCTGATCTGACATTTGCATTTTCTCTTAAATTATTGCTATATCTGACTTTATTCAAATATTGTCCCGTTACAGCCATATGTTTTCTTACTAGGAACCCCTAAGTATTCCATGGGCAGAAGTTTCGTGACCTGACAAAGGAGATTTTGCCCTTTTCTCAGCATTGTCTAAGGAGCGGTCAGCGGGCGAGGCGTCAGGTATACATCTCTCTCTTTCTCACATCTTTTACCTCAAAGTATACAAAACCCTTTTGTAAGTTACAATCACCTGTCAAATGATATACATATAAGCACAAGTTACAAATTACATCAATTCCTGTTATACCTATCTCTATAATGATTTCCTTATACTTATACATAATAATTATCCTTATCAAATCGAATGCTTTTATAAATATAACTCTGCAGCCTCAAGTTATTAAATTAATAAAAGCAGCCTTATTTCCGCTTCAACCTTCAGTCTACAGTATTTGCATAATTTTATTTTATACATATGAAGGGGGAAAAAAAACAGCTTTAAAATGCGTTGAAACATAATCACTTGCAAAGATTTTCATCGAATGTACGATATTTGACACCCATGAACTCCTATATGGGTTAGAAGATCTTCCTTCTTCTCTGCAGTAATTCCCCCCTTTTTATACTTAACTGTGTAAACTTGCCAAAACTTGGAAGCTCCTGATCACGTGCAAAATATTCCAATCATCTTTGCTAATCACGTGGAAAATATTCCAATCCTCAGTGTCATTTAATTATTTCTTTTTAGTATATTAGGACTAGGAGAGGGGACCCTGATCCAAGATACTTTGGAGATCTGGAACTTGACAGTATTAATGAACTTATCAGCTTCTACCACAATATTATAGATGTCTCCAAAATCCATGACAACTACTTTACTACTTTAAATTGTATTTTTATTCTGGCTGACCGCACTATTTCTTGCAGTTTCTCAGGGAAATGCATGACTTTACAGGTCTTCTTTCTCTTCTCAATCACAGTATAAGCCGGATGAAGTAGGTTATGTTAATATAGTAATGTATTGGTACTAAAATTTACCATCGTTGGTGTTGGTGAATCATTCCTTGCTGTTTTTCAGGTTTTCCATGAACAATTTCCCTATTAACAATTAATTGTTTAAAGTTCGTTGTTACTGTATACATTTTATTAATAAATTAAACACACAATCTTTACAAGCAGCATCAGCTGTTCGCGCGTAATCTGGCAATTTGACGGAGGGCCACTTTTATCGTTCCTTAGAATTGGCACATACAACAAGACATCTAACAAAGCCTTTTGAGCCACAACGAGGACAGATAGGAAGATTATCCTTTACCGGGTTATTGGCGACGGTACAGATACTGATCTCCATAGCAATAAATAAATAAATAAATAAATCTTACACTTGTATCATTTCCCACGGACTGTCCTCAATTTAGTCAATTGCTTATAATAATGAAACTATAGTAAACGGTTCTTTTAGGCAAACTGCTTACTGAAAGTCAATACTTAAAGTGATGAGCTGGGAAAGGGGTTTATATGGAATAATGTTCAAAATAATACTGCGAATAAAGATGTTTAACAATGCTTGAAGCCACTCAGAAGTAGGAAAGAATAAATGCTATTGGTTTGTTGTTATGAAGCAATAAATTTTGTTTTATAAATTTGCAGCCGAACGTTTTCTTTATCTTTAAATAAGTTGTTAAAATCATATTAAATGTACTTAAAATATTCATGTTGACAGCAGGAATTGAAATATCAATTGTAAGGCATATGGGTAGTACATATGAATGAAAAATGTTATATAGGAATGCTGGACACATGGAATAAAAGTTACACTAATTGGGAAGTAGTTTTTTTTCTACTCTCAGAGCGACCCTCAGGAGTGCAGGCACTAGATACTCTGATAGAGCAAAATCTTGCATGTATAGGGAATGGATATTTTGTGCGAATCTATACTGGATTCGTATTTCCATTAGAACTTCTAAAGAAATGCGCCTGTTTTCATCAGCCTGATACATATTTTCATCAGTGACAGGATTCACTCGTTATATTCTTCTTACCAACGAAGGCATCATTCTTCGGAAATAATGACTGCTCAATGATTCTCACAGTGCAAACAGCTAAAGGAAATTGAAGCACGCTATGCAATCTACCGTCAGTGTCAACATTTATTAGAAAGTATTTCCTTAGCAGGGGTTTGAAGTACCTGGGCTTTTCGTTTCATGGATCATTGTCAATTTGCTATTACTTTTTAACATTGTATTGTAAATGTTTTAACATTATACTTTTTGTTTTGTAAACGTGTTTTATTTTACATTCATTGATAATTTAGACTGGTACATAATTTTGTACTAAATTAATTTACTAATGATCCAAGAAGTGGTGAAGTTATTATATAATTAAATGCTATATTTTCGTGAGGTAATCATGGTTGCTAGGAAACATTCGAGTCAATCAACTTTATTGAAATAATGCAAGCATGCATTTTAATTAGCATCTCGTAAGCTGAAAGAGGAGGGAGTGCTATTTTCATTTCTGACATGTCCGTCACTCGTGGGGTTAATGATTCTATCGTGAAGAAATATAAGCTGCAGTTAATTTGCACACACCACTAGATGCAAGATAAGAGTCAATGCTTTGGAAGTGCGGCTGCTGGTGACATTACTCGAAGAACAACGATCTCCATTAATAGATCACTGGCGCATTTAAGGGAGAAAACCGGGTAATAAACGTGAAACCCATTCCACATTAAAAACTCTCTACTCTCAGAAGAAGAGGAATCAAAATATTTACTCTTTCTACTAAAAAGAGGATTATATTCATTATTTGAAATAAATATAGCATTTTTGTATGGTGTTTAACGCCCGTTTTTACTATTGAGGCACCACAGACGGTGGAAATGATTAATTGGGAAAGGATTTTTTAAGGAAGGAAACGTTCTAGGCCTAAGTTTAGGGTGCCTATCCGGCATTTGCCATTTATGAGGACTGAGAAAACCTGAAAAAAAAACCTCAATCAGAGAGGACGGTCCTGGCGGGATTCGAAGCCCAGAACTCCCGCTCACGAGTCTGCGCCTTAACGACCTCGTCCACCCGTGGCGGTTAATAAAGCATAATTTTATAAAATATAGGTTTATGATTACCGTGCATAAACATTTATTTATTGATAACTATTCAGTTCAGGTGTAAAATAAAAGAATAATAAACGTTTTAATGTACCTGCTTTACGAAAACGATTACCTTGTTCCATCATAATTGAGTAGACAGTGACTGCATACCTTATCGAACCGTTTATAATATACTTAAATCTTGCCAAAAATGCTGTTACAAGGTTTTATTTAAGTTAACTGCTACATATTTTCTAAATGCGTTTGATATATTGTTCTCTTGTGTATTCCAAACGATTAGCAATAACCAGTTCTCAAAATGACTCCCTTTTCCCCCCCTCCTCTCTCTCTCTCTCTCTCTCTCTCTCCCTTTCTCTACAGCACTACCTCCATTGGGAAGTCAGCCACTGTCGACTCCAAGGACTGATCAAGACTTTTAATATTATTAGTTGCCTTTTTTGTAAACAATGTCCATCAGCCCTGATCACAGTACTGAAGGTTCGGGTACTGGTGGAAAATTAATCTTGAGCACTAATAACATCTGGAACATTTCTCTTAAGCCAAACCTAGATGGATCTTGTCCAATTCTTGCTGGAAGATTCTTGAACAAAGTTGTTTCTTCACCGTTTTCAGCAGAGTGATTCAATCCCTTTGACAGAAACAGAGCTTGGTGAAACCATCATACTTCACTCTCATCAATGAAGCGGGATGGCAGCATCTCTCGGGACCCTCTCAAAAGCTTCTCGTCAAGTCGAAACACACTCTGTCATTATGACGGTTGTATACTTTCTCATGTAAAAGGAATTTAGCGTCACGTTGTAGCTGTCGTTTGCATATTAACACTCTTTACTGTTTCAGTTCTGGAGTTTAAAAAAAGTCCAGTACTACAACGAAAGGTTTTCAGCCCAAAGTCAAACGGCTAGTCCTCACTGAACGCCCGCATCCTGATCTCGAACAGTCATCAACGATACCGGCCTCAAGAAGTGTTGGTTGCGTCTTAGGCAACATCCTGCTTGGTAATTTTCCAGTCCTATGAAGAGCTATCACAACACGGTTTTCATAATCTCCCCATTGCATACTTCAAGTGTTGTGTTATTTCTGTTACACCTGAATTCAACAATGAGGGTAATAGTGTCTGGCAGTAAAACTCTTATCTGGACGCCAAGACATATGGTACAGTTCCTTTCGAAATGCTGTGACAGCCTACACTAAGAATAGAGGTATACACAGGGTAAGATTAAACCTCATTTCATATAACACACTGTCCACGTTCAACAATTGTGGTCATCACCTTACAGATTTTTATATACAAATTTCCCTGTAGGGTATTTACACTAATTAATTTGAGATAGCTACAGTCTAAGCTCTAAGCTATCTCATGCTTGGAGGTAATGCTTCTATGGATTTTTTCAATATCCCTCGCTGCCATCTAAGTTGGGTTTCCAGCACGCTTTATCGCGGTGCATGTACATCAGCATCTAAATTAATTTATTTAGAAATAAAAAATTCTTTACAGTCTCTAGGAGCTTTCCCTAATTCTGTCTGATCTGCGCCGCCATCCATACCATATATTTCCTAAAGTGTTTTCCCCCCTTCCACTTTTCTGCCAGATGTGACAGGGTCATTTCAGAGGGATGTTAAATGTTAACAAATGTTTGAAACTTTGTCATAAACTGTTATGAGAGTTGTACTTGCCGACAATGATGCATTTGATAATGCGTCATCTCGTCGACATTTGCCGCATCCGCAAATAACGTTTAAAATTAATTCTGCGACTAACAAAAGATGCAGCATTAAATGTAAAACTAAATCGTCTGCTTGCCGAAGGAAAAAATTATTATAATTAGTAGAGAGCTAATTTTCCATTCCGATACTGAATGTTATTACCCATATCAGCTTATCTAGCTCTAGTGTAGTTGTTGGCAAGAAACGGTAGATGATAGCGGGAAGCAGGACTAGAAAACATGGTATAGTTTCGTCCCCAATTTTATAACAGCATATAATCCAAATAATATTACGTAAATAAGAGGTCATATATTAGCAACCACAATGAAATAACCGTAATCAAGTGTTTGCTTCAATGAATTTATCCATCTATCCATTCATCCGTCCTACTATCCGTCTACCTACCTACCTACCTACCTACCTACCTACCTACCTACCGACCTACTACAGAACTAACTCTCTCTCTCTCTCTCTCTCTCTCTCTCTGTCTCTTTTAAAAGTGTTTAACACACATTTTTACTGCTAAGGCATCACGGACGGTGGACACTGATGTTACATGAAATAAAATAATAAATTGGAAATAATTATTTTAATTCAAGGAAAGTCCAAGTTTAGAATGTCTACCTGGCATTTGCCAATTATGAGGACGAGGAAAACCGGAGAAAACCTTAGTCATAGAAAACAGTTTGGTTGGTATCGAAGAACCCCGCACCTCTCGTTTTGTGTCTTAACTACCTCGGTTACAAACGGTAACCAATCCTTCAGCAGCGATTTACAGAGTATGACGTTGGCAGTTAGTTTTCAAGTTCGCCACCGATAAAATACACTCCGTTCACTGGTGTTTTAGCCAATTGTAAGGCGTGAGCAAGGCTTCGAATCTGCAGTTCCTAGTCGAAATTACAGTTCACATTTACATAATTATTTGAGGATTGTTAAGTGTGCATTTATTCATTTATAAGTACAATAAATTGCCACACAAGAAGGTTTTTAAATTAAGTACACAGAAACGATTACCTGTTCATGCAAAGTCTGAGATATGCACTTGCTGTTACGAGCCTATAAACTTGAACGATCTTGCCCATGCAGGTACTACCTCTTCTATTGACTTAAACCATTGAACGGAGTGTAAACTGAAACGGGTATTAGGTAAACGTTCACTTTAGACATGCGCAATAGTGCAGTTTATGTTGAATAAACATACAACGCGAGCAGAAAAACGAAATTATCCAGGTATGGAAGCATTTCAGCAAATCACCTTCGCATGCACATGCACCAATGAGCTGCTTCTAACTTACAACTTATAAGCATGAAATGATTGTGCCTTGTTACAGGAAAGTCGTTGCTATGAGGATCGTGACGTCATGTCGCTGTGTAGGAACCGAAAATCCTTTGTGATTAGGTAGGTAATTGGTAGGCAGCAGAATGCTGAGGCAACAGTAGAAAATTGCATTTTATAAACGGTCTAGCATTAGTACAACAATTGCCAGGTGTTCAACTCCAAATTCATCATTGGGCTTTAATAGCACATATTGGGACACGGACTTTCCCTTTCCCCATTTTGTACAGATTCCTGAAATTCACATACGTGAAATTAAATATCAAGAGGAGCTAAACGTCCTTCGCAATGTATTAATATAGGATACGTTAATCCTATTTCAAATTTAATTTAGATGAAAGGATTTTCCGATGTGCACACCTGAACGCTTGATTTGAAATTGCAATGTGGACTTCTATGCGCTGACTGGTATTACATAAGTTAAATGGAGTCTGTTAATCCAAAACTAATAAAGACGAACCGTTAGCTCCGGAATTTAAGCTATGTGATGCAAATCTGAAAGCCCCGCTCTGCATTTCGAATTGTTCATCGAACTAATGAAAAGCTGATTACTGCTCCTAGTAATTTCATTTTTGCCCCGCGTTTTGATTTCGAAGCGAATGCCACGTTATTCACGTGGGTTTCAATAGCAGATAATATGAATACTGGTAGTGCAAACATATGAACCTAATAAAAAAAAAGAAGAAGAAGAAGAGAAAATCGCTCTCACTTTGAGAAAATTTTAGCAAGCGTACGCTGTTCTTGTTGCTGCTATGGGAGCATCAATTTTATTCTAATTCTTTTAGGTACTGTATAAGATCTTACGAGTATACATATACTGGATCCTTCTAAATAACCTTATAATATGAACTCATATTTTTAAGACTGCTAATATAAGAATTAAAATAAAATGTGTTTTTAACAACTGCATTGCTCGTAAAGAATTCAGGCACACTTTTCTCATAAATATATTTTGATTTGTTGTAACCAGAGGATGGATTTATATCATTAGAAACTTAATATTACTTAATAATTTGAAATATGCACAAAAATTTAAATATAAATATACATATAAATTCTATGATAAATTGTGGGGAAACTGGGTGGAAAATTTACACATAATGAGAGTCGCAAATCCTGGATAATGTGCATTCATTTAATGCAGGAAAAACAATCGCTAAAGAATTCGTTAGGTATGTAAAATCGACAGCGAAAAGGACAGCAGTTGCAACAGGTATTTGCGCATTACAGTATGTTCGAAAAGTCCCTGTGCACCTAGGCTACAAAGATAGATTTGTTTATCATTATTGAAGTATCAAAAATTACATTTCCCTTTCAGTTGAAGTGTCTTATATTTTGTGAGATTTTACAGTATTCGATTGTTTCATTGTTGTGCGACATTAAATTGCTTTTTAAATTCAGTACTCAATTGTTAAACATCTGTTAAAAAGCAGTAAGTTGTTTAGCTCTGTCGGTGTTACGAGTTCTTTGTGTAATAAACTCTGTAGTAGGTTTTTCCCAAACCCCATTATATTTGCTTTTGCGGAAAAAATTAAACAGTATAGTATATATTATTACCACGTATTTAATTATCTTCCTACAAGTGGAACGCAATCTAAAATAAGTAATATTTCAACAATGCATTAAAATAACTAAGTTCGAACGTATTAATTTGAAAACATTTTTTAAAAATTAACTTTTTATTTATTTATGTATTTATTTACCCTGACAAGCTTTAAAGTCATGTGCCTTCTCTTCTACTCTACCAGACGAACTCCGGCAAAAATATACAGAATGCAATATACTTAGTTATGTAAAATACATAATAACAAATTAAAAGAATAGAATACACTTAAATATTACGTATAAATATAGTTAGATAGTTGATTAAGATAGTGTTAGAATTCCATTAGTTTTTCACAATTTTTTCTCGAGTACAACGGGAAGAAGAAGAAGAAGAAGAAGAAGAAGAAGAAGAAGAAGAAGAAGAAGAAGAAGAAGAAGCAAGAGACTGAATGTTCTGATTCCTACAGTTGATACGACAATTTAATTTACGTTTACATTGCTTTATTGTTCGACAATCTCCTATTTCAGGAGAAGTTGCAGATTTTGGGAACTGACACGTTGAATGAGGTGAGTAGAAGAAGATTTAATAGTAAATCAATTGATATAACATGTCTTAACACTGCCACATTTGGAAAAAAAAAATACTAGACTATTTGTAGCACTTTTTCCATTATCAGGTGATTCTTGGCGACTATTTTCGTTATCTTATATTTCCAATTCAGATTCTAAAATGTTTTCACTGGTGAAGCCGGGATCATCTTGTGTAATACATTCAGTCTCACTATCTTCTTCTAAGCCTGGTTTTTCCATAGCGCCATGTAGGCCTTCGGCTTACCGCAACGACCACTGCGTCTTCTACCTCCGTCACGTGATATCATTGGTTGAGTGCAATATTGTGATCACCACACCGCATCCCGCCGGTCGCTATATCGCGGCTTACATCGAAGATCGCCACCTCTCCATCAGGCAGTTTCCCAATTGTCCTCACAAGGCTGGGTGGACCGCGTTCCAGAAAAATTCCTAAGCAGGTACCGGGAATCGGACGCGGGCCTCCCGGCCAGCAGCCAACAATGCTAACCACTAGACCAAGGAGGTGGTCCTCACTATCTTCAACATTTTCTATTTCTTGTATTTACTAATTCAAAATATAATCGAAGTTCGAATCATTCACAAAAACCTTAGAGCAGTCAGGCATTGTAAATAATTACGAGTAAATTACAACTTTAGAAAAACAGTTGCTGTTGCAACTGCGAGAAGACTTCAAATATACTTTAATTTAATACAGAGAAGATTGAACGCTGAACAGTGAACAAACTGCATTGTTAACTTTTCCCAAACCGGGTTGAAAGAACTGATACAAAGAGATGCACATAAAAATTAATGTTACTGCTATGTGATTTTAAAGGTGGGAGGGTCATACAGAAAGTCCACAACTCCGATTGAGGATTAATCGGTTTCTTATCATTTGTTCCTTTAATTGATAAAGGTGTGTTGTTTCTTCATTAAAAAGACTGATTTAGAGCATAGGAATACGAAATCGAGTTTACTGGACCTATATGCTTTGATGGCTGAGCGGATTTAGGTTTATTGATCTTCAGTGCGTAAAACGGCCGATAAATTTTGCTCAGAGACCTGTTCTTTTAGGCTTCAGGTGTTTTTACTTGCGGGTGAGTTGTCTCTAAACCGTTTATCACTAACGGTGAGCCTAAAGTATCAAGAAAATATTTTGTGACAAAGGCTGTTAAATCAGCTGCTGATTTTGGCACAGTATTGCAACACTTCCTGTGGGCTGAGGAATTGAAGAGAGTTAGGCCACCAATATAGCTGCGCCAAGCAACTGAAGTTATGCAGCATCTAGGATGCGTGCACCAGTATCACTATCACCTGAATCATAATAACACGTCATTCATAGCTTGTTGGAATAATAAAGTGACTACAAGGGGGGCATGTCTTTCCTGTTGTTTATAACAAAGGATGTTCAAATTTTAAATATGCTGCAAACAAAGAAAGGTACTCTTATAGCAAAAGAAGTGTATTTTTCGCTAAGTTTCAACTTACGATTTTATTTCAGTTTAAAATATTTTCAAAATTTATTCATTGATAATTATCAGTATTACACCTAACTCCTACATTTACTTAACAATCTTCGCAAGAGGTATACCGAATGCGGACTACTGCTTCAATGTCTCTTATACGGCATGTCATAACGGCCGATTAAGTTTCAAAGGCATAGAATATATGTAAGAGGGAAAGGGAGCATAAAGGACAATATTAATTGAGCTAAAATTGCACTGTTCTGCATTGTACACTGTTTATTTGGTTACACTTTGACTCGGTTTTGAAAACATGGGGCCATTGATGTTTTTGGTGAGATTTGTGAAATAAAAATTTAGTAAAATACTAAATCTTATTATAATACTTCATTTCCGTCAGGGGGAACGAAATGTCACTGTCAAAGTCTCAAACTTTTCCAAAGTAAACTAACAGAAAGAAGTGAAATTAACACTGTAAGAGGTATTGAAAAATTAGGAATTTCTCCAGGCCTCCACGGGTGGCCGAGGTCGTTAAGGCGCGGACTCATGAGCGGCAGGTCTGGGGTTCGAGTCTGGCCAGGACCGTCCTCCCTGACTGAGGTTTTTTCCAGGTTTTCCTCAGTCCTCATAAATGGCAAATGCCGGGGAGGTACCCTAAACTTTCCTTAAAAAAAATTCTTTCCCAATATATCATTTCATGTCATGTATCACTGTGCACCGCCTGTGATGCCTCAGTAGTAAAAACGGGCGTTAAACACAATTAAAAAACTCTTGCAGTTGGGACACTACCGGGAAGAAAGGATGAGATGAGGGAGATAACGCACGATGAGGCAAGGACATAGACGGAATCCCAAACATTGCTTCCATTGTTTCCATCCTCCTCCCTCCCTCCAACGAGTTCCAGCACCTCAGAAGGACCGCTTCCATAACAGACACCGGAGTAGAAACTTTTATAGAGCGCAAGCCACTGACACGCCGTACACGCACTAGCTTTCTCGCTTCGAACCATCGCAGCTCCTTGCCTGTCACTTGTAACCCTGCAAGAGAATCAGTGGAATTAAATGGGAAAACAAAACGTTTGAGTAAAAGGAACATTCATTCGAGCATTCGTCTAAACGACCAGGGGGCGCACACACGCCAGGTCTACTCTGCTTAGGAGAGAAACCAACGCGGATAAAAGAGTAAATTGTCTTCAAATACAAATATCTCACTACGGAACTTAGATAAAACATGATACGTGTTATATGCTCACTGCATTTTCAAGACGCGCTTAAGTGGCAAAGAATCAAAGTTATTTAAGTTGGAGCATCTTGAATTTATGGCAATCTAGACTAGAGCCAATAATTAGTTTAGGAAGGCTTCTATGATGTTTGTCTCTCAAAGGGCCAAAGAAAGAATATAAACCACATTAAGCGCCACCGACACACCAGACTCTTTAAAGCAGATTAATAGGATTCGATTCGTTTACCTAATGCTAAGATGCTGCAGAGTTGCTTAGAACATACATTTCTAACTTCATCTCAAAAGTGGGCTCTGCTTCTCTTGGCCCCCACCATTCGACTGCTAATTGTGGTCAGAACTCGAAAGCAGTGGGATCAAAGGCACACAAATATTTGGATATACTCTAGAAATCCTTGGTCAGAAATAGGGATCGTTAACTGTTGGATAAGAACTTTCTCACCTGCTTTCTGAAAAGCAAGTAATTGGAAACACTGTCTGCTTTGTACCTCGGATCTAGAGAGTTCTAAGAACACAATTACAATTTTGTATTTGTATTTCATTTTTGCTTAAACGGGGTCTTTTATTTAAAAAATAAAAAGTTAGACAGCAGAAATAGATTGTTTCCTAGAAGATAACTAAAAGTCTCACGAGTTTCGGCCATATTTCCAGTTAAGGGGGTTATAATGCTGAACAATGGACGTGGAAAATAAATAGAAGCACCTTTCAGTTATCTTGATTCATTCCTTCAAAGAACTTAACTCTAGCACCTTTAATCAGCACGTCCCTTGGGAGTGCAAATAAACACGCTCAATAATTAACTCATTCATCAATCTCTTTTATACACATACATCTTAGGTAAGCAGCACAGACTGTATGTAACAGTGTTTTGAAAAAGTTCTCATTCATTTTGTTTTATATAGACTATTTTACTCAAGTGACATCTTAAAATCGACCAATGAAACGAAACAAAATTTTGAATTTTGACCAATCACAGCCGGATTACGGAGAGAAATTACGGGAAAAAAATGATCAAATTCGTTTTATCACGCGACGTGCATTTGTCTTGCGGTTAGTGTAACCAACCCTATAACTCCAATATATAATTCCTAAACACGCATCACTGACCACTTTTGCTATAGACGGTGGTTAGATATTAATAACAACAAAAGCATGGACAATCGACAAGCATGTCAGTCCTGGTGGGTAGTGGTAACCATACTTGCCTTTTAAACCCAAGATCGCGGATTCAAACCCGGCCAGGATATATGGACTTTTCCGGTGTAAAAATCCTAAGTATGGCTTCCTTCGGAAAGGAAGTAAAGCCGTGGGTCCCGTGTCGTTCATTTACGGCACGAAAAATGTACGAACCTCAAGGCTGAAAGAAGAGGCCTCTGAGCAAAATTTGTCGGTCTTTTCACACCCTGATTTGAATGGGATGCTGATGACCTGAGATGTTAAAGAGCGTCCGTAAATAAACCAAAATCAAATCGACAATCATAAAGCAAAATGGGGGGTTCTTCTTTGCATTTTAGTGATGCCTCAAATGTGCAAATTGATTTTATCATTATGAATTCCAAACCACAGAATACAAAGAAAAATAGAGACACGTGTGTTATTTTTTGTTTTGTTTTTCTCAGTTGGTATTAGAAAATGAAACGGTAGCGATTGTAATAGTCTACTTTTGTCCATTTCAGTCTTACGTTTTCTGAATAGATATTCATGGGTATATAAAGTGTTAATATTCTTTGCGCGAATTTCTAATATATGTATATATCACTTTTATTCTTATTCTATTCATGAAATAGTCCTAAATACCTATTTTGCTCTTCTCTATTGGCACTACTTATAATCGGGGACTCTTCTGTCGCAAGATTGCTTGAAAAGGTTAGTATAAATATACATTTATTACAATTTTGTAAGGCAAGTTTAGGTGAATTATATTTAATTTTTATTTTATTCGTGAATTAGTCCTAATAAATATCACTCGAGGGTCTGAGCTTGCCAGATAAATTCACTCACTGCGTTCGTGAATCTCAGACCCTCTCGTGATATTACTTGTGATAATTTTAATTCTTTTCTTTTGCTATGGCTTAAACCGCGAATTAGAATCCTGCCTAAAGATAAGAAAGATGACGTATATATCTTGCAAAGGTTAAGATCATCTAACAAACGTACATGGTGGCAGACCAAATAGATAGACTCAGAAGACCTTTGCATGGTGAGTCAGACTATAGTCGAAGAGAAGACGATGCCTCGAGGACGAAAATAATTGAAACCGACACCGATGGTTTAGGCCATTAAGGCACGAACTTGTGAACGGGAGATCTGAGGTTCGATTCCCTCCAGAGCAGTCCTCCTTGACTGTGAAATTTTCCTCTATCCTCATGAATGGAAAATGCTACAAAGGTATTTTAAATTTAGGCCTTCCTTAAAAAAATACTTTCCCAAATTATAATTTCATCTCAGGTGTCATGCATTAAATACTATTAAAATAATCATTGAAGATAAAATAGATTCCGCTCGATCCTTAATGCCCACTTAAAATATATTAATTAACCTTTAATTTTAAATTGCTGTTTTACTGCGTCCATAAACGTGTTATTGCATTGTGTAACTTATTAAATAATCTTACTTTCCTGCTGCATTATAAAAGTTTTCTGCTGCTGTCTTTAATCCTCTTATTTATTTATTATTATTATTATTATTATTATTATTATTATTGTTGTTGTTGTTGTTGTTAATTATTGTTGTTATTATTTCAATTTCCTCTGCAGGCGAAAGCTGCTAGTATTAAATCCTATCTTTGTGCTTATATTTTATTATAAAAATAATATTATTACTGATATGAAGTAAATGCTTATTGCTTAAAATGAATTAACAAATCATATTTATGATGTAAAGTTTTATAATTGTAAACAATTTTAAAACTATAAATATGTATATATACTTACAAAATGTAAGTCAAAACTTTGGGGAAACATTCCTTTCATATAAAGGATGCAAATATGTGAAATGAACTTGGGTCCAAAAATGCCTTATTTCCTTGTTAGAGCCTCTTGATTACAACTCCAATCACACGATGTGATAAGCAAGCTAGAATGACAGCATAGCTGTCCTATGGTAATAACTCACAACAGAAAAGTTGCTTAATACATACATTAACTAATTCTTCGCTTTTACCTCTGGTTAAATGGAATGGGGATGTTGTAGCTACTCTAGTTCCTAATTTCACCATTTTTGTGGTCTACTCACTTCATTGCTTGAAATAGCACCGAGCACGTAGTGTCAGTTCTGGGTGTATTTACGGATCTCGTTCCAGGTACAGTAAAATGAAGTATTCAAATGCGGAGTTGGCAAACATATTATTTATGGACGAAAGAGCTGAAGGTGTGCTCATATGTGTGTCATCGTGCTCATATTCTGCAAGGCCGCCAGACAATATGAGATACTCCGGGGATACATCAGCGCATTAGGTAGTACCAGCGCTAAGAGAGTGGCACAGATGTAGACAAATGGCTCTAAGAAGAAATAAAGCAATTCCTGGCCCACATAATTCCATTGTATTATTTTGTAATGTATATGTGAGCAATGTTTGCCCAAAGTTTTGACATATTTTGTTACATGCTATATATGCATGTATGTGTGTATGTGTATGTATGCATATAATTTTGATAAACCAGTTTTCCTGCAATAGTCTTAGTACTTGAAGTTAATAATCTTCAAGAACTATTCGAAAATAGTTATTTATTAATATATTCCTAAATAGATATATGTTATATTTCAAGTATTGCATTTTTCAGGTTCATCTTATACGAACGTAGCATAAAAGTATGATCTTAAGCATGTAATAAGGCGCAAATATGCAGTTACTGCACACCTAACTTAAACTGCCAATTTTTGACATCAGTTGTTTTAGCCAAAGTACATAGGCATATTTCAGGAAGTTATTTTTACACTCAATTTTTGTACTAACATTAAAAATTCACTAGATATGTACTAATCGTCGGTGTTTTGAAACTAGAATTTTACCATAATAAAGTTTTGTTAAATGGAAGACATCTGTAATTATAATTTTAGCATTTTATTTAAAATTTTATTTAAATTAAATTTAAAACTTTAGATAAATTATACAATACCAACGGTAGAGTATTTTTAAAGAGTTTATGTTCATTATAGCTTCCTTGAATTTTGAATATCTTTCTCCATTTGGATGGCGAGGTTTCAATTTAAAACTGTTAGATAGGTTTAAATATAGTTTGCCCTGCTACGTACTAGTACGGATAGTACTAACCCTAGTAATGAAAACCGCTGCTTGATAGTAAAGAAGAAAACATATTTTATTATACATATTATAAGAAGATATCATGATTTAAGTTTGTTCCGTGCTGACATTTTAAGTAAAACGCCTTTTCCAACTCATTTATCAGAACTTTCTCGAGCGCCAGTTGTATAATCTGCGAAAGGGAAACGAATAATTCCTAAGGTACATAAGAGAAGCTGAAGACGACGTTTTTCAGATATTTTTAGCTAAACGTAAACGAAGTCTTATCTAATTTAGTAAGCTTTGCTGAATATTTACGAGTTCCGTGTAAACACAAGCTGTGCATTCATTTAGAGTTGTGTAGGAGAAAGATGTAAAAATAAATTATGCTGCTGGCAATAAATATAATTATCTCTTGAACCTATGACTAGTGTATCGGAAGAGAAATAATATTCAGAAAAACTTACATTATCGTATAGTATGAAGTAGTTTTTACATAAAAATGTCACTCATAGGTTATTAGGATCATTTGGACTTTACATTAAGATTATAGCTAATTAATGGCTTTAAAATTAAGGGGAAAATATACAATTATAGTCAAATTAACGTACGCACAACCATGAACGGTACTAAAGCTCTAAAAGTTATAATCTATATAAGAATCGTAAGGAAAAACATTAATATCACTTTATATCTTCGATAACATGTAACTAAAATTGATATTCTCTATCTAATTTTTACTATACTGTTTTGTATAAATTTTTAAACATTCTAATTGCAATAACGGACATAAAAGTTGACCATATTTTTTTTTTAAATTTTGCACTCTTTTTGTGGAAGCGTTTAGGAAGAAATTCACCTCTTAAAATCGTGTTTAGATTTGTTGTCATTGCATTGGATCAATGAAAGGGGTGATTTTGTAAAGGTGCGCATATAAAAGAACATGAGGCTTATGTAAAATAGCTAGAGTCAAGATCTTAAAGAAGAGAATATCCTGAATTACATGCAGATATAATAGTTAATTTTAAATAGCGTTTTCAGATTTTTCGTGGTAAAATAAAGAAATTTGCTAGAGCCATAAGAAAAAAGTGAGAAGAGCATTTAGTGTTCCTTATTCTCCTTTTATAAAATGAGTTTAATCCTGTCTAGACATTTTGAGAGGAATATATACGAATATATAAATGTGACTAATAGCATTTCAACAAGTAAAATAGGAACTTAAATCAAAAGATAATGTTTAAAAATACTTAACACTTAAGGAGTAAAAAGGAATGCAGAAACGAGGAAAGAAGTTGAAAAAACGTGAATTACTTAAGAAAATTAACAATGATATTTTTAAAACAACAAATAATTATACACCATGCAGTTTCAGCACAAGAAAGAGAAGTAACAATTTATAGTGGTTCGTAAGCTTTATCATTATGTTGGAATTGTA
Organism: Metallyticus violacea; assembly: GCA_030762175.1. Lineage (NCBI taxonomy): Eukaryota > Metazoa > Arthropoda > Insecta > Mantodea > Metallyticidae > Metallyticus > Metallyticus violacea. Next base: position 45,756,031 of record CM060839.1, read on the forward strand.
CAAGTAAAAGTAAAAGGTCAACTGACAATGTGAAAGTGGGATGTCTTCTAACTATCCTGCAAGTATTATTGGTTAACATGCTCAACGGCGTTCCATTGTCGCTTTCAAGTAAACGAGGAACAGAACTTTGGGTGAAGCTACACGATAAAGTTTGCTTTCCTTTTGAGCAAAACTCAAGCAGCTGCGGTAAGGATTCTTGCGAATAGCATGAGCCGTTTCAAGAAGGGGGCAATGCCTCAAAGAAGAAAAACGTTAGAGGTGGACAGACAAACTTCTTGATGAACAGAATGCCTGCTATGATTTGAGATTATCAATATTTTAGATTAAAAACTTCCAGAAGTGAAACTGCTGCTTCTTTTATTATAGCAAATGGAAACTGGATTTACTTAAGTTGGTAAAAGTGCTTTGTATCAGGATAATGTGCGGCTATACTGTGCAAAACTAATTATGATTCGAAGAAGAAAAGTCCCGTATTTGTTTCGTCATTTTTGGATAGGCCAAAATTTGCATCATGCAAGTTCTAACTTTCCCATTAATGCAAAGAATAAAGTAGAACTAATATAATCCTGTATTTAAATTTAACTTTTACGAGATAATTAAAAAGATTTTAAAATACAGAGTGATCAAAAATCGCTATATTGACTTGGTTTCCACCTGTAGTATAAATATTCAAATGACCCCGTGCGCTTCTAGGCAATGAATGACGTTGTGCACAGTTATTGAATGACGCACTCCGTTGCACCCTGACCAACCTTGGGAAGCTTTTCTATAAATTTATATGTTTTTCCTATGTTTACCTTCACTATGACCATTAACCAATTTGACTCATTTTAAGCAACTTCACTGCTGAAGTGGACCACTAGTGTAGTTCTTGACAATAAGCGTTAGTAATTGCGAGAACCGAAAAGAGCGGCGAGGTCGAAAGCATGGTATAGTGAAGTAACAATATGTGTATATGTCAGTCATTAGCACAGAACAATCTACATGCACCATATAACAATTATAATGTGTTAGAAATTATGTAATATACTTATTTTATGGATCATTACAATCGTTGTTGGTTACAGCAACCGTAATCAAGTGTTGTTAAAATGAACCATCTTTCGTAGTATGACAAAAACAGTTAGTTACCGAGTTCACACCCATAAAGTATAACAAGGCATAACTGAAATAATTTATTGTGGTAGTATGCTAGTAGTTTAAACTGGTGGTAGTGGTAACCATAATTGACTCATTTCTTGACATTTTTCTTCTGAGCGTAAAAAGCCTAAGGAATTAAAGTCTTGGGTCATGTGTCGTATATTTACGGCACGTTAAATAATCCAATCCAGAAGAGATCTGTAAGCAAAATTTGTCGGACATTTCACTACCTGAATTTAAAGGGACGCTAATGGCCAAAGAAGTTAAAGGACATCCTTAAATAAACTTAATAATGATGACAATAATACTATTTTTAATACTGAGGAAGTCAGTATTTAATTTGAAGATTAGATAAAAAAATAAGAAATTAATTAATTAATTATCTTTTACATGTTTGATAAATGGAAATGCTCCTAAAACTATGCACCTATAATACAACAATAATATGTCTAATGTGCGTTCATGAGTGGGGCAGTTCAAGGAAGGCAAATCGTCGTGTGACAACAAACCAAAGCAATCTCGATCTCGCACAAGCCAGTCTGACGACATGATCGAGCAAGTGGAGAAAGTTGTTTTGGAGGATCGCAAATGAGTGTGGAACACATCGCTTCCAAAGTTGACATTTCCGTGGAATCTGTGCACACAATCCTGCATGAAGACCTGAAAATGCGAAAAGTGTGCTCCAGGTGAGTACCACGAATGTTGACGAACGACCACAAGGCTGCGCGCGTGGCATGTTGCCAGGCAGTGTTGACGCGTGATGACGGCATGAATGGGACGTTCTTTTCATGGATTGTGACAATGGATGAGACATGGATGCCGTTTTTCAATCCTGAAACGAAGCGTCTGCTCAATGGAAACGCTCAGATTCAGCGCCACCGAAAAAACTTCGAGTAAGCACCAGTGCAGAAAAAAATATGGTGGCCAAGTTCTGGGACAGCGATGATGTAATCCTTACCCATTACCTTCAAAAGGGCACTGCAATGATAGGTGCATCCTACGAAGATGTTTTGAAGAAGAGGCTCCTTCCAGCATTGCGTGAAAAACGGCTGGAAAAGGCTGCACGTGTGCTCTTTCACCAAGACAACGCCCCAGCGCATCGGGCGAAAGTGACACAGCGTTTCTTCATGAAAACAACTTTGAAGTGATCCCTTATGCTCCCTGTTCAGCTTACCTGGCTCCTAGCGACTTTTGGCTGTTTCCAATGATGAAAGACACTCTCCGTGGTCGTACATTGACTAACCTTCCGGCTATTGCATCAGCGATTTTCCAGTGGTCAAAACAGACTCCTACAGGAGCGTTCGCAGCGGCCATGGAATCATGGCGTCGACGTTGTGCTGCGGGAGATTACGTCGAGAAGTGATACAAATTTCATAGTTTCCGTATGATTAGTTAATGAGAAAAAAAAATCGGAGGTGTTATAAGTTGAATAAACTTCGTAAAATACGCCAGAAAATACATTTAGAAATATTAAAATATGACACTGCTTTAAGCCGTATTTCAAGAAGGGTATAATGATAAAAAAATCCAATTTAAAATTGAAAGTTTACATAAAACAACTTTTACATGCATTTTTTCGCTGTGTTTTGAATATGCTAAAATCTGCAGCACAGAATGTACATTTATATTGGGATTTGTGAAGATTTTCTTATTAAGTAAGGCAGCTTATACCAAAAGGAATATTATTTTTGAGTAAAAAAGTATTCTTGATATAACTTCTCTGTGGAATCACTCTTAGAAAAAATGAAGGTAATAAATCGTCTGTATCCAGATATTAAAATTCCTACAAAAATTCAGGATTCAAAATCTTTTCTGAAATGATGGTATGCTACTGTATTCTCTTTCACAATCTACAGAACTCCACTTTCAACTTTTTCAGAAATACACACAATAAACGTACCCTGAGAGTCAACTCTGCATTGAATCCTCACGTCCTCATGCTTTATTTTCTACCGGAGTTAAAAGTAGATTTGCCACCATTACAATGGTTTAATCGCTAACATAGTACCACGCACACAGTGCGCTATAAGTTGATATTTAGATTTTTTTTTTTTTGCTGCAATTAAAGGAGATTTGCCATCACTACAGAGATTTTCCCGCACCTATCAATTTATATTTACTAAAAGGAGGCGAGCGTAGACCGTCAGGCCGTTGCGAGCCGCAGTAAAGCACTGGATCTACTGGTTTCTAGGATTTACTCGAGGTTAGCGTTAAGGTTAGTGTGTGTGTGTGTGTGTGTGTGTGTGTGTGTGTGTGAATTAATTGCGAATTCAAATTTGACAACGCATGGTAAAAGGGAATAATCAGTTTTGTAATAAGGAACAACATATTGCGTCCAGAAAGTTGCGGAGAATAACGATTTGGTCACTTTATATTTAGCAAAAAATAATACATGTAACATGTGCATTTTTACAAGCGGCCACGCACAATCCGGCTCTCTCGTCCTCTCATTGGGCTCTCTCCACTGTCTCTCGGGATTGCAGCTCTTACCACCCCAGCAATCTTGGAGCTATCTAACTGTAAGGGTAAGTTGTGTGTGCTGTGGTTACTTTATGCACGTACTACAACGCCGTGTTCGTTGTAAGTGGAATGAATGGAGTTCAAATGTCTGCAAGGCAAATGGTAGCGCATATATCGAGGTTCTTTGACCATTCTCCCAAACTTGAATAGTATCTACATAAAGTAATGTTAGTAAACTATTAAAGTATCTCTTATTCCTCGATACTTCTATGCGGAACGCTCTGTATATATCGCTTCCGTTTGGCGCCTACTATAGTATATAACATTAGTACAAACAATTCAATGTTTCATTTTCTAAAGGTTTTTTGATATTTTCGTTTGAACTACCCAGTTGAAAAGCAGTACACCATTCATTATCAAAACCCTATGAATGTCACAATAGGATAAATACTACTGTTTAGTAACAGTTCTATATTTTGCTTTGAACTTACTTTTAGGTGGTTTCCAGGAGACGAAAAGCTCTAGGAGACGGCGAGTGGCATTATACATTTGGGCATTCACTTTCAAATCGGTGACGAGTGCTGCATGTATGAATGGGGTGGCTGTAACAAAACAGATCACAAATTCAGTTGCTTCCCTTATGAGTTTGAACTATTACAATTGGAATAAATAGCTGAAGTACTGAAAAGGGCATTCCTTATTCAATTATTGTTGGAATTTCCCCATATCATGTTACTCTATTGTTGAGAAACACTATTCATTTCCCCTATCCTCTTATGTAACTTTACTGATAGTTTTAAGAAATACACAATGACGTCAGTAACAGCTGTGCATATAACAAAGTTTTGATTATGGAGCTTTCACAGCACTCCTTGTAGGATGAAGGCAGTGAAATTCCCATCTTAAGAGATGAGGTCATGAAATTTAAATAATGTAAGGGAAAGGCCGTAAACACTGGGTTTTTCCTTCAATTTTTAAAAGCACCTGCAGTGCTTTTAGTATATTTTAATTCTCACAATTACATGAAAGCGGTAGAAATTATTCGGCAAAATAGTCACTGAAAATTATAAAATGGACACCAAAAAAATTCCTAACTTTGTAAACAAAATTTAAAAATTGCAGGTAAGAGAACTAATGTTTTTTCAGAATTTTATAAAAGCATTACTATTCTAAGATAATTAATTAAAATACGTAATTAGGTATTCCAAATTTAAGCAAAAGCTTATAATATTTATGTACATTATTAACATACTCTATCATTAAAATTGTCATAAGAGGGACTACAATATTTTCAATTTCTTGCTGTGGAAATAATTAACTAAGCCTTGCTCTAGATATTATGACGAAAAGCGATGACTAATGAAAAGTTACTTTATTGATTAAAGCTTCTCTAGTTCATACTATGGATAGATGGAAGGTATGGGGTGGAAGAGAATTGATCCTTCATGCCTGCACTCTTAATGGGGCACCTCCGGGAGGAAGGAATGTGGAGACGGTAACACGAACGGTGACAGCGCGGACGCAGATAGGGTTCCTAAAGTGTTTCCAGATTGAACACACCGACGCCGGTCAGAAGGTCCGCTTACATTCTAGAAACCGGGATTGAAACCTTTCCAAGGCGCAAGCCACCATCACACTACACAAACTCATCTTTCCCTGACACTTTCGACCCTGTACCAGAACCAGCTGATGGAATGATATAAAATGAGAGAAGGGATAATTCGTGGAATGCAAATATTAAACTCTGCATTCGCCTATGTGCAAAATAAAAACAATTTCTGGTAGAGTATATTGACAAGTTTTCAATAGACGTACAGTATCTCGCATATTTTATAAATTATCACATGAAAAGAAAAACTTTTCAAAACACTCTCGTAGCTGCCCATATAATTAAATTATTTTGCCTTTTATGTTCAGCATAGTGATAGTAACATTCCACCAGGTGCACCAAAGTAAAAAAAAAAAAAAATAAATAAATAAATAAAAAAATAAAAAAAACTCTCTGAATGCAGAGATTCTTTATGGTGCCTAAAAGATACTGGAAATAAGGCAGTTTACAGATGGAAATTGTGACTTACGAGGGTAGGTCCATAAGTTTCCGGCCTCACCAATAGCCTCACGAAAGCCTTATCTGGTGTCATACCTTGTCTGTTAAGTAAATAATTGCAGCTGTGACTGTGACATTTTCAAAGGGGAGTGTCGAACTCTTATTAAGTTCTTAACAAAAAAAGCACTTACTCCAAAATTAAATAGCGATTGGATGGTGTATATGGTGAAGCATCCCCCTCACATTCTACAGTAAAAATTGGGCCAAACTTTTTCAAATGGGTCTAGAAAGCATTGAAGAGGAACAGCGTGCAGGTCGACCCTTGGAGGTGCTCACTCCGAAAACATCGCTCTTGTGGAAGGAGAAATTATGGACGACAGGCGGCTCACAGTTACAGAAATAGCGGCAAGGTTGAACCTTTCTAAAATAACAGTTCTTCGAATTATTCATGAACATTTAAATATGAATAAGGTTAGTGCAAGATGGGTGCCTAAACTACTTTCCTCAGCCCAAAAGCAGCAACAAGTCATCTATTGTCAGGCACATTTGGAGCTCTGCCGTGGCAACGAGAGAGAGAGAGAAGTTCAGCAAACCATTGTTACAGAGGATGAAACTATGGTTCTCTACTGTGATCCTTTCTCCAAAAGAGAATCAATGGAGTGGCGTAAACTTGGCGAAGCACCGCCTCCAAAGGCCAAGGTCACTCAGTCAACCAAGAAGATCATGGCCACAATCTTTTGGGACTGTGAAGGAATATTCTTCATTGACTTCAAGGAGAGGAACACCACAGTAAATGGGAAGTACTATGCTGGCCTACTGCACAGACTAAGTGCTTCCATTAAAGGTAAAAAGCGAGGAAAGCGTAGTGGTGGTGTGCTCCTTCTTCATGACAATGTGCCTGTGCACATAGCTCTTGTTGCAGAGGAAGCTGTGAAGAAATGTGGCTTCAAGGAGATCGACAGCTCAGATGTGGCTCCCTATGACTATTTCTCTTCTCTCTTCTCTTCTCAAAACCTTCGAGGAGAACCTTCGAGGAAGGAGATTTAAGTGTGACGAAGAAGTGATGGATGCTGTTTATGCCCATTTTGCACACAAGACTTCTGAATATTGGGGGGGGGGGTTAAATGTTAATTCAAAGATGTGAGAAGTGTATTGGAATAAAGGGTAACTGTATTGAAAATTGAAATATAGTTTTTGTCTTTATCATACCTAGAAAACGGTAAGGGCAGAAACATATGGACATACCCTCGTATCTCTTCGATCAGTGGCATTAGCATTGGGGTACTTTTGTATCCAGATCCTGCAACCACAAATTACCTAAAATAATGAAACTGATTTCATTAATAAAGCACCATAATTTTTTTTTAATTTTCATTATATTATCTACATACATAAAGGCTTTCTAATAGTTTTATAATCTTCTTATTCTTTTTATTCTTCCTCGTAACAATCATTCAGTCTTCCTCCTTTCGTCTGTTATGATTTCATTGCAATCTCTTTTTAGATATTGCTATATTTCTCCTCCATAAAAGATGGTAATTCGAGGTCATTTTTGGACACATCAGTTTCCTTCATTCTAAATGAAAGTTTTCCCCATTTTTATCTCTACTGCAGGATTTTAACATTCTTTAGATAAATATTTAATTAATTTCATATATGTTAATTTGAAGTTTATCTCTTTTAATACTCTTCCTATAATTCTTAGGAATTTCGTTTCCGCTTTTTAAATATAACTTCATCCCCCAGTCTCTATATCCATGCTGGGCATGGCCATTACTTTATCGAACTTTAATTGTGTTCTTTACATATGCCCTTCAAGGTTCTTTTTATTGTTCCAAAATCATTTGATATCTTTGATATTTTATTTCTATATCCTGATCATAGTTATAGTTTGACATCACATTCTAAATAATAAAAATGCTATACCATTTAAATTTTTCAATTTTATGGGATAATTACCTATAAAAGCTATATTATTTCATTTTCCTAGAAAGATAAATAATTTCTATTGTATACAAACTTTATTCAGTGTGTTTGACTTTTTGATTTACTATAATTAAAAAAATAATCTACATATAGAACAAATTTTAAATAGTTTTATTAAGTCAGGTCTATGTACATGCATACATTACAAATATACAATTACTTAGATATAGTTACGTTTTCTATTAATAATTTTATAAACAAATACATAAACATGAATGGAACCCTTACTTTTGACTTTCCATTCACTCACACTCCCTCTCCAATTCTCCTCTATTAATTATACCCATTAACCTTCTTTGACTGGTCTTCCCTAGAAATATTCTCAAATTGTGTGATATTTTAAAAGTATGTCCGTTTTGCAGTTTATGGGTAACTATTGCTTCTTTTTTATCATTCACTTTTTACTACTATTGCCAGAAACGTTTTTAAAAAATCTGGTAGGAAATATATTCCCATGGTAAGACTGAGCAAATTCCAACACTACGATATACATAAGCCAGATTGGAGTTGATAAAAAGGGAAGGATAGACACAAAATTATAAAGTCAACATATATTGAACTAAAACAATTTTATTACATCTTTAAAAGTGCAAAAATACACTGAAATATAATTAATTCTGGTAGAAAAGTTTGAAGCATAGTTCCATGCATTGTGAAATCTGACAGCTGATGCATTAAATGTGCAATCTTTTTTTCAACTTTCTTAGTAGTTGCATAGTCTGCAGCATCTGAATTTTCCAGTGTTTTAGGAAGGTGCTCTACCACACTTGCAGTATGTACGGATAAGCTCACATTTTTGGCAATATTCCTCTCTCTTCCTAGAAGTATTCTCATTGATCAGCTGCCTGGCTAAATGAATGCGAAAAGCCAGCTGCTCCATGTTGCCCCTCACAGTTTTCATCATTACTTACAAATTTGCTTTGCCACATTTAGAAGCTTGTAGAAAATTCGGTACCACTACCGAATATCGTTCTTGCATCTGATCAAATAGATCTAAATCACACATTGTCTTGTTATGCCACATCACTGCTTCAGGATAGGAACAGCTACTTGGCTGTTATTCTTCTTCCTGTTTACGAATATAATTTGAATTACTTTTTAGGTCAGCAAATTTACATATTTCAAATCACGCCACCTGAGAGCAGCTACTTGTCCTTTCACTCTACACAAACCGTCACGGGTGGCTGAGGTGTTAAGGCGCACACTCATGAGGGGGAGGTCTGTAGTTCGAATCCCGCCAGGACCGTCCGCCCTGACTGAGGTTTTTTCCAGATTTTCCTCAGCCCCCATAAACGGCAAATCCCAGGGCGGTAACCTAAACTTAAGTCTGCAACGTTTCCTTCCAAAAAAAAAAAAAAAAAAAAAAAAAAAAAAAAAAAAAAAAAAAAAAAAAAAAGAGCCCTTTCCCAATATATAATTTCGCCTGTGGTGCCTCAGTAGTAAAAATGGCGTTAAAAACTTTATACATAAACTATACACGTTCCAGTGTTTCCTTTTTGGTCATCTTGTCTGGAAGTTCCCCTCTCTTTGCTCTAACAGTTCTAAGAGAGAAAAATGGATTGTACATCAAAGTATACAGAAGGTCATAGATGGTTAACAAATTATCAAAGGCAACTAGTTTCTGTTTCTCTGCTAGTGATTTGCAGAGATCAATTACAATACTTTCACCTGGAGTCTGACCTTCTCGGTTAGAATCAAATTTGCCACAATAAACATTAAATCTCATAATGAAACCAGTCTTGAAATCTGCTAATTACCACATTTTATAACCACTTTTTACTGGTTTCATTGTTTAACCTTGCAACCTTTAAATGATATATTTTATTCATCCACATACCACAAATTTGAATTTGTACTCGGTTGAACATGTTCCATTCAATGATGCTATCAGTGGGTGAAACTTATGAAGTTTATCGTAGCTGTTTTTACTTTGGAAATACGCATTGTATTATTATTTTCCACAATATTTTAAAATCTATTAAGAGGCATTATTTTTGAAATGCTTTCTTCACCTAATATTGAATCACTCCTCCAGTAATTACAAACAAGAGGCAATAAACGAATACCCATGATTTCTTCACTTGTGGTATCTCTGGTATGTGTGGTATCACACAGTTTTTGTGTGGCGATCAAAACGTTCTTGCATGCATATAGATTTGTCTGTGTCACAATATTGTTTATTATGTCCTGTAAAAATAAACTCCTGAAACAATCAAGTTTTTCCAAAAGACTGTTACGGCTATACTATTTTCTATGCATAAGTATATTCCCCATAATTTCCATCCCAATTTTCATCAGTTTTATCATCAGGTCTGTTCAGTTCAGCGAAATTACAGTGCATATAAGTAACTGATTCATCTGTAGGCTAGTCTACCATAGAGCCATGTATGTGTGCATCTCCATCATTGGGCTCCTGCATTCTGTTTCTGCCTCTTCTAATTCTTCAGCAGCCGCTTAACCTAATTCTGCCTTAGAATTCAAATTATCTTCAGGAAGTGAATAAAAGAACCCACAAGCTTGCTCCATTGCTAAGAACTGGAACACAAAAGTACACTTCGTAAATATCACTGCAGAGTTCTGTAAAGCTATTAAGTTTTACATGCTAAAAATAAAGATAAAACAAAAATAACACAAAAAGAAAAATTATTCAGTTCTCATTGAAATCGTGTATTTCATACTTCCATATTTTCAAGTTCATAAAAATGAATACATAAAATGTTATATTACTAAATTATTACACTATATATACATACATATATACAGCTAAGTATGTGCCAATCTTGTTAGAAGATAATACTATACAAACTTTTTAGCCCGCAAACACAAATACGTATAGCTGTTATCATTTGAACCAAATTGAATTTGTTTTATAGAACTTTGGCAAATTATAGTTTTGGGGCAACGAACGAAATATTTTGGTTAACCATTAGCAGATAATGGGAAGTGTTCTATCTGTTATTTAACTACACATTATTTACAAATGAAGTAGTAATTCGCATGAAACAATGAACTAATGTACTAAAATGATACTTTCACTTACCTTTGCCATATTTGTAAAAAATATTCACTTAGATCTTTTCTTGTTCTAAATTCCCCTTCTCAAAGCAGTAGTTCCATGCACGGACGAGTTGAAACGCTTGTAGAATGAAAACAGATTGGCCATATGGTTGCTTCAAGGTTTAGAGAGTTTCATCATAATTGCTGCAGAGGGCAGCACAAACTAGAAGTGGGAATGTCAATTACCCTTACAAATAGAATCACCCTGGTGCATCAGTCACGGCACCTTTCACGAATGACAGGGGAGAAAACCGAGCCCGATTCCAGTCAACTAATGTAGGAGGATAACTACCATGTTGTTCATGTCAGCCTGGTAGCTCAGTTGGTTAGAGCGTCGTACTAACAACGGGAAGGTAGTAGGTTCGAGTCCCCCAAGAGTTACGTTCTTCATAATCTGTCTAGGCGTTTTTTACTATAAGAAAAAAATTTTAGGGGGGATACAGGTTGCAATTTTACTTTTTATTTCAGGTACTTGCAAATTTAGGTTAGGTTAGGTTTAAAAAAAATCCAAAAATTATACTGTTAACGAATAGATTGCCCATTTAGGTTAGGTTAGCCGAGCCTAGCTTAGATTATGTGTGTGTGTGTGTGTGTGTGTGTGTCGGGGTGTGTGTGTGTGTGCGCGCGCGCGCGCGCGCAAAACTTGTACTGTTAAAAGTCAATGTCTTTTCTCGTATTTACGTTTTACATGCTACATCACAGTTTCCTATTTGAATTCGCTGTGTACTGAATGTGATTAACTATTATCGTGCATTCTAAAAAGTTAATTTTTTGCATTTCATTGCTTGTTTCTGTGCGTTACAGCTATTACATCTGCCTACATTTGTTAAAGTTACAATACAAATTCTCCGCATCGATGCAGTCATTCCTGTGAGTTGGACTCGGTTTTCTCCGCTGCTGTTCGTGAAAAGAGGAGGATTCTATCTAGAAGAATAAGTCAACTGACGAGAATATTCAATGGAAAGCAGACTTCCAACTGCTTACGAGACGGTTTAACTGGAAATTTCTGACTGCATAATAAGTAGATAGTTCTATATCTGTCAGACATAAACTCTACGCTTAAGTATTACTGTTTTGTTTACCTAGGAGCACAAATTAAAACTGTAATCATTTGATATTCATTATTTATCATTTTGATATATTTTTACTTGTCATTGTGCTTGTGGAAAAATCATTCAAATGTACATAAAACATATTATATTCTAATATTGTAAATAAATAACAATTGTCTACAAATAATTATGCTTAGCAAGATATGAGCATTAAAATGAGATTGTTTAGATTTCTATTTTAAGGAACTCGAAAGATATGTCTGTGTAAAAAATAATTTTATTCAAATAAAATAACTTGAATGATCTATGGATGTAATATTTTAAAAAATCTTTCTTTTATATGTTGTAGTTGTTTAAAAAGTATTATGATTTGAAAAATGTAAGATGAATTATAATAACAATTTTCATTTGTGAAACCACCCATATATCTTATATCTTTGTAATTCGTTGTTAATTACGTTTAACCCAATAAAATGAAATATGCAATCAGTGGATTAATACTAAGACATCATAAATTTAATATTTAAAGATAAACCTACTCAGCGAGAAGTGCATTGAATAAATACAAATGGAACGACTGCTACTATAACTAGGCATTTTTCGTGCTTATAAATGTATGTTGGATGAAAGAACTATATCCCCTACTTCGCTAACAGCGGAGGTAATATAAAAATTTAATTTTTATAATCGTGAAATGGTTTTTTTTTTTTTTTTGTGAAATCAGAGAGATGCTCAAATCTGGCCTACTCTGGAGACAATAACAGTCAATAGACATTAACAAATCACACAAGAAAGTAGCAACAGAACAATGAGGAGTCTTAGAAATAAAACATTTGATATATTCGGTCGTTGGAGGCTGTAACGATAAACTCGAGATGCAAGAAAAATCCATAATTCTGATTTGTATATCATAAATTTAGGCTAGTTCCACACATATGAAACGTATAACTAATCTAAAAGAGTTTGTTTCTTTTAATTAAAATTAAACTTTTAGGCAGAAATCCTCGCATTAATGATAAGCATAATGCTTTTGCGAGTTCTTACGGCCCATTTGAATCACAATAGACGCTTAAACGTAATACGTACAGCACTGCACTTGTCTATGATTTTCTGGTTACCATTGTCTTATACGATTTCGGATCCATACGTTTATGGTTGGACAATAATTCGGGGTAACAACCATTTCCATTTGCAACACAATGTCTTTCTGTACTCTGGAAAAGTTAATCAGCTTTTGATAACAAAAAGGTCATAAACAGCGATTTCCTTTCTGACGAGATTGTACTATAATAATTTTGTCAGTTATTACAATAGGGGCCAGAACTTTCTTGTGATAGCCACGGAACAGTTTCACAAATGCCTAACAACAAGCAACTCGCTTGAGCACAAGAGAGAAGTTGGCTTACCACGTTCTATGAATTTATTCATGAATAATTTCAATTAAGTTTATTTTTGAACTCGTAAACCTTGCTGACATTTCCTTCACTTTCGGTCTCCTTTCATCACACGAAAGATGCACCAACACATCTTCGGTGTGGAAAACTTTATCCCAGACCTTAACGAATATGAGCGGAAATCTGCGACATCCAAGTGCCTTTAATTTCATTTTGCCTTAAACTTTCCTTGCTAATTTTCAACGTTGCCAATATACCAGTTTTAAAAACACCAAGGTCTGCACTTGCCCAACACGTGGAATAGTTCATTCCAACGGGTACTGAACTACAAGTAAGTAGAGGGCAGGTTTATATGCATGCATTTTTGCAGTAAAATGTTGGAATATGTGCACAAAAAGTGTTGTTTTTTAATGAAATACACAATTTCTCCGTAACTTATTGGTTTCATTCAAGTAATAAATGTAATGATACAATTGAAATTATGTCTTTTATTAATTGATGTTATTTATTAATTAAATTATAATTTATTATATAATTGCCATTAATCCAGTATCAAATATAAATTTCTCGACCATGTCCTCATCAATTGTGTTACAATAAACAACCATATTTCTTTACATTTTCTAGCTGAAATATTTTTCTTGTCACTTAAAATGATTTTGTATAAAGAAAATGATCTCTCTAGAAGTTAAGGGCAGTAAAGCAAAGAGACTGTGTAAATCGCAGAGTAAACACTGTTTTTAAGACTAACCATGCAACACACTGTTGACCTTACGAAGAAATGTTATTTCTGGTTTCTGGCTATTCTTTCAATTTTGGGACGAAGGCTTTTCTCAATTTCCCCAGTGATATCAGTTTTCATAAAGCGGCAGGACAGAAGTTAGTGGCAAGCCTTTTGAAACGTGTGATTGCGGTTGATATTTTGCTAAAAACAGGTTCTAATAAACACTAATTTATACTGGAGGTTCTACTCCTTCACTTCAGCTTCAATACTTGCTTCTTATCCAAAGCTTCCAGAACACTTAAAACCTTTTAGATAGTCTCAATAATATAGCACGCTTCTATCCATGTACCCTTATCTTGTGAGAATAGGCTGTGGAGACAGGCGAGACCTGGCAGCATTTCAGAAAATAACTGAACTCTTGATGCCGCTTTCTCACCTCGCATTTCTACTAAATCCATAAAGACTATGTGCTAGACATGTCACATGCACTACCTTAGGATAAAATATGTGCAAAGCTTTAGCTACCTTAATCATGTTTGCAGCCGCTTTCCAAGCTATTAGCAAAATGTATCCCCATTTTCTTAATATGCCATAGAAAACGCAATGTATCACAACAACCACGAAAACTGGAGTGGTTTGTTTCTTCCAATGTCCATTATGACATTGACACGTGTGAATCTGTCGTTTCTTCTACAGATAGCTCTATATTTAGATCACCAGTGTCGTCTCTGATTTCTTAGAGCATCTAAAGTGTAAAAATATTAAACTATAAATATAACAGAAATATTGAGCAAAATCTGACGTAAAGTCTCACTTAAAGAGAGCCAATGTTTATGTAATACCCACTTAATATAGACTCATCGGAAACTTTGCGGCTGCAATATTTTTTTCAGGAATCCTCTAAATTCTATTTTTTAATAAATATTTACACTAATGCTATGCACAGTACTGCTAGAACATCATTTCTACAGTTTATTGCAGAAAATGCCGATGTTAAGGTTGTCTGAACCTTTGATATGATTTCTCCAGGGGCTGTTGTTTTTAAGTGTTGTGTAACCTGAAATGCTTCAATACAAATAATTATAATAATAAAAATAATAAATAAGATTAGTATTACTGCAAATGCTATAAAACACTCAGTGCAAAATTACGCTTATATTATAATTTATAATATAATAAAGAATAAACAATAACTCACATATATGCCACAGATTTTTCAGAGGACAATTTTCCAATCTATTGTTAATGTAGGAATCCCATCAATCGACTATTTAAGAATATATTTTATTTACTGCATTTTTCCTTCGGCATTGAATACTCTTGTCTCTGTTCACTCACACTTAAAAATGGCAATGATTAAGAAAACTGTGTACAATGATAAAGTAGGGTTAAGTGCAATTAAAGTATGTCTTATGACTCGGTATTGCCGTTTCTTGTTTCAAATGCATATTTCAGACCAGTGCCTTAGTTAATGTATTTTGAAGGTTCTTGATACATGTCACGAAAATAATTACTTTTTATTCTTTACTCTCTTTTAAATTAATCACTTTTCACACAATTTTCCCCGTTGTTTTTTTTTTTTTTTTGTGCTTATAGTGAGAACGTGATTGTCAAGCAATATAATCAAATTAATAAATATAAATGTTCAAATGGACTAATACAATAAATGACCGAGAGCAACCGGGAAGCTCGATTCTTCCATCATTCCCCGACGACTGAAATTGGCGCTCTTAAATGTAGCCTTCCTGGACCGTCGTCTCAAAGTGCATTATTACGCTTGAATATCGATTAATGCTTAATCAAATATTTAAATCATTGTTATACCTGAGAAAAAATACACGACCTATTTAGTAGGAATGCCAATTACCCGATCTGTACATTAAACCCTAAGGAGTGAATATAACCTGATTCAAGGAATGGTGATGTATGACAAAAGTTGTTTTTACATCTTCCTCTTATATGACGTCACTTGTCACTTTTTACCAATACTTTACAAGTGATGCACTTCTTTCGTGGAACAGAGAGTTGCAAGAACATACTTTACAAGCACTTATACTAATATACTTGTATGTTTTGACCATACGTTTGTGGAATAGGGCTCTGGAAGTGTCTTGGCAACACAGAGACCCAAGTCCAAAAATCTGTAGTAAAACTAATAGAGTTGAATTAGTACATGTAGTACATGTCAGAGTGAAGGGATGGTGACTGCTGCCTTGTTTACAAAAGTGAAGCATGTTTATATTTCTGATAGACATAGTTCATTGTGTGGGGGGCGGAAATGGATGTCAAGTGCTATTTCCTTCTAGGTCTGAAAGGTCAGTTTCGATTCGAAATATTCCTATCAATGTACAAACATGAACTTTTCCTTGTTTGTTATAGTATGAACTTTCACTGTTTACTCAGTAACGTTGGCTTTACAATCATTTTGAAATCGCTGGCATTTCCTCCTAACAACTGAATCACATATGCTTGTACAATTATTAACAACGTATGCATTTTACTGAAATATAATAGTTATAGCAGTTTCTCATTGCATGCACTATAAAACTTACCTCGTTTACTCCCCTTAGCATGAATCATGTTTCTCTCAAACATGCGTATCTTTAACCTTCAAGGAATAAAACATACTAATAGGTAAGATTCCGCCACCTAGTAATGAGCTTTAAAGCAACTAGGGGGATTTATAGAAGACATGGTTGCTTGGTTAGGTTGCGTTCTTGGAAAGCATACAAAGTGCCTAACGAAACAGAAGATAGTCTTGCCCACTCGAAAAGATATAGTCCTACTACGACCGAACTGAACTGAACCGAACCGAATCGGACCTAACCTAATTTAAACTAAGGTACCTTCTTTGTATGCAATATTGCTATGACTAGAGGGCGATTTTATGTGCACACTTGAGCCGAATAGAGGCATAGTCAATGTTACGCAGTGTTATATATGTGGTGTAAGTATTGCCAATGCATTATTGCCATATATTGTTAGCCTACATAGTTAGGCAGCAGGGAAAGCAGAGTTTGTTAAAAAAAGATAGATAAGGGGATAGTGAATAGAGCTGGAAAGCCAGCTTGGTCCGTTAGCGTGGCTTGGGATAGCATTAACGTCAGAGAGGAAAGTCAAGTGCTAGATTAAGCAACGCATCCGCTCCCGGGGAACGCCAGAACAAAGAATAGGATGATCATTATATAAGTAGTTTTCTTTAAAATGTGATTTATTCTTGAAAATAATAAACGGGTCGTTGGGTATTTTGACAATATTTAGGTTGAGATGACCTGGGGTGACAATATGCATGCATTTATGCAGTAAAGTTATACGTATTATGCGTGTTATACGTGTCATAAAATTTGAGAAATATGCACAAAAAGTGTTTTTAATGAAATTCACATTTCTCTTGTAAAAAAGAATTGTATACATTATGCAACTAGAACGGGAGTGTAAAGGAGGAGTTGTAAGAAGAAACATAATAGAAGAAATTTTGTCAGCACTATTTTTCAACAAGGGTTAACAATCCCCTTATCTCCCTCCCAATCTTCTCCGTTTTTTCCCCGAGGTGTTTGATCTGCAGATAGATGACGATCAATGACAACTCGGCATTGCTGAGCTTCATCCAGGGTTACGACAAGTAAATGTACACAGCAATTCTACAATGAAGCAGTTCTTATTCTGGGAGTTCAAGAGAAACAATTTTTATTCATTTGCATCATGTCATTATAAAAGCAAAAATTTCTTTCAAAAGTTTACAAAACTTAAATTCCAGAAATGTCTTGTTGTAGTACTACCACCTATCAATCTTCAAAACACTACTTTGTAGCACCTACGTTGATGAAACTATCTGTGTGATAAGAGAGTTGTCTTTAGTAGTAATAATGCACTTTTAATGGAGCAGTTTTAAAGTATACACAAGTAAGTATAACTGTCGCATGGGCCTACGGCGTACATGCTCATACCGTCCTTGTAACAGTCAAAATATACCTACATACAAGCATATATACAACAGACCTACATGCATATATATATATATACACATCGATATACTACATCACACTTTTTCTATGGGTAATTTTATATGTATATTATACACAAACATGAATTACCCCTCTAAGCTCCCCTTCCCTTTACTCTCCTCCTTTCCTACTCTTCTCTGTAGCCATTAACCTTCTTTGTAGGGCATTGGCTAGAAATATTCCTGATTTATGTGTGTATCTCTCATGAACCAGAGAGATGGCCAGACTTCTGCTGGAATTCAGAAAGTGTGGTGGTAAATGCTCATTTCTTAAAATGTGTGTTCCCCTGCATTTTGCCGGAATATGCCTACAGGTATTGCTTTCTCCGCACAGGGGACAAACTCTCTCCCCGAGAGCGTTATTTGTTTTGTTTACTTTCCACGCTCCTAATCTGAGCCATGTGAGACCACGTCTTTCTTCTTTATTGCAGACATCCAGACAACCCTCCTCTGCTACAGCGGATAAATTTTAACCTGCAGGTAAAGCGATACCTTTTCTGCAACTGAGTCTCAGTCTTTTGTCTGTCTGTATCTCGCAAAGAATTATTTTCCTAATATTGCGTGTAATGACCAATTTTGTCTAAGTCTTTCCTTATTTTTGATGTCCAACCCGTAATCCCACTCTTCCCTTATTTTCTCCCTTAGACAAACTGCTCGAAGAAGTGTTTGATCCCCCGTTATTATTCTTATTTTTAAATTTACACTTTCATTAAAGATACCAAACTGTTTAAGAACCACACAATTTCCTGTGTTCCTCCCTACTTGCAGCAATCGTTTGTACCTGATTCGTTCATTCCTCGGCGTTTTATCACCCTCAAATTTCGTCCCCGTAGGTCATAGTTGACCTCACAACCGCCCTGTACACATTTTTCTTTGTTCTCAGCGGTGTTTCCAATGTTTTTACCAAAATCTTTAATTTGAATAGAGTCGTCTTAAAGAACCGTTGTTGACGAAACAATACATCCTTGGGCGTTATGTTGCCCATTTAATTATTGTGAAACTTAATTCCGATGCCCCAGCCACCTGATCCACATTCAATAGTTGATTAAAGTGATTAATGGTGGGAATCATTTGAGCATCTGACTAAAGATTGTCGTTCACGATGAAGACAAAGTTGCAATAGCCGTGACAGATGCAGCATACCTAACTTATATAACAGTATGATCAGAAATATATACCGAAATTTTGGCAAAGCTATGACTGCAGATATAGGAGGGAAAGTACCGATGTAAGCCTGCAGTGCGATTTGATGCTGGAAGTGACTGGGCGTATTATTCAGGCTATAAATATTCCTGAAAAGGCATTTAGTGTAGAAGGAATCGGTCGTGTAAACGAAGCCAGTATGAACTGTATGTTTGAATGTCTCGAAGAAGAGCTGCATAAACCCCTAACAAATCGAATAGTGTTATTGTTAGTGGAAGTGAATCAAGTATCTGGGAGAATCTCTCATCTATGAACAACAAGCATGAGGTTCAAAGTTTCTCTGGTCGCCAAAGAAAACTCAGCGGCACGTTGTGAAACAGCTCGATATGAAACAAACGCCTTTTCACACTCTTGTTTACAAATTAGGAGCATTTTTCTATCGTTTGCAAATCAGCCACTCGTTAGGAAGGGGGATAAGGTCCAAAGACACATATTCTCTTATCGAACTCAATCTTCTCTCCAGTACCTGACTTTCTGATGAATGTCACGAGATGTTGGACGGTTAAGTAAACAAGCAATAGAACTTCTCTGCTCTGTATGGCTTATTGTTACACGTCCTCTACACTCCCAGAAAGTTCATGTTTGGTGTGTCAATGCTGACCATGGAACACATTGGACTCTAGTTAATTGAAGATGAGCTTAAAAGACTTCTTAACTTTAGTTAGGTATGATCTAGGAACCGAATTTGTCGGACTGTAAACCTACACTTCAACCGTGGTATTAGAGGTGCAATTTGAAGGAACTGGTTACCTCTTGACATTTCCTAGCTGGTAAAGAATGCCAGACATTTGATTGTTCTGTTTCACGGAATACAATTAGTGCAACGTCTGTGAACCTGCATGGCAGATACGAGAGATCTTGCATACCTAGGGTAGGTGCTGTAGTTGACAGTACAGGCTACAGACAGTTACTGCTGTGACTGACAGTACAATTTTCGGTATACTTTATTTCCGAACATACTGCATTTTTATTTTCTCTTGTCCATGCAATCCTGCTTGAACTACCGGAGCATAGAAGAGTGGAATGACAAAGGGAAATTAATCCATCTCTGGTGCCAATAAAGTATTTGTGAAAACTCCGTTAACTTACCAGCTTTTCGATGAAATTTTAAGACATTATTTTACTTAACCTTAACTTTAACTTTACTCGTTGGGGAAGATCAAAGAACGTGAGACAATTTTAGAGAATGGACCGAAGACTTCACTGGTTACCACTAACATTTTAAAGGGGAAGATAATGAAATGGAAAGTGAATTATCAACTCATCTTGTTCCATACCTAGAACGTTGTCCCGTTTACTAGTCTGATGCAAAACGTCTTTTCTCAGCTTATAAAAAAAGTCTGAGACTTTTTGAGAACAATTTATAAAAAAAAAAGGTTTATGAAATATGATTGATGAATAAATAACAATGCAAAGAAAAGAATGTCGATATTTAAAAATTGAAATGTCATCTGACATTGTGTGTTAAGAGTACCCACGGTTGAAATTTCAAGGTCTTGCAATTTTCAGCAAATGTCTTCAAAATTTAATCACAGGCTGCTGTGCCGGAAACATTCATTTAATAGTTTTTTGGAAAAAAATATTATTATTTACTTTTAAATTCTAATGTACTAAACACTCCGCATAATGCAAAATTTAAAGATTAACACATGCATTTTATATTGAGAAAATAAATTTCTTGTAGATATTTGCGCACTGCTCTGTTTTCTCAGAAATAAATTCTGAAATTTTCACATTTTTTCATAATTGACCAAAATAATTATTCTATATCTTTAACAATATAAGTGTTCTAAAAATCATGTGGCTTTTTTTTTTTTTTTTTTTTTTTTTTTATCATTTGATTACGTACTGAAAATCTTAAGAAAACTGTATAAATGCTGGATCGTGTGAAACATTTTATTACAAAAATTAAATTTATAAACTATCATTTCGTAACTAAACGTTAATACAACATTTATACCTACCAACGGATATTTAAAACCACTCAGCTGTAAAAGCTATATATATATATATATATATATATATATATTTTTTTTTTTTTAATGTAGGACGTTTCAAGTTTTTAACCTTTAAAGAAAAAAAAATCATTTCTCAAATATATTTTTTCTTACAGTAATTTTTCAGTGTGTTATATATATTATCTAAATTGCCTAAAAGCTAAAGTAATCATATTTTGGTGTATTCCGTTGTCTAAAACAAGTAAAAATGTGTGCCATCTTATGGATTATATCTTTTGAAGTGTTTCCTATACAATGCAATAAACTGCTCCAGTCAATTATCAACTGAAAGGTATTGGCAATGATATGGGCTTTAGGGTTGTTTAATAATTATATCATAAGAGTGCTTTATTTATTTTTTCGTTTATAAAACTTATATTTAAGTGCACTGAACAAATGCTGACTTATACCAAAGATTTAAAAAAAAATAGATAAACTTTTCAAAAAATGAGGACGCGGTTTATTTCAATGCAGAAACTTCCTTTTGGCGTACCTTTTTCCAACTGCTATGACGTTTGAAGATAAAGCCTACGGCGCCACAAATCCCGTTTACCGTCCGGAGACACCACCAGATATTTCCAGTAAACCCATATGCTTCGAAAACCAGGTAAGACTAGTTCTGTGGAAGCAACTGTTTCTCACCTAATGCGGGAGTGGACAAGGAAGCCCTCAGTTACCAAACGCAATGTCACTTCACAGAGAATCGAACCCGGGTCTGCAGTCGGAGTAATCCTGAGCTCTAGTAGTTCATAAGTGAAAGTTTCGTGATCTAGCGTATCAGCAGGTGCTGCATTTATCAGAAAGTTTGTTTATGCAGTAGAAAGATGACCCGAGGAATTCTCTCTTTCTTCTGCTCTGAAATACTTTTAACTCTGGTATACACACAACACTGCTTAGTTCTTACAAGTTAAAAGTTTCTCTTTCGGATTCTTAAAAGAAAACAAAATGTTATTGTATATCTTCACTTAAAGCACTGCCTTTGTAAGAGATCGCGTACATTTTTTTCGTGATATTTAAACAGTAAGATTGCAACTTTAAAAATAGTTATAAGAAATTTGCAAACATTTTTATCCCTTCTACTATCTATGGCATTCTAAACATACACGAAAGAAACAATGGGATATTTATAAACGTTAAACAATCCTTTATCTGCGAAGATAGTTGAAATAATGAAATCTGTTTGTGAATAACTGTCTCTAGATTTCAGAGTAATCAGAAAGCTGTTAACACTATAACATTAATTGAGGTGATAACAAAAGAGAAAAGCTTATAAGAGCTAGAAAGACAAATTCACTTCAAAAGAACCTAAACTACCAGGAAAAGAAATATTCAACTTGGAATGAAAGCTCAAGTTACATCAGGACCTTTCAAGCAATAAATTAAAACTTCTCCAAGCACATCCCGGATAGATGTTAGCGTTTCCCAATGCCGTTGCAATAAAACAAGGTTAGTTTGCCTTGGCTTGACTGACTACAGATATGGAAGAGCGCCGTTTGCATGAAGCAAACATAGTCCGCAGAAATTTACGTGCGCATCAGTTCGAGGTGATGAGCTTATTCCAAATCAGGATCACGGATGTGTAAATCTGCTTGCAGAATGCTTTGAACGCCTCTATTAATATGCTGGTGGCATGTGCAAGTTTGAGTGAGATAAGCGAACTGTATCTTACTTGCGGATTAGCACATTCTTACTAATGAGGTCCAAAGCCTCTCCATGCTCGAATGGATGAAAAACAAGAGGGTTCGTTTCACGCGTAGCTGGCGAGCGTTAATAATTTGATTTCCGCTGCTCATTAAGAAGTATGAAGTCAACAAGTGTGACTATCACAGCATTACTTGTTGTAATATGCAAAGTAGTTTTATATGTGTGTAAAACTAGGTCATATTTTCTAATTAGTTTTATTTATAATTAAGGTAAGCATTTAATGCTAAGCTTTGCAAGTCGTTGGTAAATAAAATCTTAAATAATTTTACTGTTTAATAATAAAAATAACAGATTGTTTAATTGTGTTGTCGTATATCATAAGTTAAATTACAACTAACTGGAGTGATCTGTCACATTTTAAAAAAGGAGAAAGAAATAACTTGAATAATTATAGAGGCATAGGACTTCGTTAAACATTATATAAAATATATGCAAACATAATCTAGAAGACCAATGTTATTATGTAGTACTGCTACAGGAAGGACAATGTGGTTTTACAAAAGGGAGATCTTTTGCAGTTTGTATATTAATTAATACAGAAGAGAAGCAAACTTAAATTGCCCATTTTCATATTACTTTTAGGATATGAAAACCTTTGATAGGATTCTCTGAAATAAACTATGGGCTGTAATGCAAGAGAAATATAATATAAGAGTCATCTGATCAAGGTAATTGAGTGTCTATATAAAATACAGGAATTAAGATTGGAAATAAAACAGAAGAAATAAACCAAGGCGTCAAACGGAGACGCCTTGGTTTATTTCTTCCGTTTTATTTCCAATATATATACTAAGCACTTAAAGAGTGGAAAAACTATTCTATTGGGAGCATTCAAACTAGTGGACACGTTGAAAACAGTTTTATTTGTTGACGATCAGGTTATTTTGAGAAAACGGAAGATGGTCTACAAAGAAGTGTTAATAACCTAAAAGATATCATGGATGCATATAATTTAAAGATTTCAACAACCAAGATAAAAGCATTGACTTTTAAAGTGAACAATAGTTTAAGATGTAAGATAGTTATTAAAGAAGAAATTATAAAACAAGTCCCTAGTTTCAATTATCTAGGTTTTAATGTATCATACAGTAAAAATGAAGATCTGAATTTAAAAATAAATAAATTAAGACAAATGAATGGGACAATAAAGAGAACATTAAAGAACAAGACGTCAAAATGAACACAAATGATATTCTACATAGTAATGACAGTGACAATGGCAAAATATGAAACTGAAAACTGGAATATGAATAGGACAGACAGGAAAAGAACAGAAACTGCAGAGATGAGCTTTTTAAGAGTAGTAGCTGGATTTATCTTCCTAGACAAACAAAGAAATGAACAAATTCGAAAACAGTTAAATATGTGTAATCTAAATGAACAAATTAATGAAAATAAAAATGATTTCTATTAGCATATATTAAGAATGAAAGAGGAACGGATACCAAAACTTTTATTAAATTATAAACCTAGGGGATATCGCCAAATAAGAAGAGCAAGAACGAAACGGAGTGATTGTTTAAATGAGGACGAAACAGGTCGACAGGCTTATACTTTGTGGAAGAAAAATAAGAAGTCCAATTAATGCTATTAAATTTATACTTGTTCATTATACCTTAGTCTGCTATACACATTACTGTTGAATAGCTCAAAAGGAGGGGGGGAATAAGCAATCCAAAAGGAGTTAAAATAATGAAGAAAAAATAAAAAATGAAACAAGCCTTTGTCTCTTAATAGAAAGGAAATATAATTATTTGTCAAATTTGCATTGTTTTTACTTCTAAAGTTGCTGTTTTATAATCGTTTACTGCAATATTCTTATCGCAATTTATGAAATATGTATATAGACCGTTACTTAATGTGACAAGTTAGTGATTTATTTTATTTTATATTCATATACAATACAGTCTCATTCAAGCTTAACATTACGGCTATACTATATTACACCAGCGGCGGTTCGCGGTAGCATAAACTCGGTTGCACAACTTTATTATTGCTACTGCAAGCAATTGTTAATAGTTACAATTAAAACATTAATTCGTAAGTGACTGAACCTACTTAAGAGAAAGAAAGAAACAGAGAGAGGAGTTAATAAAATATCATAGTAACGCACATATTTAACCAAAAAACGAAATTCTCAATTTCCGTGGCAATAAAGATATCGGTGATTCTTTAATTAAAGTTCGCAGTCTGTAGGATAAATTCTGCCATTAAAGAAAGCATTATACAAATGCGGTCCCCCCATGCGGTGTTGTGTGTACACCACGAGTTAAAAAGTATTTCATAGCAGAAGAAAAGAGAGAATTACTCGGGTCATCTTTCGGGAAGTCTTTCATTACGAGTATTTAAGATATATTCTCACATCCTATTTCAACATGTGGCGAAGAATTTAAATTGTCAATAGATCTGGAATACCTTTAAAAGACCCCATGTATAGAAATCTAATGGATTGAGGTCAGGAAAATGAACAGGTTAGAATCGGTGCCGCACGACCATTCTAATTATTTAAAAATCGTCGACTTAGAACTACTCTAGTAGCACAAAAATGAGACTGTGCCCCATCGTGTATGAATCACAAACGGCATATTAAATTTAGTGGAAATGTTATATAATTAAAATATTAAATATGATGTTCCTGTTAATGTCCCAGGTAAAATAAAAGAAAGATTAATGTACTGCCAATTATTCCAGCCCATATAGATTAATTTTATGAAAATTCTGTGCTTCTTTCTATGGCAATGGCAATAGCTCATAAATTTGACTGTAACAGCAACACATGACCAATTGGTTCCTTACAATAATGCCTGGATTTGCTTGTCAGTACACTGAAAAAGTTATTGTAATTAAAAACTAAGCGGAATGAACTTAAATATATATATATATATATATATATATCTATGCAAGTAAAATTGAAATAAAATACCTCTTTCGAGTATGTAAGAGTTGTGAATTAGGTGTTCTTGTGGAAAAGTAAAACATAAACAGACACATGAAAAAATTGAATATTTCATGTTTGTTAGGCCATTCTTCAGTATAAGATATACAGTAAACAAATATTATGACAGATGGCGTGTTTTGAGAAATGTATTGTAGCATTACGTTTGTTAAGAAGTGAAAGTGACAGTTGGAAATATTACATAAAGAAAACTAGGGTATGCGCATTTGAACACAAAGATTAAATCGCGTTCTTTAACGGATTTCGAGAGTCGAGAGTAATAGCTTGAGGAAAGTGGACGTCCCGCCGACTGCCCCGGGGTAGCCATCTTGGTTGGCGTCCATTTTCAATATAAGTAACCCTTATTGGTTATAAATATGTGTTTTCAGTGTACACATATGTCTGAAATTTCCTGAATTTGAACCGTTTTGGTTAATGATGGTTAGGATTTCTTTAGAGTAGTGTTGAAGGTACGTCCTTAGACGACCCCAGTTCAATAAATAAGTTACAGCATGATATTTTAGGCGAGCACGGGCTCGCGACAAAATATAGTATTATATAGAGCTATAGAAGTCTCCACATTCTGTATAATCAGGTGCAGCAGTTGTGCATTTGCTCTTCTGCACCATCTGAGTGCGTAATTTTTTTTATAAAAGTCCACAGTTGAGCAGCCGCTTACCTAAACTTTAAATGAAAGTACTTCTTTCAGGATCTGTAATATGAAAGCTGCCTTCGTGAATGAAGAAAACTATGAAAAAGCATATCATTGAACTGAAATCATCTAAATGCGAGTCTCCGGGATCAACTCGCTCGGTTTTACCTTCTTTTGTTTACAGACGACCTGCTATTTCAGCAAATCAAAAAGAAAAATCAAATAGTTGATAGCAAAGCAGAAACTCCAACAGCTAGGATGGAGTAACACTGAGCTACCAGATCCGGAGCGGCGACACAAGGACAAAGGCGGTATCGTTAGCGTTTCCAGAGGTTGATTCCCAGACGTCGACAGCCAAGACAGCGACACGAGGAGGCCAAACGGGACAGGAGTTTTCCAAAGCGCAAATTCACCGCCACGCCGCGCTAGCCCCTCTCGCTTGCAACCAGAATATGGAATGGAAGATGAAGTTCTTGGAAAGAACTTCATCCAACAATCGCCTAAGAGACCAGGAGAAACAATAAAACATCTGACTGGCCCCAAGGAATTTGAACCCAGAACCTCTTGAATGCGAAGCCCAAGCACTGCTCGCTGAAAGCATCTAAGTTTAGGAAAATTTCTCCGACAAAGAATGCACAAAATACAAGGTATTATCTGTCTGGATAATTCTAATGTCAGCTAATAAAGAGCTCTGGGTTCTGATCCTGCGTCTAACATCTATGGAGAGCAGCAAATTGAACATTTTAGACACGTTTTTAGAAAGCATCGTTTATTTGTTGCCTTATATAAACGTGTCCTCCACCATGGATCAAATGATGACACAACTACTTGTTAATTGAAGGGCTCGGATTTCATTCCGATCAAGATATATTGCCTGGTTAAAGAAGTTTTCCGCAGATTTCACTTATTGCGGAAAGATGAATACCAGGCAACTTTAGACGCAAAGGACGCCAGATTCATTTAGGTCCTTATTTCTATCATTTCACTCATAATTTCAAAAACACAGGCATTGGCGGAACGTTACATACTTCCAGAAATATGTTATAAATGTGATGGCAGTTTTAATATAGGTAAGCAAGATATCGAGCATCTGCTCTTAGCCTCTGTCAATTTCTTTCCCAACTGCATGGTAACCTTGCAAGCCAAGCAAACTTGCAGGAGCCTATCCCTTAAGGATGCCTGGACGTTAGCAGATGGGAATTGGGGTCTGCTGCCTTGCAGGTTAGTCGGGGCAAAGGCTAGAAGATTCCACGTTCCAAAGTTGCCTGCCAATGTACTGAATAGTATTATCCAGTTACTCAAAGAACCAGAGTAAGGATTGATAAAAATATGACAAACAGAGCTTGGAATAAAAGAAAAAGCACCGTGAAGGAAGAGCACGAGAAAAGTATATTGCTGAACAAAAAAGAATCAGGAGGAATCCGACGAGTTGAAATTTATATTATTGCATTTATGTCTTTAACTCATTATTAACTGAAAAATAAAGTACAGTCTCGTCATATAGGTTAATGAACCGCACCGTAATAATTTCAGACATTGTAGAGTCGTCTTAGATAAGCAATGGAATCTATAGTCTGCTTGTTCACATTTTAAAGTACCTAAACGACCTGTACGCCACTGACTAATAAAGTTTCTATTCCAAATAATGCCACATAATAATGGACAAAAGTTCTAAGTTGTGAATAAAGTCGGTATGATACTGGCGTCACTGTTATCCAGTTCGAGTTTCGTTAATTACTCTTATCTTATATACGAACATACTTCATCAAAAAATAAAATAAAAAACGTACTCCAAATAAAATGAACCTACGCTCTACTAAATCACGTTCTGTCGCCCCATCCATTAGGCTCCATTCACAATGAAAATTTAACTAAACGTAATAAAATAAGACGTAACACGTTAACTTAGTAGTATAGTAGGCATTCACAATGAAAGACGCACTATACGCATTAGGCATTCAAAAATAAGAACAAGCGAAGATCAACTAACAGCTGGTTGAAAATGACTGCTTCTGAGCAGACGAAGTTAGCGAAATGTATATGCAAAGTGCAGTAACTAATTTGCTGGGAATAATATGAGCAAGGATAGCTTTCTTATAATACAATGCATTGACGCCATTCTGTCTACTCATTTCTCTCTACCATACCTTGCCCTTAAACAGAGTCGTAAATCAAGTCCAACTTCTGCTACTAGCTGCTGTAAGTCCCGAGTGACATCGTTGTATTATTTCTTGTTAAACATAATGTAACCTATGCTTTGTCCTCTGTAATTTTTAAATATAAATTGATAGGTGATTGTTAGGCGGGTAAACTATTGTTTTTTTTTTGGATTCATTGATTTATTTATGGACGTTCTTTAACAGCTCAGGTCATCAGCGTCCCATTCAACTCAGGGCGTGAAACGGCCGACAAATTTTGCTCAGAGGCCTCTCTTTCAGGCTTGAGGTTCTTTTTCGTGCCGTAAATGTACGACACGGGACCCACAGCTTTGCTTCCCTTCCGAAGGAAGCCATACTTACGATTTTTACGCCCGAAAAAATCAATCGGTCCTGGCCGTGTTTGAACCCGCGATCTTGGATGTAGGAGGCAAGTATGGAAACCACTACACCACCAGGACCGACATAAACTATTGTAACGGTGGCAAATCTGATATTCTGGAATTCGCAATTAATTAATTCATGTGTGTGCGTGTGTGTGTGTGTGTGTGTGTGTGTGTGTGTGTGTGTGATAGCGCTTGCCTCGGGCAAATCCTAGAAACCGATGGACCCAATGGCTTTTCGTAAATTCAAATTGACAGAGACGGGTAAATCACTATAATGGTGACACATCTCCTTTGATTGCAGCAGAAAAAAAATGCATAAACATCAATTTATAGCACATTCTGTGTGGCGTGATGCTATTCGCTTGAAAGCATTATTATCTAGCTATTATCTGTGGGTCACTACCTACGGCTCTCTCCGCCATTGCTCGGAACTTGCAGCAGCAAGCAGCAAGAGATGCATTGATTTTCGTTCTCCGTGTATGGATAAATTCTACGACAGAGTTCTACAAACAGAGCAGCAGTGATCTGGTTGGCCGATTTCTTAAGTTTAAGGTAGACGTAGACACAAAACCTTGGACCTTGCAAACTTCTTAGTTTAAGTTTAATTGTAGGTTTATTTTTATGTTTACATGATTCATTGTGAATGGTTTCATTTCAATAGGTAGCATCTAACTTTTGCATTTAAGCTTGCGTTACGTTTAATTTTCATTGTGAAGAGGCCATAAGTCAATTCAGTCAAGGGAAAAGCCGCACTTCATATGATTTTAGGAATATTAAAGCACTAAATCTTGAAATCGGTGATGCCCTATTGAAAATTGGGAAGCAAGTTAGAGGACAATATACGGAAATGAAGAGTCAAATTTGAAATATTAGGGACACGCTGGTTTTCGAACCAGAGATCTTCAGTTTTCCATGCTGACGCTCTAACCATCTGAGTTACTGTGTCCTACTCCAAACACGGATTTCCGTCAGCACGGAAAGCAGAAGATCCATGGTTCAAATTCCGGTAGGAACCAAAATTTTCAAATGTGATTCTTCATTTCCAACTTATGTACTACTACGACTAGGTGAAAGAACAATTTTCATACACAAATATTAAGACAAACTTTACCCCAATCGCTTTAACGCTAGCTTCTTAGTATCTAATTTAAACCCCTTTATCAGCTAATAACTTCTTTGGAGGGGGGATGAACCATAGATTCCCTTTTTCTCAAATTGCTTTTTAAGACTCCTCTTAAAAATCTGAAATTATTGCGGAGTAGTTGATTAACCCGGTATGGGGCAATGACGAGGGACCAGAATGCTAAGGAAGGCGTTTGAATGCTTATGCACAAGAAGTTCAATGAACCAGTTGTTGAATATGTATGTATGTATGTATGTATGTATGTATGTATGTATGTATGTATGTATGTATGTATGTATGTATGTATGTATGTATGTATGTATGTATGTATGTATGTATGTATGTATGTATGTACGTATGTATGTATGTACGTATGTACGTATGTATGTATGTACGTATGTATGTATGTATGTATGTACGTACGTATGTATGGTAAATTCAAATCGGAGAAAGTCGAAGTTTATTTCTGTTACCACGTCGGTATTCCTTCAGATCAGAAAATGTTAAATTTTGAAGATATAAATACCAAAATTAGAAATAATATTATCCCAGAAGAGAAATAAAGATACTCATGGTTGAGAGTATCTCCAATTTTTTGCTCTGTTAGCTCTTTGAGAATTAGCAATATGTATTTTGACTGTGCAATGCAATTTGAACATAAAGGGAGACTGAACTCACAAATCGATAATGGTTTGTATCATAACAAATACAGCTTTCTACCCATACAAGATTATTTCTCTTTGAAGTATTAATTCTGTCAAGGTTTAAACCATAAGTTGATTTTTGTCATTACAACAGGTCATTAATTACATTTTTGGCATATTATCCGGTGTGTTTCAAAAGACTGTTGTTTTTAATAAGCTATCATTAAAAAGGCCCTAAGAGAAAAGACCAATCATAATAATACAACATTTGTCTGCTTAGGCGGATTTTTATATGAAGAGTCCGCAGGCGGCAACATTCTTACTTCAACTTTGCTTCCTTAACGGATACACAATCTTCTGTATAAGAGATGTTGGTTATCGTCCTCCCTCGACTAAGGTACTGTATCGGGAAACACATTCTGGTTGACGCAAATTAGCTTCTGATGGATGACTCAGGCAGTAACGTCGGAACTTCAGGAGCTTCAGGAGCTTCCGGGTTCAAATTTCTTGAGGCCGGTCACACTGACTATGGGTCTTTCTGTGATTTCTCCTGGTAGCTTAGGTGAATGCGAAGATGGGTTATTTCCTTTCCATTAATGTTCCGCTCTTCCATTTCACTCGTTTTATTCTGTTGGATCTGCGAGGTGGGCTGGTGCTGTGTACGATCTGGCGATAGCTTGCGCTTTGCAAAGTTTTCTTCCCCGGCACCTGGTATTCAGTAGGCTCGAATTCCTTGGAGGGGGAGCTTCGGGGATGTCTATCTGGAAATAATGTAACAGCCCGTGCCTCACCGTCCCCTCTCTCTTCCTTCGGAGGTATTCCCCAATTGAAGACGTAGGTACAAACGACTGAAGTACAGAAAATTCCTCCTCTGTATCTATCAATACACTTATCCACACTTGCTGTGCTAATTTAAGAAGTGAATTTGTTGGCATCGTTTTCTCTCGAGTTGTTTGTTTTGCACTGTACCAAAAGATTAAAACTTGTGCACTATATCATGAATTGTAGTTCTGGTTGGAGACAATTGATCAGGAAATTTCTGAATAAATTTCGCCTACACGACCAGCAGAATAATTTTAAAATACATGTTGTAACAACATGTTGTTCTGCCATCTTCGCCTGTACAATAGGATAAGGTAGGCAGGGAAGAGAACATGACAAAGAACGAAGGCGGAAGTGAAGTTTGGTGGCCGACTGGAATACGCCTACTAGCTGAAACTAAACGAAAGCTTGAGAGGACGGCTTAGGGAGAAAAAAAAAAAAAAAAAAAAAAAAAAAAAAAAAAAAAAATCTTATGGATAATGCATCTATATACACGCCGTTGTTTTAATGGTACGCCTTCGCCGCCTTACAATTTTGACGACGTACTTACCTAGAAATAAAATCGAATTATATTGAGAAAGAAGAGATAGAAGGAAAAAAACGAACAGTGAAAATCTTAAGTATTTTTAAGAATTGGAAAACAAATGCTAATGAAAGATACAGGTTAAGTAAGTGAGACCGATTCTGCAAGAAATTGAAAACCAGAGACATTTAATTTATCTCCCACATACGAGGGGAGTTCCATAAAGGATGAGAATGTACTTTTAAAGTACCGAAATCGTAATCGATCTACCATCTGTCGGCTGCTTTTAATACTATTAAATACCCTGGACTACCGCTAGGCGCCATTCTCTGTCAATAGCGCGTCAGTAGTGTCTCGAGCTTGGATATAGCTCGGGAAACCTCTAAAGTTACAGATGGCAGAAATGATTGTTGATTTGATTTATTTACTGACGATCTTTAACATCTCAGGTCATTACCATCTCATTCAAATCAGGGCATGAAACGGCCGATAAATTTTGCTTAGAGGCCTCTTCTTTCAGGCTTGAGGTTCTTTTACATGCCATAAATCTACGACATGGGACCCACGGCTTCATTTCCCTTCCGAAGTAAGCCATAATTAGGATTTTAGCCCCCCCCCCAAAAAAAAAAAAACCATCAACACTGGCCTGGATTGAACCCGCGATCTTGGGTCGTTAAGTAATCAATTTTTGTGTCTTTTGAAGAAGATTGCTGCAAAAACGTTTGAAGATCTTCGCCAAACTTATGGCGAGTCTGCAATCTCTCGCGCTGCATGTTTCTGTTAGCACAAAGCCTTTAAAGATGGCAGATCGCTGCCAACCTATGCTATCGATACGTGCGAGGACTCTAGTGTGACCGTTAGAGAACTTACAAACATATCCCCCCGTATAGCTCTGGTCTCGACCTGTGCAACGTCTTTGTCTCCAACTGCCAAAAAGGACGTCAAAGAACCATTCTTCGACTGTGAAAACGACGCAGTGAGAGCTTTAGAGGCCATTTTGAACCTCATATCAAAATGAATTACAGGATTTCTTCGGAAACTGCATTTGGTTTGTTTTATTTACGGTCGCTCTTTAACAGCTCAGGTCATCAGCGTCTCATTCAAATCAGGGCGTGAAACGGCCGACAAAATTTGCTCAGAGGCCTCTTCTTTCAGGCTTGAGGTTCTTTTTCGTGCCGTAAATGTACGACACGGGATCCCTTCCGAAGGAAGCCATTCTTAGGACTTTTAAGCCCGAAAAAAAACCATCGAACCTGGCCGGGGATGACAATTATTACCTCTAAATCACACATTTGCATTAAATGTAGCCAAAATATTTAGGATTTTAAGTAAGAATGTGTGAACAATTGTGTTGCAAGAATTACTTAATAAAATGTTCTGACAACAAATTTTCTTATAATTAACGAATTTATTGTCATTTGCATTAAAAGTTGTGCTTTCGTTAGCACAGCTTTCGAATTTGTTTAGTAAAGCTCGAGTAAGAAAAATAAGAGTTAGAATAAATGTTTTGAAGAAAAGGATTGAAGTATACGGTACAATATTAAACAAAATACTCCCGCAAGTTAACATAATTCCTGCTGTAATAATTACTATAAATAGAAATTTATGCTTGGCTATTTACATTAAGTAGAGACTCAATTTTTAATCAGTGCAATTTGATATATTTATGTTAATAATTTTTTTTCTTTTTATTTTGAAACTCTCTCGCGATTTCCCAGTCTCTTTATTAGACCCCCTAAGAGTCACACAGTTTGGAACCACTGTCACAGCCTATTTCACAGAACCTAGTTCCTAGAAGCTTGGTTGTAGAAAGATAAATTAAGACTAAATAAAAGAGTTACATTTTCAGGAAAGGAATTATACATTAATATGCACATGTATTAGGAGGTACTTTTTATTAATAGTGTTTAACGTCCGATTTTACTACTGAGGAACCATAGGCGGTGGGCACTGATGATATATGCGATGAAATGATCAATTGGGAAAGGGTATTTTTAAGGAAGGAAACGTTCCAGGCCTAAGTTTGCCATTTATGAGGACTGAGAAAAACCTGGAAAAAACCCAGTCAGGGAGTCTATCTGGAGTTTTGCCTTCCTGTCCTACGGCGCCATCTCTTGCACTGGAAATTGCCTTGTAGGGCGTTAGTTCGAGCCTAGGGATATCACATCGAACACAGTCGTTGGTGGCAAAAGGGAATCTAGCTCTGAAAAATATAAGTAACATCATCACATATTAAGTAGTAGCAGTAGCAATAGTAGTAGTAGTAGTAGTAGTAGTAGTAGTAGTAGTAGTAGTAATAGTAGTAGTAAGTAGTAAGTAGTAGTAGTAGTAGTAGTAGTAGTAATAGTAGTAGTAAGTAGTAGTAGTAGTAGTAGTAGTAATAGTAGCAGCAGCAGTAGTAGTAGTAGTAGTAGTAGTAGTAGTAGTAATAGTAGTAGTAGTAGTAGCAGCAGCAGCAGCAGTAGTAGTAGTAGTAGTAGTAGTAGTAATAGTAGCAGCAGTAGTAGTAGTAGTAGTAGTAGTAGTAGTAATAGTAGTAGTAGTAGTTATAGTAGTAGTAGTAAGTAGTAAGTAGTAGTAGTAGCAGTAGTAGTAGTAGTAGTCGTAGTAGTAGTAGTAATAGTAGTAGTAAGTAGTAGTAGTAGTAGTAGTAATAGTAGTAGTAAGTAGTAGTAGTAGTAGTAATAGTAGTAGTAAGTAGTAGTAGTAGTAGTAGTAGTAGTAGTAGTAATAGTAGCAGCAGTAGTAGTAGTAGTAGTAGTAGTAGTAGTAGTAGTAATAGTAGTAGTAATAGTAGTAGTAGTAAGTAGTAAGTAGTAAATAGTAGTAATAGTAGCAGTAGTAGTAGTAGTAGCAGTAGTACTAGTAGTAGTAGTAGTAGTAGTAGCAGTAGTACTAGTAGTAGTAGTAGTAGTAAGTAGTAAGTAGTAAGTAGTAGTAGTAGTAGTAATAATAGCAGTAGTAGTAATAGTAGTAGTAGTAATAGTTGTAGTAGTAATAGTTGTAGTAATAGTTGTAGTAATAGTAGTAGTAATAGTTGTAGTAATAGTAGTAGTAATAGTTGTAGTAGTAAGTAGTAATAGTAGTAGTAATGGTAGTAGTAGTAGTAGTAGTAGTAGTAGTAGTAGTAGTAGTAGTAGTAGTAGTAGTAGTAGTAGTAATAGTAGTTTTTAATTTCAGTGGCATAAATTCAATAAAACCATCAGACTGTACGTGTTTTTATAATCCACTAGCTCTGTTAATTGAATACAGTATGTATAACACTAGTTAAAGAAGCAGAAAAAGGTTAAAACAAGTATATAACAATAGAATGAAATGCAATAAAATAAAGAAGAAGGAAAAAAACAGATTCTGGCATCACTGACAAATTACCAACATTAAAATTTTGTTTCTGTAAAAAACTACTTCCAACTTCTACATTCATATTTCTAAAACGTTGTTTCAGATTGAACGACAATCCCCCAGGGTATTAAAGAGGGCAGAAGAATCACAAATTCCAGAAATAAGAGCACTGTTATGAAAGTAATGCTCAGATCACAGTAGAGTACAAATTGGTTTCATTTGTGAAAGTCATTGTATCTCCTCTACAGAAGCCCATGAATATGCTCTCAGTCCGGATTCAACTAATATTTATATTAATAAAACAACACACAAAATATGAATTGCTGATCTGCTGGTGCAGGTTTTGCAGTTTTTTTTTTTAATATTTTAATATTTAATGTATGTTACTTTTAACTGAGTTGTAATTCTTATAGGTTTAATAAAGGAGGAAATCTCGGCATTTTTCTACTAATCATGTACCTCTCATAGCCATGGACCTCAAAATGGCAGAAAATGAGCTGCTTTAATTTCGGTTACTTTACAGTTTCTGCATATCTGGAAGGTTTTACCGAGCTATTTGGCCCAATGATAGCACTTGAGACTCGACATTTGGGAAGTTCCAAACTCAAAGCCTTTGGGACCGGCCATTCTGACTGAGTTTTTAGTGGTTTCCCCTGGTAGTTTAAGCGAATGCTGAGATGGACCTGAATTTTCCGCCCTCCCATTTGATATTCATTCCGTTGGTTCTGTTACAGTTAATAATATGATGCCTATTTTGGCTACCAACGAGGGACGTTCTAAAACTTTTTGGCATGAGCAAGAAAACACAAAATTAAAGAGAAGCGTTTCTTTTAATTTTCAACATATTCCCTTTATAAATCAATGCATTTAGTCCAATGGCTTTCCAACAATGTAATACACTCGGTAAAACAATTTGTCCAACGGTGCAAAATAAGTGTTTGTCTTCAACCTCATCATTTAATGCAAATCTTCAAGTAATCCCTGGGAGCCAAATCCGGCGAATATGAGAACATGAGAATCCCAGAAACCCGTAGCAAAGACTTTTCTTGCAGATAGAGCAGATTTTATTTTCTTTGATGCAATTTCGCCTGTTGTCACCCACTGTTTGGACTGCTCCTTCGTCTATGGAGTATAGTGGTGAATCCATGTTTTGTCTACTATTGTGAAACACACTGGAATTGCGTTTAAACACTCTTGCAAAATGTTCATTCGAATGCATTTTTGGTCCATTGTTAACAAACGTGGCAACCATCGAGGGGAAAACTTTCTCGTACCTAAAACTGTAAAACGGCCTATCAAAGTTTTTGCAACTCGCTTACCTTCAGTAGGCAATCATTGAGTACGGCATTGTGAATTTTTGTCACAATCTTGTCGGTCTTGGTTCGCCCTGAGCGTTGTCATCTACGACCATGCTTAAATTCAGTAGCCCATTATTTAACCGTAGAAAGCGAAGGGGAAGAATTCTTTAATGTGGAATCTCACTTCTTTTGTATTTCTTTTGGGGTTAAATCCTTCAAAACGAAGTACTTTATCACAGCTGTGTATTTCAGTTTTATCCACGTTGTAGAAAATGTTAACATTAGTTTGTATACACGATCGTCACAAACAAATGAGTACACTTATGCGTCTGAAACTTTACAGCGAGCCATCTAAAGGATGATACTTAACAATTATCATGTAATTTGGCCATTTTCACGACATTTCTGAGTCAGCTGAGAACTTTTATAACACCCCCCTTAAGAACATCATGACCGTTGAATAAGTCTGCATAGTGGAGTTTGTAGTTTCTTGGTGATACAAGCAATGCCTGGTCAAAGACTTTCTCAGACATTTTTCCTAAAACTACCAGAGAAGCATGAGTGTTGAGATATTCCGGATTCTTTGGGTGTCATTGATGAAGTTCCCACAAAACCTTATCAGTATTGAATATTTTAAAAACATTCAAAAATAAAAAAGACGCTTTCTGTGTCGAAAGCAAGGAATTATATGAAATAAAAACCTTATAAAGAATAACTGTAGGATGCTTAGGCAATTAGATGAAAGTTATAAAAAGAATAAAGAAAGAGAGCAATTAAAGCTCTACAAGCATATCAAAGAGAGAACACAGAATAGGTTAATTAATTAGTGTGCCTAAACAAAGACTTGTATCTTACTGCTACAGATATAAGCGGCAAAGTTATTTGTGACGTTCTTTTTAAATGACGAATCACGTTTATTCCCACAGGACTAACAGAAGATGTCACTCATTTTACTTTTATTTCAGTACATTAAACATTAGCGGAAGTTATCAGGCGAAACGCTGAGGAAAGGGAGTTCCTTTGTTTTTGTATCTGACACATTTCACACCCCGTGCACCCTTCTTAATGAACACAGCCTCCGTTCATTCGCCCCACAATTACTGGCATCAAAGTGCAGGTATGTGCCCTTTCCTGCGCGCTTCACTTGTTTCTCGCTACAAGAATAAATAATTGAGCTGTCCTGAACATTTAAAAAAACGCTGTTCAAACAAAAGCTAAAACTTCAAACAGATCTTATTAAAAATAAAAATTTGATAAAAAAGTACAGACGCAATGTTCGATAATTGCGTCAAAATAATTTACTATTACATACATCGGGCAGAAAAAAAGAAAAGCTTCGAGCTGTTGTATTTGCTTGAATGTTTTATATGATGTAATAAAGTGCTTACATTATTGGAAAGTGAAGATTGCTGCCCACTGTAGTATGTGAAAATTCTATTGTTCTGAAGCGTTTGTATTATTCATTTATAGACATGAAATACACGCAGAAAATTGCTATGGTAAATAATTTATTCAAAAATATAATTTGAAAGAGCAGGGACACAGTCGCAGATCTTGAATGTTTTAGTTTCAATCTCTAAGATGGCTTTTTCGTTCTTTTAAAAGGATAAAAATATAATCTGTATTGTACGGCACACATGGCTAAGCCAAAGTATTTTTGAGACTGTTAAATTTTGTTATGGATAATTTCATATACCTGTCCTTTCAAATATTTAATTATATTTTTGGAATAAACTGTATTGAAGAAGTATTTCCTTTCATGGATTGTGTTTTGCTTTTAGGCATAAGTAATGAATTCATTAAACAATCTCCCGGTACAATGCTGGTCACCTTTAGCCCCGGAAATAGCAAGCAGTTCTGAACAGATGGCATTTTTCCGTACTTTACGATCGGCAGTTAGACTTTGAGGGACACACGTTTATCACACATCTCTGAATTCTAACTGATTGACACTGGCAACAGAGGTTTCCAGTAGAACAGGAGTTGCTTGGTTATTATTTGTCAATCGTTCCAAAGAAGGATGTCAACACGTTTCATCATTACAGATGTGACTGCACTGTATGCCCGCCCGGAGCTTACCTGATCAGTGAGACTGCCTTGGATCCGTACAGACGACGACCTCAACTTTCCCCATCACCAGAGTCTGGTATTTTTATTAGCCAAATGTAAATTGAAAGTTGTATTACGAAGTATATACAGATTTTATCATAAATGACAGTAATAACAGTAAATTTGTCACGAATTTTCTCGAAAATTGGCTGTTTCTGTGATAATATCGAATAATTGTATTTTATAGTTATTTAAATATATTGCACATATTTAACAATTTTGAAAATGTTAGCTTCAAAATAATTAAAATACATATTATTTGTAAAGGTATATCAATCTGGAATTCTACACTATTATTAATTTATTTTCTTTATTTGCCTTCAAAATCGTTGATGACAGCTAACTTTGTCAATTTGTTTATAGTGTTTTGAATTTGATAGCTACAAAAATTCAATCTATATGAGAAATATGGCAGTAAAATTTCAAAGACTTTAATTGTGATATTTCAATTCTAATTCAATTTTTGAAATGTAAGCAAAACCAAATTGGATAACAAACGATTCATTGTAGAAAAGTATTCTGGTATTGGGCTAAAACTGTTTCCTATTCCCGTTATGAAGTTGATTCAATTTAATGGAATATCTGTATGAGCCCTTTGCAGCAAATTACTGTCAACTCAGGGTTTTAAAACGTAGTTGAGGAGACTTCTTTGGTTGCTTTAAATTACAACCTGATTACGAAACATGTAATGCAATTTCAAGCATGTGACAAACCTGTAGCACATCTAGTAATGTAACAAATCGAACCCCTGAAAAGCACTTTGACCAATTGGACGATGAAGTCGATAAATTAATTAAACAAACTGAATCTAAGAACACAGCCCCAGTGCAGAATTCATTAAAATATGCGCTTATTTAATACTGGAAATTCTGCAGTTGAAAGAGCAATGTAATGTCAATATATTAGAACCCTTAGACTATATTCTTGAACCAACGAAATTAGAGGTGAATAATTTTGATAGACAAAGTGTCTACCTTATGTAAAATGATAGAACTTGGCAAGGAGCGAATTCAATGAAAAATGCGAGCTCAACGTAATAGACGTGTGCAGATAGTGAGCGCTATTTGCAAAATACAATCTTGTAGTTTCATATACTACAATAAAATGAAGGATCAAATGTGATTATATGTTGTATGCTTATATTAGATTAACATAATCCAAATCAATTGAGAAATTGATTGTTTTTACATAATTTTCTTTTTATATAACACTTTGTATAAAACTGAATTACATAAATATGAGGTTATTTTACCGAAAGTACAATTATCATAAGCTGATTATTAACAGCTTTATTTCACCATTAATGTTGCCAATATAGCGTCGGGCATAAGATATTATTACTAATTAAGATGGCATACGAAGCGTATGAAATCGCAAGATTTAAAAAAAAAAAAAAAAAAATTATCACGAAATTTTCTCGAAATTGCTGTTACTTTTAAATAAAAAATTATGACATTTTATTAATTTTAAGGAAATAATCCCCCAAAATTCCGGTCCAGCATCGCCATCACTTTACACATTTTTTAACGCATCTGCCAATCTTGGTGATAGTCTAATTTTTTATCAAAAGAGATTCAATTACTGTTCTTTGTTTATAACGTTTGCCATTCAGTGACTCCGATTTGAAAGCTAACAGTATCACTCTACAAGACAATGTGTAAAGTTTAAAAAATATTGTACATAAAATGTATTTTTTTCAAAATAAACTAGACATTAATTACTGAATGCCACTCTTAAAAGTATTATCAACTCTAATAATATTAATAAGTTAACTGATAAAAGAATGTTCCTCGGACAAATCATAAAATTACGCGTAAAGATTAAAAGAAAAATTTTGCATTTAATTGAGGTATTAGTCGGAAAACAGAGCTATAATTCTTTGTGGTCTTTTACCGTAGAACAGACCATTAGCTGCATTTGTTTATCTAACAGTGTTTGAAGTTTGCTGATTTGAGCTTACGAATCAAGGACAAAGAATTCAGCTATATTATGTTATGCAATCTTTGCTACCATGGACTTGAAGTTGTCTTAACATCAACCATACAGTGTAGCTCTGGCCTCACCTAGCGTTGTCTTTGTTAGAAACAGGTTTCTGCATTGTAGTCACATACTCCGTCCCTCTGAGGCCATGCACTGAGCCAGGCTTATATTTACAATTATCTTATAGCGCATACGCTGCTTTTAGTTACTGTGCTTCACTCACAAACAATTGTGGAGTAAAACACCTAAGTATGGTTCTAAATCTGTGAAACCTTTATTACAGCCCATGTGGTCCTGAGCTTTACCGCGACAATCACTGCGCCTTCTACCTCATCACAGATTTCATTTACCAATAGAGTGCAGTATTGCAGGGGAGCATGTGATCAGCACACTGTATCCCGCTTGTCGCTATATCGCGGCTTACTAGATCGGAGATTGCAACCTCTCCATCAGGCAGCTTCCCAATTGTCCTTATGAGGCTGGGTGAATCCGGTTTCAGATCTCCCTATCAACATTCCTAAGTACCTATACCGGGAATCGAGCCTGGGCCTACCAGGCAGCAGTCAACAACGCTAACCACTAGACCAAGGAGGTGGTCATGGTTCTAAATAGTAGAAGAAATTCTTTCTAAAATAATATAATTGGAAGGAGGAAAGAATACATAAAAGTTAATTTGAAATGTGAATGAAAAAAAAATCACGAGGGGACAAGTTAACAGTTATGTGTCAATGAAAAAAGATGAGATTAAAGAAAAATTTTTTGTGCCTGTTATTTTCTGTTACAAGAAGTGCGGACTATTTTACTCGTCTGCACACTCAGAAATGTACACATGGATGTAGTAAAGAGTGTTTGTTACTCCTAAATAAAGCCACAAAAGGATAAATATGTAAGAGTTGCTTTGAAGTTATGGATAAACAAAGAGAATTCTCGAGGATATAGAGAATTATGCGAGAAAAAATTAACATGATGGAGAGTTGGAAAATGGATATACATTTGAATTAAAACTAACTACAATAACACATTTATGGGAAGAAACTACTATGAAAATGTCTTTCTTTTCTCTCTGTCTTTTAATTTTTCAATTTTTTTTTTTTTTTTTTTTTTTTTTTTTTTTTTTTTTTTTTTTTTTAAAGTTTATATTCCTTGGAAATTTTGTTGGTGTTTGGAAATAAAAGGAAAGCGCTATCCATGCAGCAGTTAACAGATCATTATTTGTTTGCATTATTTCCTCGTTCATTTTTCTATTTATTATACTGTTCTACAGTACATCCAGTACGGCAAGCATGGGATTAAACTACCTTGATACGTGCCTTAAGGGATCTGAAAAACAGCAGCCTTCGCCAGATTTCACCATGGCATCAGTTCAGTTATGAATTCCAGTTCACAACATCAACAATCCTGCATTCAAATCATTTCTTGAGAAGTACGCACTGGATGAGAGCACCATAGAAAAAGTTTGCATAAAGTCAAGTTATGAGAACATTTTAGAGAAAATAAAATTAGTGGTCGGCAAACATGAAGTGGGATTCATGTTAGATAAAACTACTGATACAATACAATAAAGTTGAGCTTATGGTGATTGATCAAGAACGTTTGGTGCTTTCGGCTTTCCTACAACTAAAAGTCATGTTTCCCAACCTCAACCGTGACATGCACTGCACATGGACTGAAAAGTCAGGTAGGAATACAAATCGTCAAATTTTGTTCAAAAAAGCTATTGGGCTCCACCTACCACAAGTCCCTGTCATAACCAGATAGAGTACTTGCTCAGGATGCAGTTTTCTTGTGCAAAACTTTCGAAAAAATCAAAAGCTTCATATGAGCTCTTGATTCAACGTGCGCAGTTGTCATCAAGCATGTGCAACAATTGCCCAACGACAAAGACTTATAGTTGGTAAGTTTTTCAGTGTCTGGCTACAGATATTTTTCCGGTGTGATTCAGATTTTAGAAGAAGAAGGTACGGAGAAGGAGGAAGAGTGGAAGAAGTTGACAACTGTGAGGAATAACCTTGACGGATTTGCCAAATCCAAATGTGATTTCATTTTGAGGAGCAATCCGGGTATGAAAGCTTTGCAGCTTCCAATGAACTCCCTTTCCGTGCGTTTACAAAAAAAGCGGAGTTTCTCCATATACTACAAGGATCTCCTGAGTTCAAAGCGCAACGACTTACATTCGAAAACATAGAAATGTTGTGCTTAATGAAGTATAACTAATTGGTTGAAACCCATAAATTCCACGTTTACTTCCAAAATATTGGTTTCTTTGTGTTAATTTCTATAGTATTGTTAATGATTAGATCTGAATAAAGAAGTTTTATCAGAACCTTTTTTGAACCTTTCTGTATAATTTTTCAGAACCTTTCTTCGTCCTTTCCAACCATAATTTTGCACCTTAAAATCCGTTCTCTAGTGATAGCAATAAAATTTACCTTAGAATTTAAATATCACAAGTTAAAAGTTCAATCTGAAATTTCAAAACATGGTGAGGTGAGGTGAAGGGGTGAAACTAAAATCAAGGTTTGTTCAAAACTTCCGCCTCAATATCTAAATCGATGTATGTATGTATGTATGTATGTATGTATGTATGTATGTATGTATGTATGTATGTATGTATGTATGTATGTATGTATGTATGTATGTATGTATGTATGTATTTTTTTCCATTAAATATATGGCGGTTATTCAG
This sequence comes from Metallyticus violacea, assembly GCA_030762175.1. Taxonomy (NCBI): domain Eukaryota; kingdom Metazoa; phylum Arthropoda; class Insecta; order Mantodea; family Metallyticidae; genus Metallyticus; species Metallyticus violacea. The sequence continues at coordinate 45,799,454 of CM060839.1, forward strand.
ACTGTGCAGTAGTAATATGATGTAGTTATTAGTTAGGCCTCGCAGTTGGGCGACAGTTGCAGTAGTAATAAGAGCGTTAGGCCTCACAGTTGGGCACCATTTGCAGTCGAAATATGTGTGGTTTCGCCTCAAAGTTGGATCTGAGTTCGATGAGTGGGGGGAGGGGATTTGTAGATTTAAATTAATTAATGGACAGTCGTTGACTTCCTCTTCTCCTGCCGCCTAACATTACTGCAATCCCGGGCTAGCTTCGGTGAGTGCTGGAATTTTATGGCCTATTCAAGTCCAAGGGGGAGGACTAGGAACTTAATGAACACAAGTAGAACTCCTTAAAACAAGACCATTTATTTATAGTAAATTGAGTTAGGTGTTCGAGGGTCGCCTTTAAGATTTTGAGAAAACGCATGAGTTTGCTTGCAACAGGCTTAATAAATTCGAGTCTATATAAAATGTCCAGTCAGTATCTTCCTCAACACTACTCTCCTTCTCGTGGCACACTAGCTATCAGTTAATAGTTTTACGTCGCCTCTTACGAAAACGGTCTCTCGAAGTGCTCTGGTCGAATGCCTCGCTTCTCTTCACGGCGTCTCTTTTTCCCCGTGTCTTTGCCTAATGTCAAGTGCAATTTATGACACCCACAAGTTTCCGTGGCGTCAATAGATGATAATTGACCAGTCTGTTCTGTCTTTTCACAAAACTAGCCTTTTTCTGTCCTTTTACTCAATAACTAACGACCTGACCCTGTCAGTTTTTCAAACTCTTAAGGCAGACCTTTGCCCATAAAAACTCTTAATACAAAGGAAAGGACATCTGCTTTTTATCGTCCCCTTTACAATACACTCTATCTGCCTTATGTCTAAAAGTCTGGTAAACAAGTTACTCTCTTACTTTCGAAATACATAAAAGACTTAATGATAAATATACATACACATAGACTGTACAAATTGATTACACTAAGGTTCACAATCCATATAATTAATTGTGCCATCTAAATAAATATAAATATGGGCTTAAAGCCGTTTTATATTGTCTCAAATGGAAAGTTTTGAAATAATAGCCTGAATGTTTATGAAGAAGAAAGTTGGATAAAATATTGGGAAGCGATGAATGTTAACAAATTAAAAAAAGAGCATACAACTTTAATTATCTGTTACACAGAATTTCAATTATTACTGCATCTGCTCGTATTGGTAATCCTGAATTACATGGGTAATACTATAATCATCAAACTGATAACCGGAAGGGTTTTGCATATTGCACTTCTATATAAGGAAATTAAGTGAAATCACTGCTCATTTGAATTGTTATCTACATATACAGAATGAATAACCTAAAACTACCTCCGCAAATGTTCCTAAAAGAAAGGGAGCTATTGATACGTTGTTTTGATCGAATTGAAACCATAACAATGATTCAAACATTTAATACAAAGTGTATTTAAACACAATATTACATTTTTTCTAATAAGTAATTTAAATTCATTGTGTAGTTTATTGGTAATAGTATATCATAAAAAACTCTTCGTGAAGGAGTGAATCATATAGTTAAAGGTAGAATAAAAAGTCCTAAACAGGTTCTTAATCAATTAAAAACTATATTATTAATTGATGAGGAAGGATCAAATCTTGAAAATAAATTAGTTATAATTATCAATTAAACAGTACCTATTGGCTTCAATAAAATAAAATCACGTGAGATTAGAAAGTCATTGTGGTTTTTGCACCATTCTAGGCCAAGTAGTTGACGACATATCGTCATTTTGTAGTGCTCTGACTTTCAGACACTTTTTAGAGAATTTCCATTTTTTGGGGGGGAGAGGGGCAAAATCGTACATATCTTTTCGCATTTTGTCTACAATTTAAGGAAATAAATATGTTGCAATTTATCCTGGATGAGTGTAAAATTCAGAGACTTAATTATATGAAATGTTTTAAGAGTTAGTTATCTGCCCCATTTAACTGCTTAAGTACCAAACTGGAAATTAACGGCATATTACTACCTACTGCAACCGTATGTGTACGTTTGTATTTACATTTTGTTTCCTTTATACGCAGTACAGTGAGACGTTTCTATCAATATGTTGCGATATGTCATAGAAGTGGGGCGAGATGGATGTGCTAAAGAAGATGGTATTTTTACTAACGTTGAAAAAGCCCGCATGTCCTAGTGAATGGAGAATATAATTTACATAGGAGGAAAGCCGTGCTTACTTGTATTTAATAGCACTTGTACTTACGCCGAGAGTTTAGCAAATAGATATCCAGGGTGTATATTAAACCGGTTTTTCAGAACATATAAATATAATTCCTAATAAAATTAAAGGAGGGAATAATCAAGAGCTTGTATTATATATTCGTGGAAAGGCTATATCTGGGCGTACAAGTATTAAAGGGGTCAGTTATTTTCCGAAGCCACCAATTATAATTAGGGGGTAAAATCAATAAGGGATTTACTCTCATTTTCGTTTTAATATTCTCTCAATATTCTTGATACTGCTGCGTTTGTCTAACTTTTAAAGATCTAGAAGGACAAAAAAGGTGTTTAAAGCCCTCATTTAACTCTTCCAAACAGCTCATACAATACCAACATGTGACCATGCAAGGAAAACAATTCCAATGAGATAGTTGTGATAGCTTGACGTCATTACAGTTGTGACGCAATCTGCAATAAAGATGTCCATGTCAGCGGATGCCAATGTAGCCTGTAGCGCGTCGAGTGTCCGGTTGAGAGGAAGGTGTAATGACGTCATAGGAACACTGTCCTAACAAGAACAAGTACTTCCGCTTACTTATAACGCAAATTCACTGAACAATGACTTGTAATGAAAAGAGGCATGAAATTGTTTAATTTGACGAAACGTAAGCTAACTATAGAATATTAAAAAGCTTGTTGCAGAACGCTGCTTATTTCCAATACTTTAAAAACTTTATCTTGTTTACATTTTTTTATATAATTTTTGTATTTATAAATTTCTGTATTTTTGACAGGCTTCATCAAAGACTTCTTTATCTTTGCTGAAGTGTGCATAGCACAAACATAATATAGATATAAAGTTTTCTTTCGGTTCTGTTTACACATTTACTCAAATGTTGAAATGTTGCTATATGTGATATCACTAGAAGTATCTTCCGGGCTGTTATGCCGTGGTCTGCTAGAGCCAGGAGTTCCAGACATTTCGTTCACAATTGCGGTGGACATTATTTCATTTATTTGATTTATGATTTTGTTCAAAGATATAAGTTGTTTCAATTTCATAGTTTCGTGAGTTATGTGAAAGGTACATTCTCTATCGTTACGACTACTATAGGACGAGGTACTAAGGAGCCATTTTATACCTGAAATTACTATTTTCCATTGTGCACATATTTACATGAATTTTAGAATAAAAGTACGTTATTTAATGCTTTTCCGTATTTGTTTTGTTTTAGCTCAAGTCTACAAAGAGCACAATTTCTTCACAGATAACATTTTTGTATATTCTTTACGAGTATGCAATTATTTATATGTCTGTTATAATTGGTATGTCATCTCTGTTAAGGATAAATATATAATTAAACATTTTGATACTTTACAAACAATTTTATAGATTATGAAAGGGTTCCAGAGATATAAAATATAATTCAGACAAAGACAAACTACATAAAAATACAAGGATATAGTATTGTTTATACAGAATATAAGAAAGTTCTACATTTTATTAAATTACAATAGTAAATCAGTAAATAATATTGCCAATATTGACTGAATGAAGTATAATAAATATTTCTGTACTGTGTTGAAGAAATGTTCCTGTAAAAGATGTGTTATTTTACTTTAGATTTTAATAATAGGCAGTTTTTTTTATCGTTTTAAGTGAATTTGAAAGAATACTAAATGTACACTGGAAATTAAGATTTCCTTTTTTGCTAGGTATTATGTGCAAATTTTACAGGTATCTTGTATTATACATAAGTATATTTTCATTTGTTTAAATTAATTATATTTGCAGAATATGAATAAAATAATGGCACAAATTTTAAAAAGATATTAAAGCTTAAATATTAAAGCCTATGGGAGTATTACACTTACCTTGTGTATCTAGTACAGCTGCTGTGGTGGAATTCAGTAATTCAGTGTGATTGTCACCCTGAAAAAAAAAAAAAATAAAGAACTTCACAAGTTGAACAAGAGCAGATTACGTTTTCATAGATGAATTATTTGATAACTGCTGTTTTCAAAACATTTCTTCATTATTAAAACTTTAATTTCCCAACTAAACAATATTTCCTTAAATTCAGAGAACAAATGAAATGTATAATAAGCATGCACATTGGCCTGTCACAATTTCCAACTCCAGTTCTTTTCAGCATGTAAAGCTTCGTTGAACGCTGGACTATAATATAGAATGAATAATACAGTGATAATTTGTACTCTAAGCAGTTTAGTTTTCTTTTTCAGCAGTGGGCTTTCAAACCCGCTTCGAGTGGATGCAATAAGTTTAACTTGCACACACCGAAGATACATATGATTGCCGTAACATTTCACTTTCGAATAGAAGTTGTCCGTTCCAAAATGTTACAAAAATTGCCCATAGTGAAACGGGGCATGTTGAAGAACAGCAGACAAAAATATCACTCCTATTATAACATAAGATGTCACCGCGATCGAGCGAGCAAATTGAACAAAACAAGAGAACAAAGTATAGAAAACACGTCCACATTAGCAAAATCTGCATTAACAACTGACTGATGTTGCAAGAGGTCGCTTTATCAATTGTAAGTAATATGATATAATACAAGCTCTTCTTAACAAATATTGAGAAATACTTCAACACTCAATAAATTCACCAGACATGAGTGCTTGTAATTGTGACTTGCTTTCGAAGATTGCAATAAACGAACCTCTTGTAAGGTTAGCACGTGAACGGGTCTACAGGATGTTTACCAATTTCCTGATCCACAGGGCCCAAATCGCATCATCTTGGACAGAGAAGATCAAAAAATCTCTGCGAGGCATTAGCTTTCCTTGGAAGGTAGGAGTACGCAAACCCACAATACGCGCCTGCATTACCGCCTTAGATAACTTCATTACCGACATGTTGGCTGCTTCCTTACCGACTTTCGGTGGTATACAACTCCCCGTAACAGAGACCATCCGGAGAAGGGACATTTTTATTTATTATATAGATTGCAAAATTGATTATACAAAATCGTAGTTTGTTAAATACACATTATTTACAAAACAAAAATGGCGGGCAAAACAATGGGCAATTGACCCGTAAGAGAGATATCATATCAAGAAATGATACTGCAAACGGGATTCGTCACCTTCCAAGGATTAGGCAATATATTGTTAACATTTAAATGGTCTATATTTAAAGTATATTTGCTCAAAAGAAAACCAAATAAGTTTAGTGTGAAACAGTATCTATATTGCCATTACTTTTCGAGTGTCCTAATATTTTAATATATCTACGACAGGATAAAGCACGAAAAGAAGGAAAAAATGTAAATTCGGTATTTCAATGAAGTAATTAACTAAACGGTAATATAATATGAGTTCTATGCCAGATACTTGACACCTCTTGTCTGCAATCAGCTTTGAGATTTGGAGTAAAAGATTCCTAAGAAAGACCATCATGGAAGAGAGGTTGCCGTTAGTTAGCTGTTGCCGTCTGTGGGCTGCTTTGTTTAGCTTCATAAGCGAAAACAGCTGTTAGCGTAAATATGCGCTCACAAAGAAATATAGATAGGGTTTACGCAGCGAACTTCCTCATCTCTGATTATTTTTGTCCGAAATATGAGTTCGTTTTGGGTGATCTAAATTCTACATATTCCTCTTTTAAAAGTGGACCAATGTGCTCCTCAATTGGTTCTATTTATGTGAAAATGGTGTACTCCTAGACATTATAAGAAGGGATCAATAAAAATATTAAACTCTAATGCATCTTAAGAACTTTCAAGTACTAGCCAAATCCGGTTTTTTCTTCCCCTCCCCCTCCTTTCTTTTCTGCCAGGCATCCCACAATATTCTGAGTTGAAAATGTCCATACATAGAACATGAGTCATATAACCTGCTTTTAAATCAAATGCCGCATAATTTGTACATCGAACATAGGAGTCATCAACTGATGTCAATCATGATTTTTATTTTTTATCAACGAAATGACCTGCTATATCTTTTTTTTTTGAGTAGTGTTTAACGGTTGTTATATCCAACGAAAACACCATCTCCACGAGGCTTTCTTTAGTGGGGAATTTTTCAGCTTTCATTTCTACGATGTATTTCTTTTAAAAATAAATAAAAATTGTTTGGTACGTGTAGCAAGACATTGAGCGAATTTTCGTGTAATGTGGTAGCCCTTGAAATTCACTATTGAATTATAATGATGAAGCAGAAGAAGAAGAAGAAGAAGAAGAAGAAGAAGAAGAAGAAGAAGAAGAAGAAACTGTTGGTAGCAAATTTCTCTGGATCGAAAGAAGTTTATAGTTTTGTTCACTGCCCATTTTCATTATTTTGGAGCAAAGACTCTGCTGATGAATAATAAGGCAGTGGAAAGCACGAAATTTTCGCTTGTCTCTCAGCTTTGTTTTTTCTGTGTTGCTGCAAATCCTTTGTTTTTGCCCATCATCACTGGAGCGTCATCAGTAGTCACATACGGGTGTCGCTGGGGGGCAGTTTATAATTATTTACAATTCTCCATATAACGGCACAAATATATTTGCTAAAGGAGCATCAATTCCAAAAACATTTACTTTCAAACTGTCGTCGCAGACACGAAATAGAAAACAAAAGTGCCTTTTGCACCACTCCTTGATATCATTATAGCCACGGGTGGCCGAGGTCGTTAAGGCGCGGACTCGTGAGCGGGAGGTCTGGGGTTCGATTCGCATTAGAACCATCATCCCTAACTGAGCTTTTTTTTTTTTTTCAAGTTTTCCTCAGTCCTTATAAATGGAAAATGCCGGGGAGGTACCCTAAACTTAGGCCTGGAACGTTTCCTTCCTAAAATAAAAATCCTTTCCCAATTTATTATTTCATCTCATGTATTACCAGTGTTCATCGCCTGTGGTGCCTCAGTAGTAAAAACAGGCGTTAAACACTATTCATATACATATCGTTACTGGACGGAAGAATGGAGAGCGATACCAACCAGTCCCGTTTGTTAAAGGGGAAGAGAGCAGTGGCAGTGTTCCAGATAGGAAGGAGGAGGAGGGAGTAAGTAAATGTTTAAACAAAGTGAGACAGCTCAGATCGGAAGAGGCAAACAGCCGGGAAGGGAAGTAGGAGAACACGAGTCACAATTTTTTTTTGGGGGGGGGGAATTATTTGAACATATATGTGAGGAAGTGTAAGTTATTGACTTTTGTACTGCATTCTTTACTGCTTGTTTTATATGTATTTTAAACATTTTTCTATTATATTTTTTCTTTTTCCATTTATTTATTCATTCATTTCATTATTATATATTGTTTGTCTCTTAAGAGTTAAATATTGGTTTGTGCAATTTCCTAGTGTATTGGGATCCGTGCGACATGGATGAGTTTGATTTGTAATAAATATATTTTATAAATAAATACACCACCACCACCTCATAGACTTTGTAGTTGTGCAGGCAATTCGGGGCTATCTTAGTTATTCGAGCAACTCTTGTTTTCTGACAACGGAATTTTATAAAGTATTTACATATTTTCGAGACAGATTTTATGAAACGCTTTTATCATACATTTCTAACTGAAAGAACATTCAAGGAAAAGTTTGAAATCTATTTTAAATAAATAGTTAATTTTATAATTGGTTCTTACTACCGACACACTGGCTTCTTTTATTTTTGCAAATACATTTTGCTGCATTTGCAATTTAATTCTTCATGTTCTTGGATTTTTCTTCTTTTTATTTATTCTCTGGGTGGGAAAATACTTTTAAGAATTGCACAATGTTTATTAACATAAAATTCTTTTACAATACGTATAGCTCATGCAAATAACACTCAAATGTTTACCTGTTGCCTCCCAGCAAATGTAATTGAGTTTCCATTTTTCTCGAAGTTTTTTCCCTTTGTCGCCAAACTTTATTTTTTTCTTAAGGCTTGAAAAGTGACATCATGTCAGAATCACGCAGAAGTAACTTAGTAATGCGACGTCTTCGGATTATCAGCATCCTGCCGATAATGCCACACAACACCAATTCCTTCAATTTTTAGGAAATATACTAATGTATAATCCCCCGGATGTGTCGTGTAAATTTAATGTATGGAATATCACGGGAAAACAAGAACCACTTTCAAACACAATGCACTTAAATTTATTTAACAAGATTCAAATAATCAGCCTTTAATATATCACATCTTCAAGATTAATTATTAAGTTCGAGAAGAAGAACGAGGGACTGAACAAGGATATGATGATTTCAATAAGCAGAAAAAACATTATTTTCCTTCATATATTTTAAATTTAACACATTGAAATGCAAAATATAATAAATTTGAACAAGTTTGGGCAATATCAAAATAAAGTAGAATTGCATATGAAATTTAATCCTAAACACGACAAATATAATTATATACAAATCTATACCCTACACTTGACATAGATAATAAAAACTACAATATCTCGTTTTAGAAAGAGTACCAAAGAAAATTTCCATTGTTTTACTCACAATAAAAATTGTCTTCCCACCCCCTTCTCCCTTAAAGCACAATACCCAAATTGAAGAATTTTGCCAAAGAAATATTCCATGTTTTTATACACAACTATAAAGAATAATTCCTTATTTCACTTTCTTCAAAACAATCCAAAAACCAAATTCACAATAACATATAAGAGGAATTTCTATAATTTAATCCATAACAAAAATAATTTCTCTTTGGCTGTTTTAAAAGATACCTAAATTAAAAACCAATTTTAACAAAGAAATTCCGTGATTTGCCCCGTTTGACAAAATAATTCCTTAAACAAACAAATACCTGAGTCTATGGTAATAAATGCAGGAGTTGACCGCTGCCCCCCCCCCTCCTCTACCAAAGAAAAGATTACTTAGAGAGCTACTACATGCAGCGTATTGAAAGACGACTCAATGCATATCGCCACTGAGTAGCATTATTATCAATTTTTGTTATAGCACGGTTTGGTATTTATTACGAGACTGGGTTTCAAAGTAGTCTTAATAGCAATCAAAATTCAGAGTAATGTAGCAGTAATAGTAGTAGTAGTAGTAGTAGTAGTAGTAGTAGTAGTAGTAGTAGTAGTGGTAGTAGTAGTAGTAGTAGAAATAGTAGTAGTAATAGTGGTAGTAATAGTAGTAGTACAAATAGTAGTAGTAATAGTGGTAGTAATAATAGTAGTAGTAGTAGTAGTAGTAGTAATAATAGTAGTAGTAGTAATAGTAGTAGTAATAGTAGTAATAGTAGTAGTAATAGTAGTAGTAGTAATAGTAGTAGTAATAATTGTAGTAGTAGTAATAGTAGTAGTAGTAGTAGTAGTAGTAGCAGCAGCAGCAGTAGTAGTTGTAGTAGTAGCAGTAGCAGCAGCAGCAGTAGTATTTGTAGTAGTAGCAGTAGCAGCAGCAGCAGTAGTAGTAGTAGTAGTAGTAGTAGTAGTAGTAATAGTAGTAGTAATAGTAGTAGTAGTAATAGTAGTAGTAGTAATAGTAGTAGTAATAATAGTAGTAATAATTGTAGTAGTAGTAGTAGTAGTAGTAGTAGTAGTAGTAGTAGTAATAGTAGTAGTAATTGTTGTTGTTGTAGATGTATCTTTATTGTCATAAAACTCTATATACACGTTTACAAATATATTTTATGTACGGGTCATACACCGTATATGCTTAAGCATGATGCACAATTTGAAAGAGGAGTAAATAATAAGACAATTAAAACAATATTAATAAATAAACATTAAAAAATGGGAAGAACGACATTTCAGATATATGAATGGAATCATATTGCATTGTTTATAATTACAGATATATACAGAACTGGCAGACAGCATTATGTTTATGGTGCTGTTTGGGGAAATGCGAAAAAAGCACGAGATCTTTATGCTGAGTGAGATTTAATCAAGGAGACATTTGCCCCGTCGCAGCACCTCTACTGCCGTACATCAACGACTGCGAGAAATAGGAACTTTCCGAAAATAGGATAATAGGCATTTTGAAAATCTTTAGTAATCATTTATGCACTTTTTCAATTCTTGTTTTGTTCTTGTAGTGTATAATTAAATAAATATTCGCAAACTACTAAGTCTTATTAAGAATATTTTGCATGGTTTAAAATTAGAGATACTTAGTTATTCTTATTCCAAAACTCTCCCAATGCCTTGTAAAAAAAGACGCGTGGTCAATTCATTGCTTTAGGGCGGAATTTCAGCTAACCCTACGCGTTTTTTTTTTTTTTTTTTTTTTTTTTTTTTAAGGTGAACGCCCTCTAGCTTCATAACAGGACATTTACTGGCATTCATTCTTCTCATAAGAAAATACTCAAATACATCCCTGAATCGCGTCTTAGAGTTGTGTTCGGTGTACACCCTGTGTATACAGGATATGATAGAAGAAGGATGTTTGAATATATGTATAGTTAATGAAAAAAGAAGATGACAGATTTTAGCAATTACCGATACATTGATTGTTTCCTTTAATAGACAACTTTAAACTGGGACTAAAAACTAATAGTAAAACGACAAACGACCTCATGTTCACCAGGAGTTTCCGCATTGCTACACCTTACAAATAAGAGCCCTTTCTCTGCTCCACGTGTCCTTAGAAGTCCATAAATAGGAAAGGAAAGTCTTTGAAGATCAAAGGGCTCTTATTTAAGGAAAAGCTTTAACAAAAGACGACGGCGAGGTCTTGGAATCACTTTGAGTAGCCAGTACTTCACAAACATTTAGACTAGCAAGTGACCTCTGTCAGCGAAACGCAAAGGAATTTCTCTAAATGATAAAAGTATGGAAAGAGATTCTTTTGTGTAAACCAAACGTATTTCAGATTCTTTTCTCTCTTTATCATTAATTTCATATTGAGTTCTCACATTTCACTTTGCTTAAGATTTAAATAAGTTTTACTAGAATGGGATACTTTAGTTTCACTTCTTAATGTGTCTATAAAATGCTCATGCCTATTATGAAGCATTTAACTATATGCAGTTGTGAGACTGAATGCCGCCATACGTCTGTTATAACTATATTTTGCATTACGGTCTAAATAATGCTTCATCAAGACACATTATAGTTTATAATTCACACAAAAATGTATCTTGAGTATGCAGTATTAATTGGTTGAAGTTTGTCAATTTCAATTTCTAACAGCTTTAAATTGTATATATTTGCGATCCTAAGTATTGAATTCCTTGAAAATGCAAATATAAATTCAAATATTGTCTAGAGTTTCACCAGCGACTTATTTATACAGAATTTTTCATTTCTTTAGCAGTACAAGTTTCTCGTCAAACTACTCTAGCGTTTAATGGCTGGAATAAAGAGGCATGTATTTCTTAAATTTTGTATATAGGTAGGTAAATAAACACACACTAGAGCAAATTTTAAAAACAATCCTATCAAATAGAACAGTAAAGCATCCAAAACTGATAAGGAAAGTTCATATAGAGATCACAGTTCTTATTGTTGAAGTACACATGAAAAATCAAACTTCTACTTGGAGTTTTCAGTCAATATCGATCAATGCAGAATTGTTTTTTAGAACTACGTGGAACAACTTACTTGTATAGCTCGTTCCCTCCTCTTTTTCTCTCTCTATCATTTCCTAGAGTACCGATGGGTTGCAAAAAGTCGTGCTCCTATTTCAATGAAATTGAAATGCGATGTTGTTTAGAATAACTTTTATTTTAATTTAAAGTGAAAAACGGTTTGGAAATTATTATGTGATCTGCTAATTATTATTTTTATTTGTTTGTATGTTTTGTAAGAGTAATAACACAAGATATGCTAGTCTTTTATAAAATTCAACTGACTTAATTGAATTGTTAAAATAAATGTTTCACATCTTGCATAGCGCACTACGTTACTCATGTTGCAATCATGTTGCCCATAAACCATTATTACTACTGCCCAGATTAAAAAGTGGACATTCGGCTATTTATTTTTAAGCACATATTACAATTTGAACACGAGATATTGAAGACTGGGCATTTAATGACATGTTGTGATACAATTTAATGAACAGCAAATTTAATTTGTCAGCCTATTTATAGTACTTAAGCATACTAAACATGGATTTAATTTGTTTCCGATATTTATGTTTCTTATTGTAATAGTCTTTTAGTTCCTGGATTTCGTTTTAAAACAGAAATTAGTGTGTTTCTCTTATGTGTTATTCAAAATAAGTGCAGGTGGGATAATTTCCTAGTTAATTAAAATGTGGTACTCATACAAGAATTCATTAAGCTGTAGCAACAACGCTTTTATTGAGGTGGGATAAGCAATAAACCAGGCACAAACAGCTCCTTTCTCTCTTTCTTTCCTGCTTGTCATTCGCGTCCTCTTTCTGCCTCCGTTTTGATAGATACATTATAAACAGTTTTCAATTAGGTGGAGACAACGCGTTTACTTACTAAATTCCTTTTTTTAATAACCGGTATATTTAGGATGTATAGCTTCAATATAAAAGAGTTGCCAAGCTTATGGGTAGAAGTTTGAGATGGTCATTGGCAGTGTTTGATGTGTGTAATGCCTCACCATATTCGCTGTGCTCTGTCACTAAATTGGCTTCATACGTAATTTTTTTATGCGACACCTGATTTTCTAAAAATATAATGAAAAACCGAATCCATTAAATAAATGTGATCATAAATGTGATTTATTTTCCTAATTTTTGTTATATACACATAAAACAGAGGAAAATACAAAATGACCGGTTTAGAGAACTATTACACACTGAAGGGTAAAGAAGGTTATGCCTGTTCTCCATCTTTGCTCATAAAGTTAAATTAAAGCCTTTTAGAGGATGCTAGAGATAATTACTTCTTATTTGCAGCTGCAACAATAATCGAATTTGTCTTTCTCTGCGCTCCAGTACATTCACCGAGCAGTACACAATTCTATCTTGGTGAGTTAAAAGACAGTGATTGTTGTTGGTTACATCACAGCATGTGCTATCTATGTGAAATGTAATTTTCGTTTAAAGCTTGGGTCAAAAGCAATGTTGATCACGTTTAATAGAGAACCTCATAAGGGGAATAGCACTGAACTGGATGATATGGATTAAGCACTGACTGCAGAAATTTCATTGTGATTTTCCAGGACGGTCAATAGGTAACACAGTGTGGTGAGGAAGATTTGGAAGCAACGTTTTCTGCCTCCTATCCACCACGTAACAGAAGGTACATCTGCCAACATTTTGTGTCATTAGTATTGTTGGTGTAGGATAGCATAGCATAGAGGTAGCTATCAGAAGTATTTTCTTTTTGCTCCAGCTGGAATGTTATTTGAAACCTAGATACTACCTTTTCATTCCCTTAAAAGGAGGTGATATACCCTATTTTTGCAATGTTAAATATCCAAATTTTATATACCTTTTTCTTCATTGAATTTTGAAGAAATTTTTATTGATTATAGAATTTGTGATTTCTGTACTTTTCTGCAAGCATTTGATAACATACATTTTATAAAAACATTTTGGTTTAAGTCAGGATATGTATCCATTTTTTAAAAGGATATATTCCATTAGCGGCGGCATTTGGCATAGTAACGGTTGCAAAAGGAATGTGTCTATACAGGGTATTTCGGAAACACTTTTACAAACTTTGGTGACAGGTTGCTCACACCAAAAAGAGACAAAATTCCATATAAATGTAAGTCCGGAAATCCTTAATTTTTGGGTTATTAATGAAAGTTTACCAAAACAAGGAAAAAAATTCATATAAACATATGTCCAGAAATTATTAGTTTTTGAGTTATTAATGAAAGTTTACACCAGAGTTAAAATGACTGTTTCTGTCACATATTTAATTGGGTTATTAGCATAAATATCTAACCTTCAACAGTTTTTTTTGAATGATTTATTTATGGACGCTCTTTAACTGCTAAGGTCATCAGCGTCCCATTCAACTCAGGGCGTGAAACGGCCGACAAATTTTGCTCAGAGGCCTCTCTTTCAGGCTTGAGGTTCTTTATCGTGCCGTAAATGTACGACACGGGATCCACGGCTTTACTTCCCTTCCGAAGGAAACCATACATATATTTTTTACGCCCCGAAAATATCCATCGGCCCTGGCCGGGTTCGAACCCGCGATCTTTGGTTTAGGAGGCAAGTATGGTAACCACTACACCACCAGGACCGACGCCTTCAACAGTGCTGCTGCTACATTTTGCAAATAATATTTTGTCATATAAGTATGCAATGTTGATGCGCCAAGTGCATCAGTAGACTTGTGTCGATAATATCATTCGATTACTTAACAAAATAAATGTTATTTTCGGTAACGAACTTAAGTTGTTAGATTGTACTTGAAACGTGTTCAAGCAAAACTTTCATTAATAGGTCAAAAACTATGATTTTCCGGACATATGGTTATATGGATTTTTTTTATGAGGAACCCTCCACCAAAGTTTGTAAAAGTATTTCGGAAACACTCTGTATATGGAGAGAAAGTGATATGTGTTAAACAAGTGGCATTCGTTAATGCCATAGCGGGAGAAGTGAAGTGTGACGCTGAATCAGTTAGAGATGCACTTTAATCTCTTATTTGTTTGGGAATAAACATCCTGGAGAAGGATTATTTTACTGATAAAGTGACGACGAAGTAAAAGAAAAAGTGGCTCAACAAGTAGGACACTACGTTCCATAGTCAGAGAAAGAAAAAAATTAATGACAAATAATAAATAACTTAGATGATTATTTAAAAAAAAATAGGGGAAAGTTGCCCAAATCATTTTTCTTTATCATGAGCTTCTTATCCGTTCATCTATAAAATATTAGGGAAACTTACTTTTTGACTTACCCTCGTGTGATCATAGTAGTACTTGTAAAGGAAATAAAATGGAGAGAGATGGAAAATTAAAATAGTCAAACTTTCCTAATTTCGGGTCGAAAGAAACGAATATGACAATAGATTTTTATTAGTTCTAGTTATGGAGATGCATAATTTATTCGCCTATATATAATTACAGTAAAAAGCGAAAATTTAAAAGAAAACTAATACAAATGACAAAAGCATACAGAAATTTGCATTGAAATACATAAATAACAGCCTACAAATAAATGTGCCTTCTCTTTGTCTGTAGTCTGTAATCCAGCCGATGTCCAACAATAGTCTACAAGCATGGCACAGTTTCACAGACTGATATTCTTGGTTCCATTGATGAAAGTCTTGGTGGAAAATCATATCATGCTCATCCCTCATTGCACCGCAATTTTCTGCAATAATTTAGATGAGAATGGAGAACGTCCATGTTGCAGTCTAAGGGATGATAATGTCCAACTAAAAGAGTCTTTACATGTTCTATATGTTTTACAACCCTTTGGTTACTCAAGAGACCATGCACTATTAAGGCTTTCAAAGCGCTTTAATTCACAAGAAGTTCACGCATTTGAACACCAATAAAGATTCCTTCTTTAACTATTACCTCACTCAGCTGTGGAAGTTTCACTCTCGGGCAATTTAAAACCTCTTCGTCCTTGTTTATTCCCTTTACAAAATTCTCCATAAGGCCTAGTTTGATGTGTAAAGGAGGCAAACCTTAAATGTAAATCTTATCAAATACTTGTATAATTTCCATCAACCAGAGAATCGTGCTGGACATTCTATTCCCCCGGTAGCAGAGTTTCATTTGGAGACCAGTCTTTTCTATTATACTGTCTGTCTGTCCCACTCAAACGAGAAACAGTAGTACTTGTGTATCCTAAATGCATGTTCACCAATATTGCTATCACCTTCAGGTTTCCAGAGATAGACAGGTGGTCGTTGTACTTAATTGCTTCCAGAAGTAATTTCATATTGGTGTATGCTTCCGTGATGTGGATAGCATGGCCTACATTAATTGAAGAAAAAGAACTGTCAAAACAGCTTTTAAACTACGCTTTGATGAAACTATGAATAGTCTCCACATATAAGCTGTGTCGTCAAACCTCTCACATCACAGCAGAAAACGAAAATAGGTTATTGTTTTCAAAATACGGAAGAAATCGCTCCACCAACACTTTAACATTATGTTCTAGAAAATACCACAATTTTAACCTAGAACCTAGAAATTCTGCTTTGTCTTTTGTTAGGTCCAGGTCTCGAATTAATCACTTAGTATTCTGGGGTACGTTGGCTCATTCGGTTACCCAGGTTCAAAATTAGGTTCTTGTGATGTAGAAGCCTCTGGGTGTGATGTCCCCTCTGTACTGTCTTCATCTTCGTCTAGACTGTAATCCTGTGGAGAGTTAGGTACAGGCAGATGGTTCCCGTATGCAGACGGGATGTTGGGATATTTCATGCTCAACCTCTTCTTTCTGGATATGCCTTTCTTAATAGGAGTTACCAATCTGAAAAAAGAAGTTGTCGGCTGTCTCCAAATCATAGTGAGCTTTGAATGTCCGTTTTTTACGATCCCATCCGAGTAGATTCACTGAATAAGAGTTGGAGGAATGTGAGGAGCTCATGTTTGTCTTGATTCCCTACTTTCATATGAAAATAATGACCCCATGAATAGAGCAATTGGGCGTTTCTGGGTGGCAAACGTCCCAGCACCACATACATAACAGGAATCATCAGGTTTGTTTAAACATTTACCTGCACCCTGACATTTCGACTTATGCACGACTTTGCAAACAATGGGAGGGGGGAAAAACTAAACTATATCACTCCAAACAAATCATAAACAGACAATGAGCAAAATAAGATCTACAGTGACTCCACATTCTCCATATTTGCTTTACATGCTTCCTTACTTAGCCGCTCGGAGCGCCATACTTTTTATATATATATAATAAAAATCTTAACACAATTCTACTACCGTGTACAGTTTTGGAATGCGATATATTACTGTTAGGTAAATGGGAGTCTCATAAAGCTAGTTTTACTTTCAATGCATTAACTTTTCTGCACATTTCACTGATTAATTTTCATTTGTCTTAAAAAATAGTTTCAGAACTTTCATGTGCTCAGTTACATCTGCCAAGCAAACAAAATCACAAATCCAGTTCTAGTACAGGGGTTTTCCGCATGTTTATAAGGGGGAAAGGTGTAATGTATTGTTTTAATTCGAAAATCTATTTCTGAAAAAAAGACAAACTGACGACATGTCAAACCTTTTGAACTAATATAGTTTGTGGTTTTTTTATAACAAAAACAAGTTTTAAGTTTTTAACACAGACGAAGAATGGCGTCATGAAATGTGTTAAGTTCTTTTCATTTTATAATTTACATGGCCTACAAGCCCACTCTTACATTTCACAATAGATACTTCTTCATACTATGGCATCAGCAGATCTGTTGAAGACATAAAAATATTTCATTTCGTTCTAGTGCCTTGCATTGAAATTATATGTAATAAACGTTCTCTAACATGAAAATCTGCAGCAACACTTCTGACAAAGGTAGCTAATTATTTGACTGGTGTCCGATATATCTGTACTTTCATCCAGTATCGGTGAAATATAAAATAAATGTTTATATATGTCGACCAAATCTTGGAAGCGACGAATTACTGCCCTCGGATACAAATCCATGGGTTCACATTCTTGTTATTTGTTGAAAAGAGCTCTTCTATAGACTCATACAGATATACCGAGCGGTCCATTTCAAACCCCTCGGTGTTAACGGGCCGTACGGTGCGCGTTTACTGGGGGTTAACAAACAGCTCCCTCGCCGGAAGAAGATCAATCACCACGCTCGCCGCACCGTCCGGCCGCTCAGTGTCATTCTAACGTCTTGTTGAAAACAGCGAGTTGCAATAAATCCCTTGTTTACAATGGTGCAGTACAGTGTGGAGCTGTGAATATTCATTGTTGAAACTTATCTCTTAAAGAGACAATCTTACGACAGATTGCATTTAAATTTTCTGTCCTTTTCCTGGAGCTACTATCCCTTCAAGACCGTACGAAATTGAACTGTTTAAAAAGTGGCGTTAAAGGGGAGTCAGTTAAAGACAATAAGAAAAAACGAAAGAAAACAGTTTTTACAGAGAAGAAACTTGCAGATGTTCAGGCAGGAATGCAGAGAAGCGGAGACCTCGCGTAACATGCGCTCTTATCTACCCAGTAAACGCTCGCCGTACCACCCGTTAAAACTAGGGCAAGTTCCTAGTGGCCCGCACTGTATTTGGCCAATTATCCGTTAATAAAGACACACATGAAATTTCTAGTGAAATCCTGTAGTTTGAACGTAAAACAGATAAACGATTCACTTTTATCTTTCTAGTCTTGTATAAGTGTCTGTTAGTAGGCTTCCTCATATTTATCACATTAATTGCCATGATATGCTGAATAATGATGCTGTAAATCATACATTTTAATATGTTAAAGGGTTTCTCAGCAAACAAAAATATTTGCCAATGGGAATAAATTTTCTCGCACAGATATCATACGGTTTGATAAATTTCCATAACAGTAGTAAACTGCACTAGCATCAAGAGCATGTATCCTCTGATATTGGATCTATTCAGGGCAGAAAATAAAAGATGAGGAAAATACTGGGTGGCCAGGAACCAGTGCAATTGAGGCACGGATGTAGAGGGTGTCTCTAATATCGTTTAATGTGCTTCCACCACAAATGCGAGGCCAGAAGGCTTGCCAAAGCGCGAATTCACCACCACGCCGCACATAACACCAACCCGCCTACAAACAGAATCAACGGAATGAAATGAAATGGGAGAGAGGAAAATTCGTGGAAAGGAAACACCCTCCCAATATTCGTCTAAACGACCAGAGGAACCGGATGGCAGGCCCTAAGGAAGTTGAACCCGAGACGCCCCAAATGCGAGTCCCAGGAGTTATCTGCTGAGACACCCCACTCAGTTACGGTTTCTCATTATAGCCTGAAGCTGTTCTAAGGTCACAACTGCATACTCTGTAGACTACTCCTCTGTTATTTGAGATTCGGGGGCCGATTCTTTTTTTATTCTTTTCTAAGTACAACCACTTCTGGAATTCTTCGGAAGTTTGTCGTTTTTTCTTTACCCTAATTCGTGGGATTTTATAAGGAGCATAATGAAAGTGAAATATTCTTGGTCACAGCGGTTTTAACTTTGCCTTGTTCTAAGAATACATAAGCTATTAATAATCTGATACCCTTATTCAGCTAAAATGCTGGATAGTCTCAATTTGTTTCACAATAATAAAATATAATATTACTTTTTGATATTGTTTAGTGTAACCTATTTACAAAAGGATACAGAAATGAAAGATAAATTAAAGAAATTATAGCACCTTGTATAGAAACTTTCCCCAGGTGATATTGCCCCACTGCACAGACATGATGCTAAAATACAATGCATATTTGGCACACAGACCATTCTCTTTGCCTATATGTTAATCGGGTAATGACTCATAATAATGACAAATTGGTGGGGGGGAAAACAATCACAAGTCTCGAAATTATTCCGAACTACATCAGTAAATTTCAGTGATTAAATTTTACAATGCTGAGCGAAGACTAAGTGTAATAAATGAATATCACTATGATAATGTTAAGCAGTAATCATTTTCATATTTAATTAAAAATAGTTTGATGTCCATATGTAAAGTTATTATTGTGCAGCTAAAATGTTTTGTAATACTTTTTTAAAAAAAAGCCATTTGCCTTTCAAATTAATATTGCATTGAAATATTTTGTTTCATAGCTATTAGTACAGTAATTAAACGTATGTCTTACTGGAAAAATATTATTTATTTTTAAGATTAAATGGGCTTGCTGTGATGAACTGATTTATCGTTCGTGTTTTATCTGTTACTGATAGGAGTATACAAATGAAGCATTGTGTCATGCAAATGCTACTACTGTGAGTTCAATTGAAACCTACCAGTCGTTTCCAGCTATTGCAGTAGTCTGGATGCAGTTTCTTATTTATAAAGCACGACATTACTAAGGAATGAGTTTACAAAGCGCGGAATCTGCCGGCCACAATTCTAAGGGAAATGGCGTCGGAAACTATGTAGTCTTCAAACTAAAAGCACACAAGTTCAAAGAAAATGCCTATAGAAACGTATAATTTTCAAGATCTAGTCAAGAGTTTGGGTAACTCAATAAAGAGAAACGAATGAAGGTTTAGCAGCGTCACAATCCCACTTAAAGTGGTGGGGAAGTACAAAGAGCTGTATGTAGTAAATGTCAATTTCAGTTACTGTTCAAATTCTAACAAACATATGTAAACTTAATTGTTTAGTTTCGTATATCGAATAATATCAATGTAAGACATGTCAGTAAATAGGTAGGCAATCCTCAAAATATTATTTTTCATTCAGCATAAAGATACTGCCATATTAGTGCAATAAATATAAAAAAGTGAATGAAAACTACTTAAATTAAAGCAATATATCTCAAAATTCGTTATCAATAGGACGTTTGCTTTCTGTTTTTGAAATTAAGAGGTCAATTGTAATAACAATATATGGATTTTATATAGCGCAAAGTGGCTCTTTGCCAGTGGTTCTGTGCGGCTTTAAAAATTGGATTGGGAAAAAAGATGATGTGCATCTTTGACTGTCAGGATGCACCATGTTTTACCAATGATTTACACTGATGGGACTCCCATGACGATGAAAGTCCTCGGAGGGGCCCTCATTAGTACAGTGGATGAAAATATGACCAACATAGAGCAGATTTTGAGAAATACATACATTGTACATAGGAAAATCAGGTTCAGAAAACAGCAGTTAAACTGTTGGATGAAAAGCTGCACATCAGAAAACTCTTCACTAGACTCCCTAAAGCCTCACAAAGGAGCAATAAAAGTGTGCGAATGGACTGAGGCCAGAAAGTTTTAGATAATTTTGGTGACGGAAGATCGTGTTGGTTACAGAGGATGAAAACGGGATATAACAATACGATCCAAAAACAAAGTGGCCGTCAAAAGAATTTGTCTTTCTGAGGTTCTCCCAGTAAAAGCGGAGAGGTTGAAAAATGTTACTTTTTCTTCTCAGCCAATGACCATACTGTGAGAGTTACTCTTAGAGGTATAGATGCAAGAATAAGTGTCTATCCAAACCGTCAGGACACTGGTGATTACACATCTAAAAATATGCTTGCCCTTCTACCCATACTATAAAGAAAATGTCGGATTTAGTACAGAAATCACAATGCCACATCTCCCTTGCAGTCCAAACCTGACCCAGCTTGCCCTTCTACCCATACTATAAAGAAAATGTCGGATTTAGTACAGAAATCACAATGCCACATCTCCCTTGCAGTCCAAACCTGACCCAGTGTTTTTTTCTGCTCGCTAAAAAGTTTTATTTTTCAATAAAACAGAAAAAAACAATATATTATCGTCAATTTTAATCACTTGAAGTTGCAGTGACTGCATATAAAGAAATTTGCGCAGTGCCTCCAAAGAAGCATGATTTTTGGCATTCGAAAATGTTTTGGGCGAATGGATCGTTATAAAATATGAGGGAAAGAATTTCGACAGAACATAATGGCAAACACTGCGTTTTGTATTTTAATAATTTTACTTTCAAAACGGTCAGTAATCTTCTTATAGATATTACAACTGCTCATATCAAATGTGAAACATATATAATCCCTTAAAAAGATTAATAAAAACAACGGAAATTTATATAAAGTTACTCCTTCTCTCATTGAATCGTTAAAGCACTTCAGTAAAAAGTGGATGCTTTCTTTTTGTCAAGAATCTAGTTAAGCCTATTACAGAAATAATGTTAATATAAAATGAAAGCTCATTCAGTGATTCTCGACCGGTGTATCATGGAATGAGAATTGTTTGAAAGTGACTTCAGTATGAATAGCGGCTTTAAAACCTTAAATCAGAAATTCGTAGTGAGCAGATTCCTAGCATACAAAGAAATATAAGCGAGAGAGGGTGAAAGGTACTTATAAACAATTTTACAATACAACAAAATTGTAGTTTTTCGTGCAAAGTGAATTCTTTCCAAAACATATTCTTTGAGATTCGCCATGAAGAGAATAGAGGAATAGTATGATAAAAAGAACACGTAATTTAGTATTGAAACAATTTTATCTATTTAATAATTCTGACATTTTGCATTAATGAAAATAATGGAAACTCTTAATACATTACTATATGATGAAGTCCGGCTCTTAATAATGCTAATGGCACTTCTGTCCTGATATTGATAAGAATTACACATTTATTCCTTAGTTATGAAACAGCTAGTTACTACAGCCAAACACACTATGAATAATTATTGTAGTATATAATTAATATTATTATAATATCTAATAATTTTGTATTGACACTTAAGCTACTACCTAAAGGAAAACATGTAACAGTCAATTAGTAGTTCCTTAAAATACACTTTGGAAAAGGGAGTGCAATGCCCACTCGGCAAATCCTCTCATATATTTACAGGTATTGTGTTTAGGAAACTTGTAAAAATAAACAAGGAGAAGACAAGAGTTTTTTAAAAGAAAAGTATTAGCAGAGAAATGCTTAAAAGAATAAGATACAAAATGGAGTAAAACAAAAGATTTCCTTGTAAATGTTTCCACATTCAAAACACGTGGAAATTCCTTGAGATATAAAAGATTTTACCACCTTACTAAGATGTTAAAATAACGTCATCCAATGAAGTTTAAAGTAGAATAAGCTAAATTGTTGAAAGTCATGCAAAAAGGTTCCTTAGCATCGAATTTTCCAATTTAGCAACCAATAAAAGTGTAAGATCATGATGCTGTAACGTAGTGAAACTATGAAAACTTTGGATGCAAATTTCGGAAATGCAACTTGGGTTAAACAACCAATGAACAAATAACTTACAATTTTTTTAACAAAATGAAAGCCAAAATGACGTGAGAATCATCGTTTAGGGGCGTATAAAGAGAAAATAGTATAGAAGGACATTTTGGAAAGCTTGGGGATTGCGAAAAGAACAATGGCGATAGCAGGAATTGAGGCACCAGAACAGGAGATGAAGTGACGCTAGAGGAGACGCGGTAAGAAAGGAAACAGATACGACGCTCTTTGGAGAATTTTCAGAACTTCTGAGTGACACTATTGTGATAGATTGCCGACCAAATGTTTATATTATTGAGTATCGCTTGAGGAACGATAGTGTTCGGCGGTACTATGGGCATAATTCGATATTCCAATATTTAAATTGTTCGACAAAGATAACTTTAAAATCTCATGGTCGGTCCTGGTGGTGTAATGGTTACCATACTTGCCTCCTAAACCCAAAACGCGGGTTCGAGCCCGGCCAGGACCGATGGAGTTTTCGGGCGTAAAAATCCTAAGTATGGCTTCCTTCGGAAGGGAAGTAAAGCCGTGGCTCCCGTGTCGTACATTTGCGGCACGAAAAAGAACCTCAAGCCTGAAAGAGAGGCCTCTGAGCAAAATTTGTAGGCCGTTGAATAGGACGCTGATGACCTGAGATGTTAAAGAGCGTCCATAAATAAATCAATCAAAAAAAAATCTCATAACCGACGCTTCTTCAGTTGCGTATCACGTTATATATAAAGCAACGTTAAAAACAACTGGAGCTGCTTCACCGCCGTCCAAAAATACCCTGAGATTCGAACCTTACCATCATTTTCCCTCCCCATGCTGTTAATACACCATAAGGAGACTAGATCATGTTCAATGCAATGCGGGAGGAAGGCGGTGCCTCACAGGTGTCGTGGCTTAAGATATAATAAACTCACGGTCAATTTGAAGCAGACTTCAGTTATAGAGTTCCTAAGCAATGTTATTCTTCAAAGAAGAACTTTATTGTAGTGAAATGAACTTAAGAGAAATGATTAAGTCAATTCACTTGACAAACAAGCCTCTGGAAAGTCCGTAGTATTGGAATTGGTATAGTATAAAGTATCGCATCGGAGTTCAGCCGGTTACTTTAGGCCAGATGATGAACGTGATGATGTGGATGAGGGTTGCAACTGAGCAGCTAACGGACTGGATGGCAGGGAAATGCTTAGAACCCGGAGGAAAGTTTAAGTGACCATTTGTTCACCTTGTTCTAAGAACATGATTTCTTGTTTAGTGAGACGGAAACGGGGTATTTTGTATTTATTAGTAAAAAAACTTAGTTAAAGTTGACAATACTGTAAAGCCACGATAATATTCCGTAATCAATGCCATTTTACATGCTATGGAGCAGTAATTGGTAGAGTTCCGCGTATTATAAAAATAATTATTGACGGCTTCGGGATCATTTTAAACTTCGTCGCCATGATTTGGTTCCATTGGCTCAAGTTGTGAGGACATGAATCGTAATATTTGCATCAACAGGCACTACACTGAATAAGAAACATCCACGATCAAGAAAAACGGTTGTCCAAGCTGTGAGACCTCGAGGGTGTTAAGTCCACAGGTTCTACAAGATGACATGCTGCGTCATTAGGACTGTTTCGCTGCATCTTGGGCGGAATATTATTGTAGATCTCAAATGGTATCCATACAAGCTTCAGTTGATTCATGAACTGAAAGAAATGATTTCAACAAACCACTTTATTTTTCTGAACAGTGTTTAGTAAAATGAGGGCACGATGTAAATTTCCCAGTAAACATTTTAATGTTTTATACTTAGTGGTTTTTGAATAAATATAACTTGCGGTGCTTTCCATACTAGAGACCGTTACAGTGAAAAAGACACAGTATGTGTGTTGTGTTACTGAAAGGCATCAATGTCACCAATATAATAGTAAAGCTCTTCAGTTCTTAAGAATGGTACAAACAGCTTCAGGAAGATGAAACCACAGCTCACGATGAGAATATTTTACGAGCACTTCGGAGGGAATATCATGTCGAAGTACGCGATATGAACTTTGCTACGAGATAACCAAACCTTTCGCTCTGTATTTCATTTTATGAGGGGATTTAAAGAATGTACGAGGGTAGGTCCATAAATTTCCGACCTAACCCTTTTCTAGATATGATAAAGACTAAAACTGTATTTCAATCATCAATATAGTTACCCTTTATTGCAATACACTTCTCACTTCTTTGAATTAACATTTAACCCCCCCCCAAACAGTCAGAAGTCTTGTTTGCAAAATGGGCATAAACAGCATCCATCACTTCTTCGTCAAATTTAAAGTTCCTTTCTCGAAGGTCCTTCTCGGGTTTTGAGAAGAGGAAATTGTCACTGGGAGGGGGCTGAGGGTGGGTGGTCGATCTCCTTGAAGCTACATTTCTTCACAGCTTCCTTTGCAACAAGAGTTGTGTGCACAGGCGCGTTGTCGTGAAGAAGGCGCACACCACCATTCAGCTTTCCTTGTCTTTTCTCTTTGATGGAAGCACGTAGTCTGTGCAGTAGGCCAGCACAGTACTCCCCATTTACTGTGGTGTTCATCTCCTTGAAGTCAATGAAGAATATTCCTTCACAGTCCCAAAAGATTGTGGCTATGATTTTCTTCGTTGACTGAATGACCTTAGCCTTTAGAGGCGATACTTCGCTAGGTTTACGCCAATCCATTGATTCTCTTTTGGACAAGGGATCATTGTAGAGGACCATAGTTTCATTTCCTGTAACAATGATTTGCAGAACTTCTCTCTCAGCAGAGCTCCAAAAATGCCTGACAACAGATGACTCGTTGCTACTTTTGGACTGAGGAAAGAAGTTTAGGCACACATCTTGCACTAAACTCATTCATGTATAAATGTTCATGAATAATTCGAAGAACTGTTGTTTTAGAAAGGCCCAACCTTGGTGCTATTTCTGTAACTTTAAGCCGCCTGTCTTCCTTAATTTCTCTTTCCACAAGAGTGAGCGATGTTTTCAGGAGTGAGCGTTTCCAAGGGCCGACCTGCACGCTCTTCGTCTTCAATGCTTTCTCGATCCATTTGAAAAAGTTTAGCACATTCTTTTACGGTAGAATATGAGGGGGGGGGGGTGTTTCCCCATATACACCGTCTCATCGCTTTTAATTTCATTTGGAGTAAGTTCTTCATTTGTGAAGAACTTAATAAGAACTCAATCCTCCATTTTGAACATGTCACAATCTTCTACACATAGCCTTCTCTATGCAACTATATCTTAACAACTGAACACGGCGGAGCGGAAGTTACAGCTACAATTATTTACTCAACAGATAAGGTATGACAGCAGACAAGGATTCTGTGAGGGCGATAATCCTTATCGGCGAGGCCAGAAAATTAAGGACCTCCCCTCGTATATGACATTCGTTTTCACATCCCTAATGAAATAAAGGTAACAATGAATCAATCATCGTTAACATGTTGCGGAGTGTTAAGCGAATAAATGGTATGGATTTTGCTTTTGATGAGCATGGTTGTACACAAAATAATTCATTTCAAGTTGCATTAAAATCTCCCAGTTGCATTAAAAAAAATTTCCTGTACATAATGATTTTTTATTTGTTTATTTAAGGACGCTCCTTAACATCTCAGGTCATCAGCGTCCCATTCTATTTAGGACGTGAAATGGCCGACAAATTTTGCTCAGAGGCCTCTACTTTCAGGCTTGAGGTTCTTTATCGTGCCATAAATGTACGACACGGGACCCACGGCTTTACTTCCCTTCCGAAAGAAGCCATACTTACGATTTTTACTCCCGAAAATATCAATCGATCCTGGCCAGGTTCGAACCCGCGACCTTGGGTTTAGAAGGCAAGTACCTGTACACAACGATAAAATAAAGAGTAATTTGGCAGAAAACAATAAAACCATGAATATTTATAATTTGGTTAATAGACCATGTTACATATTTACAGAAATGTTAAAAAGCCCATTTTACAGTAAGGACCACCTGCAAGAATAATGTTCGATATAAAAGGAGTCTATGACAAAGTAAAGCCAAGCCTTTAAAATAATAAATAAAATATTAATTGTTAGCTTTCTTGAGACGGCTACACGAAGAGAACTAGTTCAAAAGAGTATAGCATGAAAATCTATTTCATTTAAATACCTTTATAATTTGGGCCGAGATATAAAATTGCTACATATTAAAAAGATTAATATACAAGTTTATTATTATTTTCTGTGGCAGTGTTTGTAGTGGTGGATGAAAATTATGATTATATATAAAATGCAGTTTTCTTGATGAATACTTTTAATTTAATTGTAAAAAAGCTGTGTGAATGTTCATTATGAACTTGTCTCATTATGTGGAAATAAAAATGTGTACAGGCGGATAACTAAGTTTAAGTCAATCACCGATTTTCCGTAAGCCGGGAATCCGTGTTCTTACAAGAGCTAAATATTCTGAAACTAGAGTACATTATTCTATTACAAAACATCAACATCAATCAAGAGTGTTACAAAGATATTCTAAGAAACCATGTGTTGCCAGTAACCAAGGAAGCGACCTGAATTGGCTGAAAAAGTTATCCTGAATCGAGACAATGCCCCTTTACCAGAGAAAGTTTTTTTTGAACAAGATAATGAGATACCCTATTCACCTAAGCTCACTCCTAGTAGGTCCTGGTTGAAATTAGCTCTTCAACATGAATCCTTGGTCCTGCACTTTACCAATAACTAAAAGCTCTGTACAGACTCTTTATATAAACGTTATGAATTTAAGTGAATTGAACTCTGTTAGTTGACAATGTAGGAGACAATGCAGAAAAATTATATGAATATAATAAACTTCTATTTTCAAATAATAATTTGAGTTTAGGGGCCAAATTAGGATTTGGGCACTTAATATTGGTAGATTAATCCCTTAATGCCTTATGGTCCTTGCAGTCCTCTAGAATTTAGATTGATTACTAAAAACGATCATTCGTCCAAGAAAGACGGAGGAAAAATTCAAGTCAATTGCGGATCATTCTGTATAGTTCAGAACCATAAAAAGTCCGTCACGCATGAGCTGCGTAAACAAGCGAATTTCTCACCTAGTAGAGTAAATTTTATATTCTTTTAAAAAAAGAATATAAAATTCAAATCATGGTCTTATTAATTAATGAAATGAAATTCATAGCATTACAAAATTAGAAATCTTGCATTCTATAAGCATCACAAAAGATAAACCAATTTTTAAGAATTTTACATAATAATAATAATAATAATAATAATAATAATAATAATAATAATAATAATAATAATAAT
The DNA here is from genome assembly GCA_030762175.1 of Metallyticus violacea. NCBI lineage: Eukaryota > Metazoa > Arthropoda > Insecta > Mantodea > Metallyticidae > Metallyticus > Metallyticus violacea. The sequence continues at coordinate 45,827,575 of CM060839.1, forward strand.
AATAATAATAATAATTATTATTATTATTATTATTATTATTATTATTATTATTATTATTTATTGAGATTAAAGCACAAGAATGGTACACTATTAATTAAATTAAAAATATGATACCTGATAGACAACGCTATACTGTGTGCGTATTTTTAAACATTTTTTAAATATAACTATGTTTATGAACTGGCCACTTGGCATCGTCTTTATATTCACTCAAATAGAGAAAAATAACAGAAAGTTTCGAGTTACATTGTGATTTTTAAGATGTTCATATATTTCAATAAAACATAAACATGTAGTATTTAAAATAATTACAATGTACTAAGCAAATATACACAAACAACAATAAACAATTGAACGTTTCGTTCATGTTCATTGTCTCTGAAATTTAATTTAAATGTTATTGTATTAAAAACATATAACACAAACATTTTCGGAAGGTTATTACAGAGAGTTCTTACATACAAATATAATTCTCAAACACATATTGGATTAATGTTTCGCAGCTGCTATCTATACGACGATACTATTGTTAAATATAAAACATATGCAACGTTATAAATACTGGTTATTTACTGAATTAATTTCTCATTTTATTTTAAAACAATATACAGAAAATTAAACGCAAGAGAACTTTTTAAATTTCGGTTTTGAAGTATACCTTTACTCCTAATAGTCCAATTTCTTTAATTTTCAGAAACGATTTTTCTAAATTTTTCAAATGGTACATACCAAATTTTGTTGTTAAGAAACAAATAATGGTGCCGCTAGAGCGATTTTTAAAATTTGGTTTCATTTAAACCCCCACTCCTAATGGTCCGGTTTCCCTGATTTCTAGGAACTATTTTCCTTATTTTATTTAAATAGTATATACGGAGTTTCGTTGCGACAAAGCAAATATCAGTGTCGCTAGAGTAATGTTTTAAATTTTGGGTTTTAGGGAAACCTCTACTCCTAATCATTTCACCGATTTTCTTTTTTGATTTAAATGATATATGCCGAGTTTTGTTGTGAAAAAGCAAAGACTGTTGCTGCTAGAGAGATTTTTAATTTTTGTGTATCAGGCAAACTCCCCTCCTAGTAATTCGATTTTACTGATTTTTGGAAACTATTTTTCTTGTTTTATTTCAATGGCATATACTGAGTTTCCATTAAAAAAAATTAAAACTGCGGCTGCTAGAGCGATTTTTAAATTTCCCTTTAACCCCTACTCGTTTTTCAGGTATATTCCCTACCGCCACGGGTGGCCTAGGTCGTTAAGGCGCGAACTCGTGAGTGGGAGATCTGGGTTTCGAATCCCGCCGGGACCGTCCTCCCTGACTGAGGATTTTTCCAGGTGTATCTCAGTCCTCATAAATGGCAGATGCCGGGAGGAGTACCCTAAACTTAGGCCTGGAACGTTTCCTTCCTTAAAAAACCCTTTCCCAATATATCATTTCATCTCATATATCATTGATGTCCACCGCCTGTGATGCCTCAGTAGTAAAAAGGGACGTGAAACACCATTAAAAAAAAAGTATATTCCCACTCCTAATAACTCGATTTACCTAATTTCGAAAACTACTTTTATCAATTTATTTTAAAGAAATATGCCGAATTTCGTTGAGAAGAAGCAAAAATTGCAGCCGCTAGAGGAAGTTATCAATTTTTATAAAAAAAAATTGCTGACCTCCAATGATAGAATTTGATAGCTAGATCGTTATATATATATATATATATATATATATATATATATATATATATCCATTGTCATTTTCGGTGCCTAGTAGATCGATGGAAATTTACAGAGAGTTTTCAAAAATCGTTACAACCATAAGAGCTACATTTCTTTGGAATTCTCTAAAACTTTTTTTCGGTGGAAAAGTGGTTTTTTTTTTCATAAAAATATTTATTGAGAAGAAGAAAAGAAAAGGAAAAAAGAAAGAAAGAAAGAAAGAAAGAAAGAAAGAAAGAAAGAAAGAAAGAAAGAAAGAAAGAAAGAAAGAAAGAAAGAAAGAAAGAAAGAAAGAAAGAAAGAAATATACCCATTGACAGATCTGGATCACGCAGTCCGGTTCAAACGGTTGATATGCCCTCCGAAAACTCTCGTAAGCGATGGATATTCTCATCATGTGCCTCGCTGAAAGCATGCGGACTTATCTACTGGACAGTTCTGTAACTCATTGCTGAGAATGTTTCAATCATATTGACTCTGCGGACTTAGGCAGGATCGTGTCATTGATTGCTTAGACAGGTCTGAAGTTCAAACCGTTTTTCTTGGTCCTGCACGCTTCTTGCTCGGTGTAGTATCTGTTGATTCAGCATGGGTCGACGACACCGAATTGTGAATGCGAAGTTGAAAATGATGCCGAAATTCCCGCCATGCAGCTTCACAAAAACCATTGTTTTTACCGCCAATGCTCTCCACAGCAACTGGGATGGCATTGCCTACCGCCTACATAACATTGTCGTTGACTTTATAGTATTGCCAACTTTAGCGTGACCTTGTACTTATAGATTCAAAATTTCCCGTTCCCGCGCGCAAACCTGTATAAAAGGGAGAGAATTGTAATTACATTTGTTTCTTATATATTAATTAAAACTTGAAGAAGCACATATTGATGATTTGCAAACAAGACATGACTATGTGACGCAGAATCTTTTAACCTAAAAATCGTACTCCCCATTTAAAAATAGTTTGAGAAACGTTACATTATGGTATCAATGATATTTTGAACAGTGGAATTACAATAACCAAGCATACGGCCAAATATTGAGATTTAAATGATTTGCTGTTGATAAATAAAGGGAAGAAAATTGGGAAGAATTCCACACTTGAAACCATAAATTTTTAGTAGTAATACACAAATTTATTGTGTTCAAAATGCAATAAAATACACAATATATATAACATAATATAAAAGAAAAAGAAAAATAAAGTAACACTTTTAACAATGTGCCAAATTAACAGAATTATAAAAGCAGAAAAGAATAAAACACTAAGAAAAAGTCACACTTGAAATTGCTATATTTCGAACTAATAGAGTTCTTCTATGGCAAGAAGACAAGTGAAGGTGATAAAAGTAAATATTGAGTATCAAAAGAACGTTATGCATGGTAACGTTATGAAGATAACTTTATTCATCTGTTTCCATACATAACGTTGTCTTCGATGCTCAATGTTTACTTTTATCACCTTCACGTGTCTTCTTGCCATAGAAGAACTCTCGTAGTTCGGAATATAGCGATTACAAGTGTGGCTTTCTCTTAGTGTTTTATCCTTTTCTGCTTATATATATGCTTATATATATGCTTATATATATGCTTATATATATATATATATATATATATATATATATATATATATATATGGCAACTTAGCATAGCAATACAACTCAACGACAGTGCTCAGATCACTTTATTCTTTACAAACATGTTTATGCAACATCATTCACGTGAGAAAGTTTTGTCGTACATGCACAGACACCTATAGTATTTCAAATCAAATACACTATTACTATTTAAAATAACTTATCTCATTGCTTATCCTGTATTTTCTATCATTTATGAGCGTGAGCGTAAAATAACAATACTTGTAATTTCATAGTAATGATTATCTTGGCTATGACTGGTGCTAGTTATTTTATAACACACTTTTAAAATTACAAGTTTTAAAGCTTTCTTTCTTTAATTAATTTATCATATCTTATATTTTGTCATCTTTCCCCTAAGGTTTGTATATATATTTAAGGTCTCTATGCTGATAGCTTTCATTGTATAGAAAGCTGACCCTCGCTAAAACGTTGCAAATGTATTATATCAAACAGAGCTCAAGGGTGGGAGGAATTTTAATTTGGAGGAACTGCGAGAAGTAACATTTTGGAATAAAGGAAGACCAACAAGGAAATAGGTTGGTAATGAATTCATTAACTGGGCTTGCAACGTGTAATGTGATATTTACTAATAAGTTCATCCAGGCTTGAAATTGTACGGCTTCTTGGCATGGTCCTTTGAAAGAGCCGAGAGGAGCACAGATGTACGTAAATTCTGACTTGGCTTCGTGAGGTAGAAAGGAGAGGTTTTGCAGTTGCTCTTTTAAACTTTTTTACAGTACGTTTTTCTGCCTTTGGACCTGCAATTAAGGACATATGTGCACTAACCTATAAAAAGAAGGAAAATAATATTTAATACACAGAAACGTGAACTTCCCCCCTACTGCTACGCTTCTCATTTAAAAATATGCATGAATATCCATAGTAAATGTGCAGCTACAGAGGTAAACTAAAAATACATTTCAATACAGGTCACTTCATTAAACGCCATAACCCAATAACATGTCGATAGAAAATTTAGACCGTGCCAAACTGATAATGCCGGCATTCTCAGAATTTTGGGGGGATCTAGTTAATTTAATATCTGAAGTTGATTACCATTGATACAATAACTGAAAAAAGTACAGAAAGCTGTGTTTTCTTAAGTCTATTCAAAACCATACAAAATAAAATTCTGGTTTTAATTTATGCAGCATGTCTTAATATTTCTTTATTACAAACTAATTTCATCACATCGAATTTTATAAGAACTGATTTTTATAATGTCTTATGAATTAAGAAGGAAATAATTGGAAGGTTTTATAAATTTCTCCGTGCTAAAAGTTCATGAGTAGGAAGTGCAAGTAATGCTATTATTTTGTATGTTAGATAAAAACAAGATTCATTAACTTATTGATTATACAGCTATAATGGCATGCTGTCATGAGTTGCTCAAACAGCGGGAATCTTTATCGGCATTTGAGCACGCCAACCTTATTCACTGCTGCGCCCATTCATTAAATTTAATTGTTCAACTCTGTGATACCGCTAATTCGCAAGTTTTTTGTATTTTTGAAGTCTTGCACATTGAAGTTGTTAAAAGGAGAAACTTCTGGTTGTTCTCAGTCCATTGGGCGAACTTTCAAAATGCAATGTACGCTTATTCAATTAATGAATGGCCGCTTGTCGGGAACAAAGATCATTTCGTGCTTTCGAACATAACGGAAGTCGCAGACAGGCTCCTACAAGCGATGATATTACAGTGCATTAGATAATGTGTTTGTGAGTAGTATTGAAATAAAGTAACCTTCAATGAAGCATTTGTTTCTTCCTGAAAACCGCGGAAGTTTACCATTTTATTCATTAAATCTAAAATGTAAAGAAGAATTGTATTTTCATTGGTTACAGTCAGCAACTGTTTTCTAAAGTGAAAAAGTATTGACGTTCCAACCTCAAAGCGTACGACCATTGAAAGCATTATTTGATAGATTACATGATAAGATTATGTACATTAGAATCTCTCAAAATATTTACACAGTTTATTATGAATTTTTTCGTTGTTTACATTATTAGCAACTCAGTATAGAGCATTTTTTTTAAATACTCGCATAAATGCTTGTAGCTTTCAAATAAGTATTGCTGGCTTAAGATCTTTTCCCTTTGTTTACATTTTAAACACAATTCATAAACAAATAAATAATTTAATACCAAGCTCAACAACCTTCATACTCAAAGAATGTGTCAATTCTTTTCGGCATAGAGTCTACCAGCCGGCGAAAATAATTTGGCCTTTTTGTGAGGGAATCCCATGTGCCTTCAACCCTGCGCCATAGCTCGACAGACGTTCTGGGAGATAGAAGACGGGAATTTCGAAAAGTTTGCTTTATTTTTGGCCAACGTTCTCAATAAGATTTAGATCAGATAATTTGGGAGTGTGAGATATCAATGAAATATCCTCTTGCCTATCAAACCAACGCTGAACAGTCCTTGACTTGTGAACGCTATGGTTATCCTGCAGGAACAGGATTGTTGCGTCGGGAAACCTTTCTCTGGTAGGTGGGATTAAGTCAAACTGTTTAACCTTCCACGTATTCTTTCAAAGTGTCAAGATCTTCAAACGAACTAAGCTCCAACATGAGACGCTTACACGACCACTGTCAGCACGAGCAGCACGTCGATCAAATAGGTGACCACGGTGGTACATTCAACTGTCTCATTATATGACGACGACGTCTCTGCCAGGTCGTCGTACAGGATGCGTAGCCTAAACCAAACTCTACAGCGATTCCTTACGGCCTGTAAAGAACCAGAAAAGTGACAAGCTACATTCAATTGTGCAGCAAATGAATGATGTTCATCATTCTCTCAAGTAGAAAGTCTTTTAGGACCTATACTATATCGGCTCTCTACCTGTCGGTCTTCCTAACGCCCCCCAGTCCGTTCTGGTATGCCATGTCTAAGAACAGCCTCAGACGGGAAAACCCCACGGTATTCAAAGTTAATATAGCAGTACGTCTGTCCACCAAGGCATCTATATCTCAATTAAAATAAAACATCTCAACAGCAAGTGGACTTGAGAGTCTAAAATAGCACCCTTTAGTCGGCCAGTCACTGAGAGGAGTGTAGTGCTGTGCCGTAGCATTTGGGCCGAGTAGCGCGCTCTAAAGAAAAATAAAATACACAATACAAGCACTCGTAACACTGAACATTCTCATCGTTTATATACTGTGATGAAAAGTATTATAAATATACAAATAAGTATATTGTATAACATTTATTAAATGACTACATAGAAATTTTTATTTTAATGAAATGAAAAATCGAGTACGTTTTCTTTCTTAATCTGTGGAAGAATGAAAGAAAAATGGCAATGATTTGTATATAATTTACTTTAAACTTATACTTTATATTTACTTTTGGACAAATAATATTGTTCATATAAATAAAGAGAATGGAAAATGGATAAAATACATGAAGGCCAAGAGTTACCAGAAGACGAGAAATTCGAACTTGTATAGTTTCCAACATCATACTCCATTTAGTCACATAAGCCATTCGGCTATAACTGCAATCTTTAAACACTCTCCCTCTGAAATTATTGAATTTCCGATTGTGGATGTCTGCCGCATAACAAGCAAACTTTTACAAGTGGTTGAACTGGAGTAGAAAAGATGACTGTAGAGGTAAATCGCTACAAGTGCTGAACAGAAAATAAACGCAGAATTTTCCGCTGTTTTGAGCACAGACACAGATATGGGGAAACTGGATTGTACAAATAACTCAGAAATTCTCGATCTCGATCATAGGTGGCCCAGCAATTCTCAAGATATTTTTACTAGGTATATCTGTCTTAAGTATTCATTTCAAATATCAAGTCATTGTTTTAAATAGTTTATATAATACAGGTTTCTAAAGCAGACTTGTTGTGGGTATTGTAAAATGGATAAAATTGAGTATCGTGCAATAAGTTATTTGTAAACATGGTTTATCACCAAAGGAAATTCATCGCAAATATATAAATGTTCATAGAAATTCCTCTCTTTTATTTTCAATAATTAAAAAATGAACTATTGAATTAAAATATTGGCGTATCAGTCTTGAATATTACTCACGTGAATGACGCAAAAACCATAGAATTCATTGAACAAATACATTATATGATATTAGATGATCGGCAAATTATTGTACATGAAATATTACTCAGGCCCATAGGATGTGTAGGCTATATTTTACATGAAAAGTTGTGCTTATATGACAAATTTATGCGAAGATGGTGCCGCACTTACGCATTTGTATGAAAATATTAGAACAGTGTTTGGAGAGTTAAAACTGATTTCGTGCGTCAACGCATTATTGTGGATGAGATCTGTATCCTGTTTCACGAAGCTCACCAAGTAGTAAAACTAGCCTCCATTCTAGTATTACTTGTTTATTTTACAAGTGTGTTTTTTCTAGAACTTAAGACCGTACACTACATTGTAACTTTCTTGATGTTTGAGCAAAATGTGCCCTCACATATGTGTAATCTTTCTCCGATGTAATTAACCCGAACGCTTTCGCAATTTTCTTTATTATTTTCCACATTTTGGCTTTATCTTTCTTCGTAATTTTGTCGGAGAATTGCCCAAATAGCACTTCTTTATGCTCATTAATTAAATGCAACGCCGTTACTTTGTTTTGAACACTAAAGATTCTTTTCGATGTGTTAGATATGTTATTTCTTGGCTTATTACAATTTAAAATACATGCTGCATAAACAAAATCGCATCAACAAACAGTTCACGGAGTAATAAATATCCTCGAAACAGCCTTCTCCACTCGAATACAATCGCTACACTAGTAATTTTGACAAGTGACTAATTATAAAAGTTTGCGATTTTGCCATTCTACAATAAATGTTAGTGAAATACTTTTTATTAGAACTGGTGGATGTACGGCTAGTAATTAGTAATTGTTAAACTAGTAGATTTTTTGTTTAGTGAAACAGGGTCTGGACACCAGAATCGAACAGCAGTCTAAATGGTGGACAGAAGGTGATTGTTCGGCTTCAAAGAAAACAAAAGTTGGTTTATCTGCAAGAAAGGTTGTGGTATCAATCTTTTGGGGCCTAAAGGAAGTTTTACTAATTGATTATCCTTAGAAGGTAAAACCATAGCCAAAGAATACTATTAGGATATTTTAAATAGAAAACATATTTAAAATTTCCAGAAAAGAATTTATTTGCAGATATATTTCTACATAGTCAGTGCACCTGCAATGGGAAAGTTAGGATATTTAAAGAATTGTTGGATCATTCCCTCTACTCCCCATATTTGGCTCCCTATGACTTCCATTTGTTCCCAGAGATCAAACTCTTCCTTGCTGGTCAGCGTTTTTCAACTAGTAAAGAGACGATTGCTACTGTAGAGAAGTTTTAGCAAGACCTTCCGAAAAACCGTTTCAGAGATGGGGTATAACATTAAAACATCGCTGAAATAAATGTATTGACCTTAACAGAAATTAGTTTTAAAATAAAAAATAATTTTCAAGTTTAAAACGCGTTACATTGTTAGGCCGAAAACTTTTCAGAGTACCCTCTTATATATGCGCATGTAGGTTATACATTAGAAAATGCCATTCAGTAACCACGTTATATAACAATGCAAATAAAAACCTGTATAATTAGCATAGGAAGGGACTTTCTGTCATTGTTAGCTCAAAATTAAATGAAGCAAATAATGAGCATCGATTTAGCTGCAAACTTCCAATCCGAGGTGGATGGGAGCTGCACCTTGTAGCCAATTAAATAAAATCAATAAACGGGGCTATTTCCCAAAATAAGCAGCACAAAGCATTATAGTATCTCTAAATAAAGTATAAAATCAAAATTCAATGTCGTGAGATTCAATTTTTGAAAATTCTCCTTAGATTGATATGCTAACATCATTAAAATTTGTATGGAGTCAATAAAGGGCCAAACTTCGTTAAGTGAGTCTTTCGCTTTGTCTGTCAATAAAAGTGAATGACAAAAATATGAATTTTCATTACGATTGCAAATGACTTACAGACTTACATGTCTATCATAATCGTCTTCACATAGAGTGTACCGCCACGGGTGGCCGAGGTCGTTAAGACGCGGACTTGTGAGCGGGAGGTCTGGGGTTCGAATCCCGCCAGGACCGTCCTCCCTGACGAAGGTTTTTTCCAGGCTTCCCTCAGTCTTCATAATTGGCAAATGTCGGGGAGGTACCCTAAACTTAGGCCTGGAACGTTTCCTTCATTAAAAATAAATCCTTTCCGAATATGTCATTTCATTTCATGTATCACCAGTGTTCCGCCTGGTGAACACTGGTGCCACAGTAGTAAAAACGGGCGTTAAACATCATTCAAAAAAAAAAGCATAGATTGTAACGTACGAGTAAATTTAAATGATATGGTTTAAATTCAGTATATTTTAAGATAATCTATAGACTCTTTCGGATTACGCCTTTGAGCAAATGGCTTCTTTGAGTAATTATCATTCTTTCAAGTTCAAGGTCTAATTCTTACTACAAATGGCCAGTTGGTAACGACAGATAAAATCTTTCACTAAAGTCATTATGCACTGTGGCACTCTCTTTCTGATACATCCAATAGGGTTGTAAACTCTTTGATAGTACACCGTTTAACCAATTAAAAAAAAATCCCCAGATTCTAAGTGTCAATTGCAGAACTTCAGAATCGCTAGTAAACGTTATATTCACAACGTGTATGCAGCGACTGTACACTGCAGTTAGCGCTTTGCCTGTAAACGCATGGTCACAATCATAAGCACCTGGAAAGAGAACATGGGTAGAGTAGCGGTGGCCGTGCGGTTTAGAAGGCATTGCTCTTCAGCCTAAGCTCCTGGGTCAAACCCCCACACAGCATTTTTTTTTATTTTGTGTTATTGGTTTTATAAGTGTATATGTAGAATATTGTGTTGTTTTAATATCATATTATATTTTAACCAATTATTTGAGTTTACCTAACCCAACCTAACCTATACACACACAAAAACAAAATACAGCTAGCGTGTTCTTTACAAATAACTAAATAAATACATGAAGAGAAGCATTTATCTTCTAAAGTAAACACACATAGGAATAAGCATAAATTGATATTGGGCGCATGAACCCCCAGTATGTATATTTGCCCTCAATCTTCAGGGCATACACAATATCAGATTTCTACAGTAGTGCGGACGAGAGGCTACAACATCCCAGGCTTCTTGAATTTGTGCCCAGAAACCATCTTGTGCCCTTCGTACAGGGAATGCGTATGCACTATATTGCATTTAGAAAGAACAAATACTGAGGAAATATTATAATAATTATTTACATGTTAACGTTAAAGCTTGCTGGGTATGAGAAAAAATATTACGAAAATAATTTACCATAATTCGTTAAAAAGGTTTATCAAAGGCTTCATGCCGAGAGGCGAACCTGCGCTCTTAACCATGATATCACTGCACACTACAACTGAGCTAACGAACACACACTATTCAGCGTCTTTAGTGCATGCCATAGAACTCAACTATTGTAGTGGCTACACAGATTTGCTGGATACCCTGTGAACAGCACACCTAAGTTGGGCTTAGAAGAATTTTGCATTTAAGAGATGACTTTTTTTTTTCCTTCAAGGGTGCACATATATTGCATTGAAAAAATAGTTACATAACACGACAAAAACTGCATTCAAAGCGCGCAATAGATTACTGATAATTGATACGTGAATATTCGCTGCCAACAGAATATTCTGACAAAATTAAACTTAAAAATAAAGAAATATTATGTGTCATTAATTATATAAGCGTCATCTGATTTTTGTGCAGCTCTGCATAAGAACAAAAGAAGTTAAATTAATAATGAATTGTAAGGGGGAAATAAAAGCAGAGACAATAAGAAAAGTAAGGATGTGTGGGCGAGAAGAAGAACATGACAATAGTGGTATAATGTGAAGCTAAGGAAGGATATTAGTGTAATTATATTGTTGCTAAATGACTTTCGCCCCCCACCCTTTTTGCTGGACCTCAACTTGCAGATAAATGTTACCAGTACTTTGAGTACAAGCTCATGTTGACATGAGAATGCCACCAGAAATGTAGGGGAGGTATTGACTGATTAACAGAGGAAAGGTAAATGTCACACATGAAATCGGAGTCGCCACAAGTTTGTAACCTTTAATATCAACACTAAATGCCTAAAGTTTGTTTACTAGAATAAAGCAAACCACCCACATCTTCTGTGCTATTGTGAGATACATATGCCTGCTTTATGCATTGTCTAGTTATTTTCAAAGTTATTAATTCTCTAGAAAATTCATCACCCCCTTGCTGTCCTCTTCATTTATTTGCAGTTCAGCAGTTTTTCTTCCTTCCTTCCTTCCTTCTTTTCTTCCTTTGTTCCTTCCTGCCTCCTGCCTTTCTTTCTTTCTTTCTTTCTTTTCTTTCTTTGTACTAGAACCCATTTGATTATATTATTTTAGGTAATTTATCATTCTTTGGAGGCACCTATACCACCACAACCGTTTTATTAAAAAATAGTCATCAAATGTATTCAATGATATCCAAAGTATATCCACTCTCATAACTTTCATTGCACACTTTTCTTTTCTTTTCTTTTTTTTTACTGCTATTTTCGTTTATAATCTCTGTTGTGTGCTTGTATTATGCCTAAATAAGTGTTTTGTGTATAAAATACTATTTTTTCCTCCTTTGCGAAGTTCAGTTATTATGTTTATTCGCCTTTAAATAATTATATTGTTTTATTCTTTGATAATCTGATTTTAGTGTGCTTTCTCTTAATTTTTCCCATGAACTGATTATCATTATAATGGTGAAAACTCACTTGATTATCTACAGCAATTAAGGTATGTTTTGGATAGGTATATCCATGATTATATACTTTATTGTTCAATTTTAATTAACGTTTACAGAAGCTAACTTAAAACTATTTGCGACAATTTCCTATTTCCTATTTTTATTTTTGAAATACTGCACTTAAACAATTTTATTATTAATACATTAAGTACAGTCAGTGACTTCCAAAAATATTCTCGACGCTTCTAGCTTATTTGTTTGTAATTCATAAACTATTCTAGCTAGCGGCAAAACGAGTCTTTTCTGTTTTAAATTATTTAATATTAAAAACATTTGAGAAAACGACAGTTATATAATTCCAAAGTGTTTTGTCAATGAACTCCTATGAAGTGCAAACGGAAGTCATATTACCTTAGCTTTCATATTTTCAGCACCAGAGAAAATATGAAATAAAATCAAGCAAGATGGATAGAACACCAGAGCGATGGATGAAGATGGATTGCCAGCTTAAAGAATAAAGTTCACGAAAATGAAAAAGAAGTATATGCTGAAAATATTCAACTATTGTTCCCTTAACCAAATATAATGTCTGTTGTATTCGGTACCTTCAAAGTTGGCATTACTCAAATTATACAGAATGAATCACTTAACATTACCACCTAGATTATTATTATTATTATTATTATTATTATTATTATTATTATTATTATTATTATTAGGCTCATTTCACAAGATATATGAACAAAAAAATTTGCAAACTTTGTATATACTTACAGAGGTAATATCAATTATGAGAAGCCGTATTTTTAGCACAAAAAGATTTATCTTTTAAGACCTACAATGTTAACTTAACAAACTCAACCAGATAAAGTTAGAATGGCCCTATATTTACTGTGCAAATATTAGTATTCCAGTCAACTATTTACTAACCTATCGGACAAAAAATCCCCGCGAATTGATCCGCTGATTGAGTGGGACGCATATTAGTTATACAAGAGATGTTACCATTGAAACTTTACTCTTCGAGTAATAACTATTCTAATGATACGTGTAAAGTAAGTGATAAAGAAATTGTAAATAATGATTTTAAAAGAGCGAATTTTGAATTTTCAGTATTTAAATTAATATTTTTATAAATTTGAAGAAGAATGGTGAAAATATAACTTTACTTAAAATAATAAAAGTACAACTATTCATTAAAGAAGCATAGGTATGCACAAAAGTTATGTTCAAAATTATGACCACTGTAATACAGCTCACAGTTTGTGATAAAGATTTCTGCACACGATGCAATAGCTAATTATTACGATGTTGTATGTCTTGAGTGCAGTACATGTTCTTTAGCTTTCCCCATAGAGAAGGGGGGAAAAAAGCTGAGAGCATCCTAGAGTTTGGAGTGGTGAGCTTATAGACCTCTTTGCCTAAACTAACATGCAAGCAGTACATTTTCTGCATTATTTTTGGTTACACACTTTCCTCCAATTTTCAGTGGAGTGTTTTCCAATATGTATGGAAGTTAATGTCAGGGGTCAAAAATTAGTTCTTGTTTCGACAATAGCAAGCCAATATTTGAGACTATCAATTTGGAGATGTAAGTTCTACCTTGAAATACATATTGTCGTAATTCTGTTTATTGTAGCAACATTTTCATTATTGTCGTTCTCACTCTTAATGTAGAGACGCTGAGCTGAAGTTGGGCCAGTTCAGGCAGTCGTCAATAGACTGCGCTATACTTGTATGGATGCCATTTATGAAGAAAGAAGTTTTCTTTCCTTGTTTAGGGGTAGTGCATCTTGTATTTAGAGGTAAGTATAGTGTTAATTCCTCAACAGTTATGCGAACAATAATAATTAAATCGATAAATATTGAAACGACAATAGCTCTTTGTATTTTAAATATGCACAACGTCCCTATGTTGGAGTCCAGTTAGAGGGATGTTCTAAAAGCTCTCGGCCTGATTCAGAGAGGTAGTGAAGATGGCCAAATTACAATGACTATTTCGCTCATGTGACGTCATCTTAAAATGGTCCAATGAAAAGAAACAAATGACTTTTGACCAATCACAGCCGGATTACGGAGTGAAATTATCGAAAAAAAAGTATAAAATCTGTTTTATCACGCGACGTGCTCAACTCTATACCTTTGCTATGTAATTCCTGAAAACATGTCACTGAACACTTTTGCTAAAGGCGGTGGTGAGCTATTAATAGCAGCATAAGCATGGAAAATCGACAATCATAACGCAAAATGGAGGGTTCTTCAGTGTTTTGGTGATGTGTCAAATGTGCAAATTGATCTTATCATTAGGAATCCAAAATCACAGAATACAAAGAAAAATAGAGACACTGTATGTCATCTTTTTCCCCCCTCATTTGGTATTAGAAAATAGAATGGTAGAGATTGTAATAGTCGACTTTTGTCCATTTCAGTCTCACGGTTTTTGAATAGAATAGATATTCATAAGAATAACCTTTTATAAAAGTGTTAATATTCTGTGCGCGAATTTTAAATACATATTATTCTCATTCTGTTCATGAAATAGCCCTAAAACTGTATATTACCCTCCTCTGTTGGCATTACTGACAATCGGCATTCATCTGTCGCAAGATTGCTTGAAAAGATTAAGTACAAATATACAATTACCTATTACAATTCTGTAAGTCAAGTTTGGAGGAATCCTAATAAATATCACTCGAGTGTTTGAGGTTTCCAGATAAGTTCACTAATTACTTCGTGAATTTATCGGTAATCTCTGACCCGTGATATTACTTGTGATAATTGTCAAGTTTCGTCCTTTAGATGGCGCGCTGTAATATTTAGGCGCGAAAGTGTAGTCCCTTGTTTGTAACGATCTTGTAAACAAACTAGTGTTAACAGGTTCTATAAAATGGAAAAAAAAAAAAAAACTGAAATACGAGCTGAGATAGAGTGTCTCGTTTTGAAGGGTTGCCGCAACAGAAATACAAAAGGAGTTCGATTCCACTTTATAGGATTCTTTCCCTGCGTTTTCGACGGTTACAAAGTGGGCTGCTGAATTTAAGCGTGGTCATCATTCAAGATGATGAGCGCAATTAAAATAATTGCGATGGAGCCTATTTTAAATATTTACGTGGGGATAAAGCATAAGTTTTTAAAAAATTTGGTTTGAAAAAAAATATTATATTAACCTACAAATAACGTATTATAAGCCTATTGTAAAACTAATAAGAATAAGTGCTATATGATAAAGCATTAAAATGTTTCCTATCTTTAATGAGAGAATTGAGCCCATTTCTGCCTATGAGCACTTTAGTTAAATGAAAAGCTTTTGTAATTGTGTGGATCAGGCCTAGCTTTGCATTCAAATTGTTCCTCTCAACGTGCAGTGTTCTTCATAAAATTTGAGGGTAATGCCTCTATCACTGATATTTTTAATTCTTTGCAAGCAGCTTTTCAATAAATGTTCTTTTAACTTAAAATAGGTTATGTATTCAATAGGTTATGTATTCAATTTTAAGTATTGTGCGTGTTACAATTTCAAAACATCATTTTAAATGCATTCTAGTGACCGCATAAATAAAATTAATGTTAAAAATGCCAACTGAACATATTTTTCGTTTTTAGTTCTTGGTAATAAATTCTCTTATCTTTCAGGGTAGAGTTTTATGGTCCAGAATTTGTTAACATTATTTTTATATCATTGAGTTGAAATCGCTTTTAGAAAACTACAGATATAAAAATTATTAGTTTCATGTTAAAACTACAGTTCACTTTAAAAATCCCAAATCGCCGACTTGTATGAAGCTGTACGGCAAACATTTGCTCTAATTGCGTATAAAATACAAACCACACTCACTGAATGAGTAATAGTGTCCCTGTGAAGATTATGCATTAAAAGTATCAGCAATGAAATGGAATATTATAACCACCTATAGTCGCTGTTGTGGCATGCATTATATCTGTTAGTGCTTAAGATCTCAGTGGATAAACCTTATGTTGATAGTACGTTCAAACACAAATGAATGACAGCATGTTTTTGAAATGAACATAAAAACACTTGCCCATACTCTCAAGTTAAGTAATAAAATTTTCCTTGATTTTTTTTTTCTTTTAAAGTTTATTTCAGTTCCAATTTCCGCTCTTAGCAGTTTGTATGTTATTTGTTTCTTGATCGTGCTGTTAAGGTTACTTCAGCATTTCTATATACCTAGTGTTGCCTCATTTCACAGAATACAACAAAAGAAAAAGAAATCACATTTCTCAGTAAGCGAGGCTTGTGATCGTATTACCGTTTCGAAAATTGAAAATTGTGTAACCCCATTCCTGAAATTCGATATGAAACAGAAGCCTTTCTCCAGAGTTGTGAATATCGGATTGAGAAATTCAATTTAGAAATACTTTCATTGGAGAAAGTATGTAGCGTATTTACCCTCTTGTACTCGAGCGAGATTTATAATTTAGCCATTTACTTTGCTATAATGTTAAAAGAGAATTAATATAAACAAAATAGCAACAAAAGATTGAATAACACAGATTAATGAGTGACATTAAAGAATATCAGCGGCAGATAAGAATTTTCTTATAAATTAATTACAATTTTAAAATAAATATGGACCAAAAACTGCAAACATTAACGTAATTCAAGAAAATTATTGGAAATATTATAAAAATTACGAAATAAATAAGAAAAAAGGTCAAAGGAAAAGAATAAGAATAAATAGAAGTGTGGAATTTCTAAAGCAATGCGTTTAATTGAATAATGAGGTTCAATAGACGCCCTAAAAGTGTTTAAGAACAGAAAGTCCCTAGATCTGACAATATCAATCCAGAGGTCCGATATTGTACTTGAACAGCTGTCGAAAACTTTATAGTAAAAAATTAATTTAGAATGGTAAACTGCAGGAAGCAATTTATTTATCTAACACAAATTGTAGAAAAAAGAATAAATGTCTACTTTAAAAATGTGTGCTGCATTTATAGACTTAGAGCAAGCGTTGGATTGAATAAATAGAAAAAAGTGATGGTTAATAGTGAAAAAAATAAAGGCACCGTCATCATTTTATAGAGCTTATAACATATTTATACATCAATATAACAAAACAATAGACATAGGATTTAAAACGATAATATATGGACCACCTCCTTCATCTGGTGGTTAGCGTTGCTGACTGCTGGCCGGGAGGTCCGGGCTCGATTCCCGGTACCTACTTAGAAAATTTTCTAAAATAGGGAGGTCTGGAACGGGGCCCCACCTAGCGTTGTGAAGACAATTGGGAAGTTGCCTGATGGAGAAGTGGCGATATTCGATCTAGTAAGCCGCTATATAGCGATCAGTGGGATGCAGTGTGCTGATCACATACCCCCTGCAATACTGCACAATACCAATAAGATCATGTGATGGATGTAGAAGACACAGTGACCGTCCGGTAAAGCTCAGGCCCATATGACCTGCAAAAAGGCTTCTCACACACACACAATCCTGGAGTACGATGCCCCATCCGTCACCAACTTTTTTCAATAATTCTAGTCAGTTGATGCCACCGAAGGCGCCACTGAACAATAATGTGCTTAATATAACCATTACAATCTTGGTTTAAAAGGCTGCAATCGTAATTTCTTAGATAGATTCCCCGTTGTTAGTCTGTATTATCTTTTACTAACCTAAATCTCTAAAATTTTAGTTCTTTCCTGAAACATCAGAAACACTTCTTCTTCTTCTTCTTCTTCTTCTTCTTCTTCTTCTTCTTCTTTTTCTTCTTCTTCTTCTTGTTACCTTAACGCCCGTTTTAACTACTGAGACATCACAGGCGATGTACACTGATGATACATGAGATGAAATGATAATTTGGGAAAGGATTTTTTTTAAGGAAGGAAGCCTTTCAACCCAATTTAGGGTATCTTCACGGTATTTGCCATTTATGAGGAGTAAGAAAAAACCTGGAAAAAATCTCAGTCAGGGAAGATGGTTCAGGAGAGAATCACGCTCACATCTAGTTTCAACAGACTGTAATTGGGCATTGAAAGACGTTCTCTTTTGCTGAAGTATAACAAATAATAATTGATTTTCAGATGTTTTATTCATAAAGTATACAAGATCTAATTGATTATCACTGTGCCATGGACGGAAATGCGCAGTTTCCTAAGATATTGGTATGCAAATAGCTGTAAAAGCAAAGGGCGTAATTTAGAGATAGTTTGTGTCATAATTAATCATTGCATTAATTTTCTCAAAGGTATTGACAGTTGGTGTGAGACAATTTCATCAATTTAATGAAACAGTTAATAAATACTGATGTCATAAAAAGTTAATCTGGCATTAATGATATGATTCATGAATAAATTTCGTAGATTATCCTATGATCCATTTGTTTGGGCCTCACTTCACGCATTAGAGTGACCCCGAAAGTCAACAGCAAAGTACGCGTCATATCAGCTCGCTTAAATCCAGTAAGATATGGAACTTCGGAGACTGGAAAGACAAAATTAAGAATATTGCAGATAATTTGTAGTAATAATGGATGGGCCAAAAAGACTAAATTTGTAGAGCATTTTTGTAACTGCAAAAGTTAAACGCGCTCAATGACACCTTGCTTCCGAAAGTACAATTGTTTCACCTCGTGTGTTATTTTGAGCTCATATTATTACGTTTGCATCAATAGTGAATCAGCTATGTGTAGGTGCTAACATATCTGTTTAGTACCATACGATGAATATTTTCAGAATTTTAGGCATATTCACAATAGTAGTCTCTGTTAGGAACTGTAGTATTGCTAGTCGTACTATAATTTTTATACTCTCTTTATACTTCAATGTCTGGTTATAAAAGTAAGGTGTGTTCACAATGTGCTCCACCTGTAAAGTTTGTGGGCCAATTTTCTACTGAGGAAAAGTCTTGAAGACCAAATTGTTACACAGAACAGAGAATAAATTTGCAAACTGCAGGATAGACTCTTACATGGTTCTTAGTTGGCATTTTTACATAATAACTTTGTAGCAATTGTTATAGAGTATGCGGCAAAACAAACGACACTGATATGTTAGTTAATGGCGTTGGTACAGAATGTGTTCAAACTGTGAACCATCACGTTCCACGTTGTTCATAAAGTTTCAGGAGATTATTATAATGTTGATTAACAAAGATTCCTGTAAGAACACAAAAAACTATGTTATCTTCTCGCATAGTTCGGGAATATTTGTAGGTAGATATCTACCTTGAAAACAGATTCTTTCAACGTGCCCTATATTTAGGCATCAGGAGCTGTAAGATTCGGGGAGCAGGCAGTAAGGAAATGGAATTCCACGAGAAATTAGGCGATCCCCAAAGTGTTATTGCAGAAGGGCAAGTGACTCCCCCGCGGTGTGGGCTGTTGCTCCATCTTGCTGCATCCATCGTCGTTGGAGGGGCAAGTTTCTGGCGTGAGAAAAAAGCACGAATCCCTCACGAATGGAGTAATAATGAAGTCTTTGTAGCACTCTTGGTTTACTGTTTGCGGATTCTGTGCAGTATCCTCGGCGAAATAAGGGCCCAATACCGAACACAGCGGGCCAAATTGTAACCCATGCTCCGTGCAGTGGTTTTTGTAACGACACCAGGCCATTGAAAACCTAAAAAATAAAAAATTAACAAAAAAAAAAAAACGAGTTGTTTTTCTGTTGATGTAATCATCGAGGTATGTGCGTCTTTCATCTGAAAACCATACGTTACAGAATAAATCTCTTACGACATCGACAAACTGCTATTTGGATTGCTCATCCCTTCCTGTTAGACGCTGAGCAATTTGTACATAAGGTATGCAAATCTACGCAGTTCCTTAAACGTCCGCCGAATAGACCTATCTCTCAAACCAAGTTTCAGTGATGTTCGTTCTAGACTACCCTTTTGCTAAATAATTCCTGATTCTCGTTTGTAATGACGGTTTTTGGGCGACCTGTTGTTCCCTATCGTTGATATAGGACTGATCCCGTACGACGGAACTTGCCAACGATAGCTAACATTGTTTTGTTATTTGGCTCCTCCTTATTAAATATTTCTTCGTACTCTTCTTTAACGTGAAGAAAACTGCGTTCATTCTGACCGTAAGAACCATAATTGCAGAGTTCATCACAAAATTAAATTCACAATGTGTCATAAATACCTAATTGCTACGGAAACTGGACGGCAAATGATCGATAATTTCAGTATCGTTGTTTTGCAGCATACTGTAGAACTATTCACGCTCTAGTGAGATTACCTAAAAGCATTTTCGGATGATAGGAGCCACCATGAAAAATTATTGAATGACTTCCGTACTTCTATAAATATTTCTACAAATTGTCTTATAGCTTTACGCTGTCCATATAGAAACACTCCTTGTTCAGCGAGGGAAGCTTAAATTTAACATATGCCAAGACATATCCGAAGCCACAAGCTCAATTCAGATCTAGCTGAAAGAGACGTGACATTGGATCCATATCATCTCACTAACTCCTATGCATTCGACATTATCATAAGCCAGGCTGTAGTAGCATGAACACGTTTTCCGATCATTGAATTGTCAAACCGCTCTCAGGACTGGGATACACTACAAAACTTTCAAGTGTTAACACGTGAACTATGACGTCCATCGGTTCTTACTTTTACAGAACTCAACGCGTTTAATTTATTTATAATGGGCTATACATTTTTATCTTCATTTTGAACATCTACTTCATAATACACTTTTAGAAAGAGCTGCTTTAAAACTGTGAAGTGATGGTAAAAACCTTTTGCTTCTCAATGACGCGCAAACCGCCACGGGTGACCACGGTCGTTAAGGCGCGGACTCGAGAGCGGGAGGTCTGGGTCCTGACTGAGATTTTTCCCAGGTTTTCCTCAGTCCTCATAAATGGCAAATGCCGTGAAGGTTCCCTAAACTTAGGCCTGGAACGCTTCATTCCTTTAAAAAACAATCCTTCCTCAATTTATCATTTCATTTCGTGTATCAGCAGTGTCATAGCCTATGATGCCTCAGCAGTTAAAATGAGCGTTAAACGCTATTCAAAAATAAATAAATAAATAAATAAATTGACGAGCAACTTGGTGCATAGGATATCTAGTACCCTAATCCTTTTGCTTTCTACTAATTTTATGATCGCTTTAACCTGAAAAAATACAAAGCGCCTAGTTCTCTTGTGTAAATTTAATGTAACCTGGAGTCAGTTTACACAAATAATATTACAATTAAGATATGTTTCATTTTCACTACCATTGTCGTCAGTAACCATATTTTCTTCATTTTTTTTCTCAAAAATCTCTTCAGAATTCCATCTACATATAGCTTATTTTCCTTACATTTCTGCTCTATCAGCACTGTTTGAGGCACAGCTGAATCTAGAATAGGAAAGGTGAATCCATATTTTCATAGAAATATTTTGCCAATTGCCAAAGCTGTAGCAAAAACTTTATAGATATAATAGTAATTGATTTTATTACCACAATGGTTTTACTTAAAAAACAAACCAAATTACTAATCGGTAACTGAGAAAAAATTTTCTTTCTGTATAATCTATTTGAAAAAATTAAGGAAACATTAATTTAAATAAATTAATTAAACTTAATTAAATTTTGATGTTTATTATTAATATTACTGCATTTCTTACAAATTAAGCCTTTTAACATTTATTTTGGTTTTAAAGTTTAAATCACCTAACATTTGTAGTACATCACAGAGCTACACCTGCTTCTACAAGGGCCAATGTGACTATCTAGTGCCTTTTAGGGATATATGTTTTATATGTTGCCTAGCTTGAAAAAACCGATTGCTCTATAGATAAATATCTGCTACCCGTAACATCGGAAAAGGTGTTTACATGCAGAAACCCAAAAGGTAATCGAGTCTCTGATTTCTTTTATTTGGGATTGATGCACTAAGACAAGTTTTGCATCCAAACAAAAATAGCAAGAATTGTTAATGAGGTTACTTGCTTTAATGATAGGAATACAACAAGGAGTAAAGTTTTAAGTAAAATGGGAAACTATTCCTGAGACTTGGAGTGTAGAAAAGTTGGAAAAACTGGATGAAGTAAAGATTCCACAGATATACTTCAGCAAAACAAAAATTGTCCAGAAAGAAATAAGAGGATAAACAAGAGCAGCTAGGAGCAAAAAGGATGAAGGGAAAATATAATTATAGAGCAGAAGTCCAGCAACAGTACAAAAAAACAAAATAATATTACAAAATGAACCATGCTTCCCCCCCCCCCATTTTCTGCAAATAAAGTTCTACTTGTATAATGTACATTTTCTTAGAAATTGTTCAACTAATGTAGTGAAAGTGCTTGTGCTTCTGTTTCATGTACATTAAAGCACCTTGAATCACTTAGAAATGAAATCTTGTGTGGCATATTCTTCTTAAAAATTAATAACTATAAAAATATCGCAAATTTTTTCGCAAGTTAAATTTAACTCTTTTTTTTTTTTTTTTTTTTTTCCCTTCCATGATTTGTAATGAAAAACCCTAGCTACAAATGGCCAAACATTTAACTTATTATGCTGTGAAGTTTTTGAGGAAAGGCACATTAAATATGGTGAAGTGTTAAATTGTTTATAATAATATGATTACAATTGTTTAGAATATTAGGTAAAAGGGTCATTTGCTTCTAAAAAAATTGAAAAAGCATATAATAAGGAAGTATACAATTTTTGTGCGTATGGGTCGAAAATCTTATTTATAAAGTGGTTTAAAGAAAATGAGTGATTTTTGTAGTGTCGTATGTTAATGCTGCCTTAATTTACACTGTCTAATAATTGAAAGTAAAGAAAAAAATTAAACTTAAGTTTAGAAAGTCGAAAGCGGTGGTTATTTAAGAAGGAAACGATATGAAAAAGGATGAAAAATGAATTCTAAATGGAGAACAAATAAAGGTAGTAATGAATTATTTTTATTTAGAAGTAAGGTTCGATGTGGGAGTTGGAAAGCACATAATAATTCATATTAAAAGGAAAACTAGCTATGGGAGTAATTATAGTAGGCACATATAAAATTCCAGAAATGTCAGTAAAAGGGCTGGAGAGAATGTATGAAGCAGTGTCGAATGTAAAAATGGTATATGACGTTGAAATGTTGCGATTAACAGGGCTGTACTCGAAGATAATTTAATTCATAGGATGCTTTCGCAAAGAGGTGCTCAGATTGCCTAAAGCGAAATTAAATGGATGAGCACTGGCCGAACTAGAGAGAGTTTGGAGAAAAGCAATAGTTGCAGAGAAAGTTTTGAAATATTGGTTCTGGAATTTAAAGTTAGAGGATAATAATGTACCGAAAAAAGCTATGAGGTATCAAATAGAGAGGAATAGCTGAAAAAAATTAGTGGGAGAATAGGCTGGAATGTGAAATATGTGGAAGATATATAAAAGCAAGTTTTGACGTACTTCCCCGGATAAAAAATCATTGAAATTATATACAGTGATTAAAATATTTGGGGTTGGAGATTGTTATGATAGAAGTGGGCAGAAGATTTTGCTTGGATGAGACAATGAGCATTTTTTGAATGCAGGGGTAACTTGTTTGATGAAAGGAAAGGTCATTGATTGGTACAACGTACAAGAAAGATGAAAATAGTAAATTTGGAAACCTAAATAGATTTATGCAAAATAATATTCCGGCTATTGGGGTGGTTTTCGTAGGCGGCTCGCCGGAGCGATGCAAATCCGACATTAATCAAACCATGATTACTTGTGGCCAGCCGCGATCACCCCGAAGCAATTGGTTCTTGCAGTGTATTTACCCGAGGGTCCTACCTCGTACTCCGGGTATCTTAGGGGCCCGATATCGCCGTTTTGCGCTCTCGTGGTCATGGGAGAAGGGAGGTGAAGGGTGATGACGCAAATTATAAGGGAATGCTTCATTTAAATATTTGGCGCGTTTATTTGAAGATGAATTTATGGACTGCTACCTGGTTCGCTGCCATTAACCGGCGAAGTTAGCTTGCTGACAGAACACGCGATACTCGGAGATTTTTTTTTTATTGATTTATTTATGGACACTCTTTAACATCTCAGGTCATCAGCGTCCCATTCAACTCAGGGTGTGAAACAGCCGACAAATTTTGCTCAGAGGCCTCTCTTTCAGGCTTGAGGTTCTTTCTTTCTTTCTTTCTTTTCTTTTCTTTTTTTTTTTCCGTGCCGCATACTCTGAGAGTATCTGACTGGATGCAATTATTTAATGTTCGCAAATTAGTATGGTCTTCATCTTCGCATGAGGGAGCTTGGAAGACATGGTAAAATGCAAGAGTTAGAACCGCGTGCCTGCATACTCATACTCTAAGAAAATGAATGGGCTGCACTGAACAACGCCACTTGAACTGACATTCTAGCACTGAAGAAGTTGAATTGAGACCTGAGTCGCGTCGATGAAAATTGTAACACTGAGTAAAACTGACCTACTGAGTCCAACTGCCTTCTGGAAACTGCCATCTGCGTCAAACTTCAATAAACTAAGCTAAACTGATTGCAACCTGCAAACTGCGATCAACTGAATGCGTCCGGCAAACTGCCATAAACTGAGAACTGCCTCCTGCAACTGCGATACTTTCGCGGGGATGCTTCCCCTTGCATATTGTTTTTAAATTGTCACGCGTGGTTTTCTTAGCTCACACGGATTTTCACGAGTGAACTCACGGGAGCTATGCTCTCAAAATTCTTGAATGTGATATGTGAGTCCTAACTCACCTACACGCGCTAAATATTAAATCTTCAAAACCTTCGTCTCCGATAGGTTGACTTTTAAACATACGACAACGATGTGTGCGAGGTCACTCACGCGTTCACCAGCTACTGAGGAATTTTGTTAACGACTCGGAAAGGATTTGACAGCTAGCAAGAATACAAAAGGCTTTTAATTCCATCTTCCACTGCTTAAGTGTGCACTTTGCAATGTTACCGTCGAGGACCTACTACGCTACATGGAGCGGCACCAGGTACCTTCCCATTTACATACATTTCTTATTAAATGCAACATTCCTTATGCGATAAACAAGATATTAAAAGTTATATACCCATTATCACATTTATCTGGTATGTAAATTCGCTTACGGGTGGATGGGGGTGTGAAGACCTGTTACACTATTAAAATGTTAGTAGAAGGTGAACTGGACAGAAATAAAAGAATAGGGTAGATGAATATTTAGAAAGAGTTCGATAAAATGGACTTGGAAGGCAAAGAAAAAGAAACTGAATATGAAGGACGTTCTTGATATATTGTCTTATTGGAATTTGATTGATATGGTAGGTCTTTGGTTAAAAGTGCGCTATATTATTTCAAGAAGTACAATTATATGTAAGTTTAAGTTGAAATTATTTTCTATAGTTATGTAAAGTGTTTAATGATAAACGTTTCATTTATATAACGTAAACTGTTGATGAACAGAAGACAAAGGTTAAACTGGTAATAATATACTATCATTAATTATTAGTAATTGTTATACAATACCGTTTGAAAGAAAAGGAATTTAATTTAATTTAATTTAATTTAATTGTCATATATCAAATTATCTTTTAAAATAATAAATCTAAATTATATATACTTTTTTTAAATAATGTAACATTCCAAAAATATTTATCGGAATGGTAACTAAAATTAAGGACAAAATTAAACATGGAAGTTTTGTTAGGATAAGTAAGAAATTATTTTTTTACCTTTCTAATTTTCTAAACAAAGTAGATTACAATTAGAACTGTCGTGATGAACGTTCTCTCTTGAGCTTATATACAAATCTACCGGGGATGTACAACAAAAACTTTATCCCCACTCACATATTCATATATACGGTACAAGTGAAAACAGCTTAAATCCAAAGTGCGAGCTATAGTTTGAATACTATTCTACCAGAGGCAACGACGGACAAGACTGGCAAGAGGCGTAGTCTTCCTCTATATATGAATAAAAAAAAAGTCAATGACGCAGTAGCTGCGTAAACTTAGCGAATTCCTCACCAAGCTGAATAACTTTAAATAAAAATTAATATAATATCCAAATTAGGCCTTATTAAAGAAATCATGGCATTACTGTTGGTATTAGGGGAATAAAATTAGAATCCTTGCAATCTATGGGCATTACAAAAGAGAAACTACGATTTTAGATTTAATATTGAGAGTAAACCATAAAAATTAATTGCCTATTATTAATTAACTGAAATGTAACTACGCTGATAGACAAAGTTATACATTTTTAAATTTAGCCATGTTTATGAACTGAGCCTTTAACATCATCTTTACATTCATAAAATAGAGAAATAACAGAAAATTTCCAGTTATATTGTGTATTTAAGAGGTGGTGTTTATATGTTTCAATAAAACAAAAACAAGTTACTATGTAAAAACAATTACAGTTTACTTAAGCAAATATACACAATCAACAATAAACAATCGAAAATTTCATTGATTTTCATTGGCTTTGAAATTTAATTTAAAGGATAGTGTAGTAAAAATATTCAATGAAAACGTTTTCTGCGGGTTATTACAGAGCGCAAATATAAATCTGAAACACGTATTAGATTAATATTTTATTTTTACTATCTTCACGACGATGCTTTTGTTAAATATAAAACACATGCATCATTATATACACTTTATATACTGAATTAATTGGTCCTTTTATTTTAAAACAATAGAGAGAAAATTAAACGCAAGCGAGCCTTTTAAATTTCAGTTTTCAAGTATACCCCTACTTCTAAAGGTCCCATTTTTACAATTTTCAGAAACTATTTTTCTTACTTTATTTAAATGGTATATACCAAATTTTGTTATGAAGAAACAAATATTCCTGCTACTAGAGCGATTTTTAAATTTTAGGTTTCAGGTAAAGCCCATCTCCTAATTTTCCGATTTCCCTGATATTCAAAAACTATTTTTGTTGTCAAAGATAAATGGTATTTGCTGAGTTTTGTTGCGAAAAAACAAAATATTGGTATACAACTATGGTAATTTTTAAAGGTTGAGTTTCATTAAAACCTCACTCCTAATGATTTAATTTCACTGATTTTCATAAATTATTACTTCTATTTTATTTTAATGGCATATACAGAGTTTCGTTGAGAAAAAGCAAAAATTTCGGATTTCGGCCTCTAGAGCGATTTTTAAATTTCGCTTTAACTCCCACTCGGATTTCAGGTATACCCCGACTCCTAATGGCCCGATTGCCCTGATTTTTAGAAACTATTTTATCGTTGTATTTTAATGAAATATATCAATTTTCGTTGAGAAAAAAACAAAAAATGAAGCCGCTAAAGGGATGCTTATTTCTTTATTTCTTAATTTTCGCTTTAGAAACAATGATTCTTGTATCTTCTATAATGTAAGATTGTATACAGTTTACGAAAACGCAGTTGTAGTCGGACGCCCCGGTTTGCGGCTCGCTTATTAGCCGGTGCATCGCTTGAGCGGACGACCTTTATAGCCAAAGTTCGGTAATTGCGAGATATTACTCTATTGTATGCAACTAGACCAATTAACATATCCGCTTCATGAGATTTGTAATCATTGTTTCTGAACAGACATTGCACAGAAATGGCCACACAGATCTATGCAGGCTCATTGGATTGGATTGTTTGGGTCAAGGGATATTTTGGTATAGACTTCCTGACCCCTGTTCTCAACTACGCCTTTTCGGACTCTCAGGGTGATACGGTGCTGTATTATCGTGCTAAAACATAGCTCATCTTTACCCTAGGGTCAATGAAACAAAATATTTAAAACATCACTATAACAATATTATTTATTAATCTGCCTCTGTGGATGACTAAACAGTAGCCTGCAAGATGCTTGTCGAAGCTTAAAGTTCCTCCATACCATCATAAATATTTTTTTAAACAGTGCGAAGATGTCTTGAAAGAAAGCTAGTATACATATTCAGCTGCACGTGCGCAGAGGACTCACACTGCTCCTCCTACTTTCCTCTCTCTGTGCGTCTCGCGCTGTAAAGAAACGGACTAGGAAGTCGGAACAACACTTACCCTTACAGCAAGAAACATCCGAGATTGCTGGTGTGGTAAGAGCTGCATTCCGGAGAGACCGGGGAGAGACCGAAGGTAGTGTGACTTGCACAGATATAGATAGATAGTAAGGCTTTCAAGCGCAACGGCATGATAGATCAGGCGGCTATAGCGTCATGCTATCATTGTGAAGGTAGTGGTTTTGAATCCTCACGTTCTGATGCTTTTTATTTTTTCTGCCGGAGTTAAAGAAGATTTTCAACCATTTCAATAATTTACTCCTTAACAAAATACCAGGCACACAATGCGCTATAAATTGATATTTATTAATTTCTTTATCTGTTGGAATCAAAGGAGATTTTCCAGCATTACAGTAATTTACCCACCCCTGTTAATTCATATTTATGAAAAGGAGGCGAACGTAGGCCGTCAGGCCGTAGCGAACCGCAGCAAACAAGTGGGTCCACCAGTTTCTAGGATTTACTCGAGTTAGATTTAAGGTTAGTGTGTGTGTACATATATGAATTAATTGCGAATTTCAATAAGACAGCGCGTGGTAAAAAGTGAATAACTTAGTTTTGTAATAAGGAACAACATACTGCACCCAGAAAGCTACGGAGGACAATGCATAGGTTACACTACATTTAGCAAAAAAAAAAAAATAAATAAATAAAATAAAATAAAATAAAATAAAATAATAATAATAATAATAATAATAATAATAATAATAATAATAATAATAATAATAATAATAATAATAATAATAATAATAATAATAATAATAATAATAATAATAATAATAATAATAATAATAATAATTCATGTATTACACTTTTACAAGCCGCTGTCTCTCGGGACTCTCGCCCCGCTTTCGCTCGAGACTGCAGCTCTACCATAGCAGCAGTCTTGGATGTTTTTGGATGTTTCTTGCTGAAAGGGTAAGTGGCATGCCATTACAGGCAGAACAATTGTCGAGCTCCAGTCCCGAACGACAGCGGAAAGAGTCGAGGAAGATTACGGAATGCTTGTAAAGTGTAAATGTGGCATGTATTATTTTTTTATTAAACGTACCATAACCTATGCGTTGTCCTCCTTAGCTTTCTGGCTGCAAAATGTTGCCCCTTATCATAAAACTGAGGTATTCACTTTTTACCACGCATTGTTTTATTGGGATTCGCAATTAATTCACACACACACACACTAACCTTAACGCCAACCTCGGGTAAATCCTATAAACCGGTGGCTCCAGTGGTTTGCTGTGGCGAGCCTAGGCCGTCAGCCCATAACTGGCCTCTTTTGCGTAAACATAAATTGATAGGGGAGTGTGTGCCACTAAGTAGGGGGGTAAATCATTGTAATGGTGGTAAATCTCTTTTGCTTCCTGCAGGAAACATTTCGGAAATATAAATTTATAACAGATTGAGTGCCGGTACTATGTTAGCGAGTAAATCATTGTAATGGTGGCAAATTTCCTTTAACTCCAAAAGAAAGAAGAGAAAAAAAGTTTCAGGACGTGAGGATTTGAACCCACTACCTACATCTGTAGCATGACTCTCTAACCATTTGAGCTATCGAGCAGTTGCGTTAAAACCCCTCTGGAAGTCGCACTATCCTCGGCTTTCTCCGCTACCGCTCGCGAGTGGCTTGGTACTGAAGCCCCAGAAATATTCTTCCGTTAATGAATTCTCAACAACAGTACTTACTCAAGAGCCGATCTTTGGAGCATGCCAAAATATAAAGTGTGCAATCCGTAAGAGACCATGTACATTTGCTAACTTTAAACGCTGATCGTATATTCTCAAAACCATGTTGTAAGATTCACGGAGTCACACAGTTGAATTTTGTATAAATATTTTTCTAAAATTTTCTGTAGAGAAGCACAACTTTCCATTTTTCATTTAAGAAAACCCCACAGCGTTTATTCATGTATTATTATTATTATTATTATTATTATTATTATTATTATTATTATTATTATTATTATTATTATTATTGTTGTTGTTGTTGTTGTTGTTGTTGTTGTTTCACGCAACATTTTAAGCGAAATTACAAGTCACTGCATTAATGCATACACTTATTACACAGAGACTTAGAATAAAATTTCACTACATGAGGTAAATTATTACAAATTATATTTTACAAAGAATTCAAAAACTGGGAAGCAAACTCGCAACGGAAAATTAGCAATGACCTCCAAGTAACGGCATATCTTCGATAATCCCTTTTAACATCTTGAACGGGTTAAGTAGAGTTTTAGTAAACAGTAGCCTAGCCAAGTACTGTTTTTAAGATTTGGTAACAAGTTGAGCATGACGATTGAGCCATAAAGGCTTACATAACCATACTCCACCGTTTAAGCTCTAAAGTCAATTACAGAAAGTGAATTGTCTGCAAAAAAAAACTAATGACCAATCCTTTGTTGCA
This sequence comes from Metallyticus violacea, assembly GCA_030762175.1. Classification (NCBI taxonomy): domain Eukaryota; kingdom Metazoa; phylum Arthropoda; class Insecta; order Mantodea; family Metallyticidae; genus Metallyticus; species Metallyticus violacea. The sequence continues at coordinate 45,858,031 of CM060839.1, forward strand.
AGTTCTCTCAGATTTTCTAGTAACACTACACAGTGAAGTTTAAAGAAAAGGCAAAAGTTTTCAAAGGAGAATGAAGAAAATATTAATTAATGTATTTTTCATTTGCTATTGGGAGTAGACATGATTACCTTATGGCAGAATAGCCTCTCACATGTGACACTTACATGCAGAACCTGTTTGGAAGATGGTGAAATGATCACTCATCTAGGAACTGATCATCCAAATACCTACCTGACCGCGCTGATTTTCATCACCATTTATTGGTTGCCAGTCAAATAATTATTCTGGAACGAGAAGATTGTGAGAGCTTTTAAAACATGCCACTATACACGGATGCGTATCATGAATAAACCCTACGGCGCCACAAACTTCATCTATCAGCCTTCCTCATATTTGTCATGAGATATCTCTAGTGAAACCATATCGCTTCGGAAATAAACTGAGAGATTTAACTCTGTGAGAACAAATGGCCGTCACTAGTGTGAAATTTAGAAATGCCTAAGGTGACCGGGTTTAGAGTCCAGAGCCCGCAGGCTCATGAAAGAAGTCAAATTGCAAGCTCAAGATGCTCAGAAAAGGAGGTGCGAAGTATGTACCAGCCGACAAGCGTCATGATCTTTGCATTATGATGAAAAGTACATGTATAAGATGTGATAATGGAGAGAGCAAAACTTAAAAAGCCCATTTTCTTTTTACAACTTAAGTTCTATACCGCAGTACCGAGAATTGTATTCAGACTCACCGTCGCAGCGAACTAGTAAACTAATCAACTGAGTCGAGACAGAAAACATTTCAATAAAAGGAATGATAGAAAAAAATGGAATATAAGTGAAGTTCTCTCAGTTATTCATACACCCAGTGCACTATAATGCAAACAAAAATTACGAACCCCTACTCACGTTGCAGCACAAGTTCTAAAGAGAAACTCACAATAATTGTAAACAGGGTTTTTTATATCAAAGCAGTACAGGTAATGAGCATTCTTCGTTAGAAAAAGTAAAGAAGTAAGCATCAAAAAGAGAAATTCATCCTATTATTCTTGCAGCGCACTATCGTGGGACATGAAGGAAAATTTTGCAAACTACCTTTTTATTTCAATACGAGTGGCATATCAAAAGATCTGTGTCTCGTTATCAAGAAATTGGAGTAACGAGCAGAAATATTGAAGAAGAAAAAGAGAGAAAGTCTGATACTTTAAAAAGCATTACGTGGCCATCGCTGTCTCAGAAAGAAATAATTCATATATAAGGACGTATATACTTTTGAAATTCAAGCAAGTCACTGCAGGTTTAGGTAAATTCTCGTTTATTATTTTTTATATAATCGGTTTGAAACCATGTCATCTGTATGCAGAGGTATGATTACATCATAATAGAACAAGTGACGTCATATCGCTGTTGTGATGGATGTTAGGTAGCCACGCTCCATTAGGCATCATCTAGCTGCAAGACGTCATTATTCCACATACACTTTACACAATAAGCTAAGGGCAGTCTATTTCTAAACTATAGTGTTACTCGATTTTAACTAAGAACAATCGTGACTTTCAAAATCTCGAACATTATTTTGACTATTTTCAAAATGTTTATAGGTCATGACTTGCAAAGTACTGTAGAAGAATTGCACGAATTTGTAACATATTATTGAGATAATTTCAGATCTTTCTCAAAAATAGGGGGATTCTGTTTCTCCATGTCAGGTTTAAGCCATACCTAGTAACTTTATGTGTACATATTATGATATTGTAACGCAGTCAAGATTCGATAAAATTAATGTCAGTTCAGGTTTTAATCTCGGAAATGTACAAGAAGAAAAATCCCCAAGATAGCCCATAGAAAGGTACAATACGGGAGAAGAGCCGTTTACAGTTACAACATGACTTATCAAACAATACACACATGGAATAAATTTGCTCTTGAAAATAGCAAAGTTACACGACAATGCATAAACTCTCAAAATATTACCCCTATAAAATACATTAAATTGAATAAAAGATTTAATACCACATTGTATGGACACAAGCATTTAATACAACCTCCTTGTTAAACATCAGATAAAAGAGTTTGAATGATGCGTGAAATGATAAATTTTATTCATTTACATAAAAATCCAATTCCTCTACTCATTAAGAGCGTTACAAAAGGTAACTTTACCGCAATATTGCCACATAGTATTAAATGTACAGTATGGTAGACCTAGCGCACGGTAAGTTTGCTCTTGGAGTCCGTTATTGTGGGAAAGATAAAAATGTTTAGAGACAGAGAAAGAACATCCTGCGCCTGCGCACATACATCTTCTTTAGTAGGCGTCTTTCCTAAGAAAAAAATGATGTGCTTGAGTGAGGTTGGTACGCGCGTGGCAAGAATTGAAAGTATCTGTATGCCCTCTTTAAGTTATGTAATAATAAGCTATTTTCAAGATAAAAATCCTGCAAAAGTTCACTAGAATGCAATATAAACTTTAGTTTATGATGTTCCGGCAGTTGTACGAAAGATCAATATCGTCATGACAGGCAATAGAGAAGCCTCTCCAGCTGCGTGACGTAGGCCTGCGTTAAGTCTACCTGGGTCACACGGCTTACCCATCGGAGAAGCTTCAGGCCTTAACAATTTTGAAGAGATGGCTCAAGCAGTGTCACATAACCCGCGCTGTCCCGGAGATGACTCCGTGTGAAAGGAGGGTGAGAGCTTACGACAGGCGAGGGACCAAATCGTAGCTGGCGAACCATTCTCGTGTAACCAGGTGAACAGGCGAGAGGAAGGTAATGGACAAGAAGGAAATGCGTACAAAAATAACAGAGATCGTTGTAGTGTAGAACGGAAATCGTTTTGTGATAAGTCATTTTTATTGTACTACTCTCTGGTTAATGCTCCATATTCCAAAAAGCACTAAGAGGAAATCGCACTGTAAATAAAAACCCAGAAAGGATAATTTAGGAAAAAATTCACCAAATGCAAGGAAGGATAAGAAGAATAAAAGGAAAAAAATGTTCTTTAATACATAATGGAGTATATTAGAGTGAAATACCTGCTAAAACAAAGAAAAATATAATATGATTATTATGTGAAAAATAAATCGTACAAATACTGCAGGAGAGAATTTCGTGCTAACTTTCCAGGATTAACATCTCTATCTGGAGGTACAGTTTTCAGATTGGTGAGAAAAGTTCAACCCAAGACGTTTTAATTGACAAGAAACCAAGACCAAAACTCGGAGTTGACAGAAAAGAAGTTTGGATAAATACGCTATACATTAATTTTTTTCGAAAGTCTTTAACACGATTAGCCCAACAAATTTACACATTTATCGGTAAAGCCAATGAGCCTTTGTATCTTCATCCATATAACCTTACTGCTGTATCTGAAATAAAACCCTTGCAGGAGCTGAAACAAAATATTGAGATACACGTTATAATATATGTCTCGCAGCATGGAACAGGCACTTCGAACATCAACTTTAATGGTGAGTACAATATTAACTACTGTGTACTACTAATAAATAACAGAAAATGAAAAAAAAAAAAAATCGCTCCATAAGTTCCGACCGCGTGACATAATATTCCTCGGCAGGCTGTGAAGCCGTTACATAATATCTTTCTGTCGGAAAAATCAGTTTTCGATTGCGTAACGGAATTAGGGCCCTGTATAATGACGATATTCGAAAGTATTTAATTTTGAAACATTAATAAACTTTAAAAGAAATTAGTAAATAGTACAATCATAAAAATGTTCTCAGAGACCAAGTAGATTAAGCATTCTCACAAAGGCATAAGAATATTTTAACCAAGAGTAGGCAAAATCAGCAAATCAACAAGTCAATGTCCAGCATAAAGTTGAATTCAGACACGTCAGATTATTGTATGAAACAAAAGTTTAAACGCCAAGCAGCAATATGTTATATCTAATTAACAAGCTAATATCTAACATGAACGTAAGACACTCAAGTATGATCATTGGCTGAAAATACTAAAGTGTGGTACATTTAAACACCACTACTGTAGAACTTTCCTTTATATTAAAAGTTTAAAAAATAATACTCACATAATACTTTGAATCTCTAGCAAGTAATTACATAATGTATGTCGAGATTACCAACAGCATTGTCACAAGCAAAAGCACAAATAAATTCACGAACATGAGTGAATTTATCTGGAAAGCTCAGACACTCGAGTGATATTTATTAGGACTATTTCAGGAATGAAATAATAATTTTAATATAATTCCCATAAACTTGGCTTATAATATTGTAATAGTTGTACATTTGTAATATGAATATTTAACCTTTTCAAGCCATCTGCGAATGTCGATTGTCAGTAATGCCAGTAAGAAGAGCCAAATACGGATTTGGGACTATTTCAAGTTATATATTTGAAATTCGGGCATGAATCATTAGCTATTGTATTAAATATTATACTTATGAACATCTACCTATTCAGAGACCGTGAGACTGAAATAGACGAAGGTCAACTATTACAGTCGCTACCGTTAGATTTACTGAGAAAATAAAACAGAAAACTTTTACCATTCTAAACAAGGTGTTTATAAGGATTTGTGGTTGCTTAGGCAGATATGTTGCATAATTTATAAAATGATTTCAAACTGTTTGGCTGAATACACTAAAATAATTGCTTGAGTGATTGCACATGAAATTAGTTAAATTTACAGTTACTGAAAACACGTAAAAGTGGTCAATGATATGTGTTCAGGAATTATATAGTGGAGGTATAGAGTTGGCTACACTGGCCACAAGACAAATACACGTCGGTGATAAAACGGGCTTGATAATTCTTTTTCGATAATGTCACTCCTTAATCCGGCTGTGATTGATCAAAATTCAAAATTTTGTTTCGTTTCATTGGTCGATTTTAAGATGACGTCACCTGAGTGAAATGGTCACTGTAAAAACAAAATTTTATTAAATATTCTAAAAGAAAATAATAAAGTCAAGAGTTAACCCTGAAGAATTTTGAAAGAATTTTAACGATAGCTTTCGAGTTCATGGCAGCCAAAAGCGTTGCTGAGAAACCATTATCCCTATATGCAGACATCAAGATTGTCGTAAAAAGCCTTTGGACCGAAAAAGGAAAGTATATTACCAGGACGCGAGGCGGGATCTAACGGTGAGCAGAAAGTGAAATAACCAAGTAGGAAAGAAAGGAAAGTGACGTCATCCGATCGCTATAATATAAAGATCAAAAGTATTTATTGATCAGAGTCGAAGACAGGAAACGAAGAACACTGAGAAAATATGCTACTTTGTACAACAACAACAACAACAACAACAACAACAACAACAACAACAACACACACACACACACACACACACACACACAGAGAGAAAGTTATGCCGCTACAAATACGGGTTTGATTTATTGATTTATATTACCAGATGGCATGAGCCGCTCGAGTTTATAATTCCATTCTACCTTCAGATGGTAAAGATTATTCAGAGAGTTTAGGTTTAGACAATACTCTCTGGCTGACAAATCGTTGAAACGGATGTTCATTGTCATTTACATTTTTGACTTTCTACCGATATAGGTTACAGTTGGGAAGAACACAATGCTTCCAGAACTAAGTTTAGAGCAGCGTTTCAAGCAATTTTTTCAAAATGATATAAAACGAACAGAAGACTTACATTTTGCATTTTCTGCAACACGCGGATGGTTTGGAAAAAGTAATATAGCACAACAGAAAGAAAAACACGCTTTAAGCAAAGCCCATGTTCAAGTATGGAACACGAACAAACGGCAACGCACCATGTACTAAAGGGCTGAAGGGGCTAAGAGCTAAGGCATGTTATTCGTAAATTATAATTGTATAAAATTGTGAAATCTTTATATGAACTTCCTTTTTGTAAAAACGTAAATTTATTTTGCCCACAATTACAATGTTTTACTCTTTATTTATAGAAAGGCTTACTTAACACTTTTTATCATGCCTTAAATGAAATTTAACTAAAAGTAATATACTAATGTCATTTTCTTGCCTTTGTTAGGGGTTAAAGTAGACTTCATCACCTCAACAGCTGAAATAATGATTGCTGCTAGAGAAAGCTAATCACCCTGAATTAATGCTTAAAGAAAAACATATCGACGATGGTGCTGAACTTCCTGCAGTATTATCAAAAGAGAGTAGCTGCCTTCTCTTGCAAAAAAAAAAAAAAAAAAAAAAAAAACCAGGAAGAAACAAAAACAGCATTGAAGGGCAACAAGATTGCTACGCCGAGTAGATCTGCTGAGATCCTTTTGTCGACAGTTGAGCTCTCCAATTTGTAACAACAATATGTGACTGGAAGTGAAGGGTAGAAGCTGTTAGAGAGGCACTGCAGGACATGGAAGTATTGTTTGACAACTTTGTAGCATTTGTGAGTGTTCGTGTAAAGTATATGGCCTCCTTTTCAGGGTATCTCAATCCTTTTACAGACATGTGAGCATGTTCAGAGCTGGGCGGACAAATGAATCTAGTTGGAGAAGTAATTAAGGACAATCTTGCTTCGTCCATTCAGTTTGTAAAGTCGATAAGGCAAACTTTCTACATGCAAGAAAGAAATGGCAAGCCTTTCAACGTTTTCTACGACAGTAAAGGCAGATCTATTCCCATTTCTTGTCAAGGAGGGTGGATTTCGTGGTTGAATGCAGGGAATATCGGGCAGAAAACTGGCATTTTCTCTTAGAGTTGCTGGAATCTGAGAGAGCAGAGTTCTACACCGCTTCAACTGGACTTCAAGACATGAGTAAAGGTAAATTTCAAAGCCTTTATTTTTCTTCTCTCTTTGCGCAGTCCTTATTTTTACTACTCAAACCGATTTTGCTTAATTTAGAGATAAACACTAATCTGAAAAGATTTACCTCAAATTATACCCCAATAAGGAAGAAGCGTTAAATTAAAAAATGGGTGAACTACACAAAGAAAATGTTCTGACTGTAATGAAGACTGCAGAAAGTCTGACATAAAATTAGAGAATCTGTTTACTACTTCCCAAAATTTTCTCGAAATATTTTACAGACTCAACATCTTGCGTGTGAATACAATAGAAAGTTATCTCTGGACTATATTTGTTCAAAAGGAAATTATCTGTAGTGTGGCACTTCATGCATATTATGAACCGAAAGACTCTGTGAGGAATAATTCTGTCCTTTCTATCACAGAAGCACTTTAAAAAGTGACTTGTAGATGAAGCACTGCAAGCTTTGTGGATTCCAGATTCATAAAGACTGAACACTGCTTTTCTCAGTTTTCTTGAGTGCTTAAAGTCCCAGAACCAATTTTAATGACAAAATTACCATGTCTACATATATTAGTCTGCATATCATTTAAATTCCAATACATGCTTTATAGTCTCCTTAGCGGCCTTTTCTATTATTTCTGATAAGTTAAAGAATTTGTATTGAAATCGTTCAAGATTTTTTTTTTTTTTTTGAGTAGTGTTTAACGCCCGTTTTTACTACTGAGGCACCACAGGCGGTGGACACTGATGATACATGAGATGAAATGATAAATTGGGAAAGGATTTTTTTTTTTTTTTTAAGGAAGGAGGCGTTCCAGGCCTAAGTTTAGGTACCTCCCCGGCATTTGCCAGTTATGAAGACTGAGGAAAACCTGGAAAAAACCCCAGTCAGGGAGGACGGTCCTGGCGGGATTCGAACCGCAGACCTCCCGCTCACGAGTCCGTGCCTTAACGACCTCGGCCACCCGTGGCGGTCATCGTTCAAGATGTAGAGGTACTTCTTTCTAATGATTAATATGCCGAAAAATTGCTTCTTTAATCCGAGAAATTTTCATTGTTATTCAAGAATTGTTTAAAATTTATTCAATAAATTTCCACTTATTATCCAAAATTTGAAACTTTACAAAAGAAATTTAACTCTCTCCAAGATCCTTTGAAAACAAAAACTTAAAATGATTTCTATAACAGCTGATACTGAACTGGGAATACTTCCATTTTGATTTTATTTAAAGCAAAATTCGATTTTGGAGGAATAACTGCAGCAATAAATTTATTCTTTCTCTCTCTCTCTCTCTCTCTCTCTCTCTCTCTCTCTCTCGATGTCAATGAACATGACTAAGTTTGCAATCTCTTTTTAGTTACTAATGAAGATGCAAAATATCTTTCATTAAAATAGAACCTTTGGTTGACTTTCAGATTGATCGAAATTTATAGTACTTCATTTCTGGATTTGAGATAAGGGGGTGGGGAGTTCCAGCTTTATCAGAAGATGTCCTATCTGTACTACTCTACAGTTTTGGACAACTTTTTTGAAAGAAACGGGATTTTCCTCATTCGTCAATATTAAAAATAAAAAGTAATAATTCCTTATTTCTACAAAGAATTACTGATTTGTCTGCAATTCGACTCCATATTGAATCTGTGCAAAAGAAAACATACCCATATTTCTCGTGTTACAATTTTGTAGCTCAATAAATAAAATTGACAACATTTTAATGAAGTATATATAACTTTTATATACCCTACATTTTTCTCTTTTAAATATTATGTATGTCCTTTCTTTTCGCGGCACAGCATGCAATTTCGTGGCACACGCTTTAATAAATACTGATGCATAGATGTAGGAAAACCCTTGAAGTATGAACTCGTCACTTATCCAGAAGCTCTATTAATGCAACTCCTCACTTCGAGTCGCTAGTTTACTGCCAGTAAAACACAAAACGAGGCCAAGCGCAAACCCCTCATTGCGCGCTAACGACAACAGCAGCGTCCGTTGGTTCACAATTTAATAGTTTGCTGTGTACATATAAGATAAAACTTCCTTAGAAAATCTTGGTCTAAACGTTTTCAGATGCCTGAATATTCCTTTCTCTAATATCTTGTAAATTGTACGTTTTCATGTGATCAAGCAGAGTGAGGTTACAGGTACATTTATTTGTAAGATATCTTGTAACCGAGCGGGATGGCTTAGTACTCGTCTCTGATTCAAATCCCTTGGGGATTTTTCGTGATCGCTTAGGCAACCAGTGTTCATCTTACCTTTCCATGAGTTTCGCCTTATTTTGTTCCGTTCTTTCTGTTACAGAGTCCAAAATGCCAGGACGAAGTGGGCTGGTGTTGTGTGTGACGTGATGCTGGCTTGCGCTTTGGAAAGATTTCTTATCCGGCGTCTTTCCACCAGCGCCGGGGATCTGGAGACAATGTTAGAGACTCCGCCTAATCAGCACCGTACCACTAGTGGATCCTGACCTCCCTGTCTCTCCCTCACTTCTCCCGGAGATGCCCTCATTGGGTGCGTAGGCAAAAATGCTGAGGAACCAAAAATTGCTCTTCCGTTCCTACTAATCCACTCCCAGATATGCTTAAAGTGACTTTCAGGATGTGTTTCATAAAACACAATATGTGGCATATGCACAACTACTTCCGCCATAAAAACCAGCTAGTCATTCTAGTTATTTGTGTTGCCTACCCTGATATTCTGACAGCAGCTTATGGCTATATAAGGACATTTGAAGATGTTCAGTTTAGCTATAATTGTTGACATATTTACGTTCACTATCGTGTTTTAATTTTGCCTTGATCGCTCTTTGCTCAATTTCAATTAAAGTAATATTTCTTTTATGTGCTTAAAGCCCGTATTTCTCTACCATTGCTATATGCATGAACAATACTTATATTTTACTTTCATCTCTCTACTATGTTGGCAATATCTCCTTTGCTGTTTCTTGACGTATTTCCGCTATCTATTATTTTTTACTTTAAAAAAAAATACTTACTCAGGACGCAATAGAGCCCTATATCTATTCCAGGGAGAATCTGTCTGTAATAACACTCTCAAATAATCCTGGAATGTTTTTTGAAAAGTTGAAGTAAACGAATAATGACTAGAGTGTTTTAAAGTATTGTAATTGGTGTTTAGGTTTTAAAGGAAATTAGGGTATATAAATGTCACTCTATTTTAATGTTATTTTAATTAGTCCTGTTTCTTTAAAACCATACATTCAAATGCTCTTGCTCCACAATTAACTTTTCCCTTACTTTGATACCTGGACAGCTCATTGATTCTAAACTTAATGTTATGCCTTTTACTATCGTTTACCGTACGGACTAATGCATTTCCACTTGTCAGAGGCGACGGTTTTCCATTAGCGGTTGAAACAAATTTTAGCAACAAGAGAACGCAAAGCGGAGATTGGCGTGTAAATTGCATCCGTTACAATATTTCCTCCCCTCCCTCCGGTTCGTAACCGATGACAAACTTAATTATCCGCACGACACTCGTGATTTAAAAATTAAAAGGGTCATCAATATTCATGCAGCATAATTTGTGCTCACAGAGACTCCTAGTAGAGAAACTAAAACCTTCACTCACTGAGACAAGGTGAAGTTTAAATAAAAAAAAATAGCAACGCTCTCAACACTGCATCTTAATTTAAAGTTTCAACAGGCTTCTATAAATATCGAGCACAAAAATAACATTTTAGGTGCATTTTGTAAAGAACGAAGTTATATTCATCTTCGTAAAGGTCCAAATAAAATAGGATATATAGGATGATACAACCATTTGATGATAATAAATTCCTTTAATTTCAAATTATTAATTGTACTATTTTTGTACTATTTTTTCCTTTATTTTGTTTTAAGTGCATAGTTATTAATGCCTTATATAAGAGGTTTATTTATGAGAATATACCTGAAAAACCAGTAGGGGTTAAAGCGAAATTTAAAAATCTCTCTAGCGGCCGCAATTTTAAAAGTTTTTGAAGGAAATCCGGTATATGACATTTAAATAAAATAAAAAAATAGTCTCTGAAAATCAGCGAAATCAAACTATTAGGAGGGGGATTTACCTGAAACTCAAAACTTAAAAATCGCCCCAGAGGCATTAATATTTGTTTTTCCACAACGAAACTCGGTATACAATTTAAATAAAATAAAGAATATAGTTTCTGAGCATCAGGGAAAATGGGCCATTAGGAGTTGGGATTTACTTGAAACTGAAAATTTATAAATCGCTCTAGCGACACTCACAACAGAATTCGAGTTATAACCATTTAAATAAAATAAGGGAAATAGTTCCCGAAAATTAGAAAACTTGACCATTGGTAGTAGGAGTATGCTTGAAAATAGAAATTTAAAAAGCTCTATTGCGTGCATATTCCCTATATATTATTAAAATAAAAAAAGTAATTCAGCATATAAATTGTATCTATAACAATGCATATGCTTTATATTTAACAAAAATATCGTCGTGAAGAGAGCAAATGTGAAATAATCTAATATGTGTGTGAAAAGCATATTTGTATGTAAGAGCGCTCTGTAATTTGTTAATAACCTTCAGTAAACGTTTGCGTTTTAATTGCAATAAAATTTCAATCAAATTAAATTAAATCTCAAACCAATGAAAATAGAAGGAACTTCGATTGTTTTTATTTGCTTTGTACATTGAATTTGTTTCTGAATAGTAGCATATTTTTGTTTTATTGAAACATATGAACATCTTAAATACGCAATGTAATTGGACATTTATGTTATTTGTCTATTTTAGTGAATGTATAGATTATATTAAGGACTCGGTTCATAAACATGATTACATTTAAAAATGTTTACAATACCCACACAGTATGTCTTTATCTATCAGTGTCATATATTTCATTTAATTAATAGTATATCATTTATTCTTATAACAATAATAATAATGATAATGTCATAACTTATTTAATTTCATTAATAAATAACACGTAAATGGATTTTATATTAATGTTTATTCCTCGGTGAGGAATTCACTAGTTTACTCAGCTCCTGCGTGACGGACATTTTTTAGTTTGTATAAGAACAGGGATGTTTACAGTGATGTTAGCTAATTGATCCTAGATATGTTTTATTACGAGGTTTGACGGACTGCTGCTCAAACAAATTCAAATGAAGAATATATTATCATTTATCATTATTATCACTTTTGAGTATATATTATTTATTAGAATTTTGGGAGATTAGAGAAGGTCATGAAAGTATTAAACGTTCTGCGAGATACAAACCTGAATTAATAACTATAAATATTATTTGAAGAATTAATATTATTTAATTTAAATATATAATTAACATTTAACAAGGACCGGCAATAATAGCTGGTGAATACTCTTAAATATATTTCGCAATATCATTAAAAATCTTAACTAGTCCAGGTCTCCTGTGATAATAATAAAAGTACAACGTTAAACTATTTAAAGAATGATAATATTCCTACAAAACTATCTTACTCGGGAGCAACACATCCGAAGAGAGAATAAGCCATAATGATAATATTCCAATTAAAGAATAAGTTCTTGCTATTAATTAAATAAATGAAACTTCTAATATCCGTTTTGTATCTCGTATATAGTAATAACAGAATATGCGTATACCTAACAAAAAAAAAAGATGTGATAGATGATTTAACTACAAAATATCCAATGTTGATATCTCTCTTGAAATGAGACCACTCATGGTAAAAATAGAGGATAATTTTATCTAATGTACGTACGGTTATTCCTAATTCTGTTATTGAGGAAAATCTCTTGAAAGTAGGGATCTAACCTATATCTTCGATGGAGTAAATAAAAACTAGCATTGCTCTTCCTAGTTTTTCCCATATATTAAACTTTATACCCAAATATATATTATCCATCCTGATAAATTAGTCTTCCAGACATTATCATTCAAGGCACGAATTAGTGGATCTACTTAACAACTGATTCGCCTCTGTTTTGTGTGCGAACAGAAAGGACACTTAGATAGTGCAAACAAAATAATCAAAATGCATCTACAAACAAAATAATCAAAATATCTGATAACCTCCCTCAGGTACAACAGTCACTTTCTCTTCTGAATCAGAATTTCTACAGCTAAGTGATGCTACCAAAGCTAACTCCAAGAAAAGGTTAGAAAACAGCCAATCTCAAGAAACTAATAATTCTTCAAATTATATGCCAGTAATTTAAAAAAGCATATATACAGAAAATTAAAGCCAATGAAAAATTAAATAGGAATAACATTCACAAGTTTTGTAAATATTGACCCTAATGATGACATGTCATAATTTCTAGAAAAAATTACCATTTCAATAACAAATAAAAACGATTCCATTAATGAGACGCGTACGAAAAAGAACCAGTATAGTGTAACTGACCCCTTATCAAAAAATTTATAACAAGTATAGATGACTTACTTTAGTCAGTTAGAAAAACCATCGATGAATCACCTCAAGATTATTCCCTAAACTACTTACAACTTGTAAGCTTTATGAAAGCTCTACTGAAAATAAAGACATTGCCCAAATAACTGAAAATATAACGATAACTTTGAAACAGTTGAAACATTAAGGAAAAGTCGTCAAATCTTAATGATCAGGGTATTAAAAGCAACAAGATTAAGCCTTTGTCGACCCAACAAGAAGCCCCCCCCACCGTCAGATAAATCTCTTAACATAAGCGTAAGATAATAAAGTTTTTACATTGGATTAATAACCCTGCAAGACGTTGCTATTTACAATTATATGTTAACTTTATAGTACTTACAATAATGCAATGGAACAATAATGGAGTAAACCCTCAGCTAGCACAACTACAACTTCTACAGAATAAATACAAACCAAATATATGTCTTCAAGAAAAAAACTTTAAAGAGAATTATGTCCATGAATAATACCGTATGTAGTTTACAATTCTAAAAGCATAAATGCCTACCATGTAAGTGAATGGGTGGATATTTATAACAGGAGGTTGTACAGTTAAATAATACATTTGAAACGGTTGCAATTAAGATGAGAATACCATTGAAAATCTACGTGTGAAATATTATTTACCAAACAGAGTGTATTGTTTTATTTTCATTATAAGAACTTATAAGCCATTCTACCCAAACTTTTTGTTCTACTTTGTTACAACTTTAACGGTCACAGGACTTCATGGGGAAATTCCTACACAGATCAACGAGGAAAATTAGAGGACATTATGGATAGAAATTGTTTAATATTATTAAACCTAGTTGATCCAACTTAAGAGTATTGCACATAATACTCTAAGTAGTATCGACTAGGCGATATGTACAGCTGATATAGCACACTTATTTAACTGGTCACTTCCCCAACAGTGATCGGTTACCAACATTTATCACTACAGAATTTATTTCAATTAGCAATTACGGATTACCTAAATGAATTTCAGATATAAGTAACTGGTTTGAATTTAGAATATAAGAACATTAATGAATTCGTGGAATAGTTTACTATCGCAATAACTAAATGTGCTGAACTAAATATTCCTAAGACTTCAAATATTTCTATTAAGAAACCGGGTTTCTTGGTCTAACGGTCAATGTGAAAGAGCTCTGAAGGACAATAATCGAGCCTTCTTCCAATATAAAAGAAATCCAACAATGAAGAGTAGGTAAAGCAATTAGCCAATCCTTCCACATCGCTATGCTCAAACACCCACACAATGAGAGTTGTTCGATAGATAACAAGGAAATGGCGAACATTTTGGTTGGTTCATGAGCTAAAATATCAGGAGATAAGACATCTCAATTCTTACTAACCAAAAGTAACATTAAGCAAGATGACAAATGAAAACTACTGAGCTTCAATGACAATATAAGCATTCAAGAATTAAAAGAAGTCCTAAAGCATTGTATAAATTCAAGCCCTGGTCCTGATTCAATACTATGAATTAATAAATATTTATCTTGGAAGGGATTAACTTGTCTTAATGAATTATACAACTTTATGGGCAATGCATATATTTCCAGATCATTGGCGTAATGCTATTGCAGTCTATATTTTGAAACCTAACCAACCTCAGAGCTACCAACCTATATAATTACATTTATGCAAAGTTCTAGAAAAAATAACAAATGATCGACTCAGATGGACCCTAGAAAAAAATAATTTTTCACAGATTATCAAAATGCATTTCTTAACTTTCATTCAACAACTGAAATTCTTTTAGCACTAGAAACAAGCATAGAAATGCTTTCAATAAATCTCACCACCTTTTGCAAGTAAGTCTAGATAGAGAAAAGGCTTGCGAAACTAGGAAATTCATTGTTACAACTTTATTAGAAAACAATATTAAAGGACATATGATACATTATATATAATTTTCTAAATGTAAAAACTAGACAAATAACATTCAACGTATGATTATTAGTAATGACGTTTTCCAAGGCTCAATTATAAGAGTAACACTCTTTTTAGTTGTTATCAATACTGAACCACCTATTAAAACAACTCTATTTGCTGATGATCTTACAGTAATTTGTCAAGGCAAGAATGCAAAAACGCATACAATTGACAATATCAAATATTGAAGTATAGTTGCAGCAAGCGGGAATGAAATCTTCAATAAACAAATTGAATGCATGATTTTTTCAAGAAATAGAAAGATATTTCATGAACTTGAAGCACGTGTTAATTGGGAAAAATATTCAATTTGATCAAAATATTAGGTGTTACATTTGGTCAGAGACTAAAATGGGTCCATCATATTAAAAAATTTTAGTCATATAAAGTCTTAATTCCTTAAAAATTATATTATGGCTTTATTCTATATTCCTGTCAGTTCCCTAACTTTAAAAATGCCTGATATTATTCAAATAACAGCATTAAGAATTAGCATAGGAGCCCATCAAACAAATGTAACTGAAAGCTTACAAACTGAAGCAGATGAACCACTATTTGAAATAAGAAGGATGCAGCTAAGTCTTCCAAATGCGATTAAATCAATTGCTATACTTGTGTACAACCAAACTTTGAATTGACCGAACGAATAGCTCAGACTGAGAGGCTTGATACTCTGGTTGAAATCCCCCAGATATGGTCCTCCTGATCTTGGTTATTTTCGTGTTTTTCTCTAGTTTCATGTTGGGATGGATCTTTCCTTTCCGCTCTCCCATTTCATTTCTGTTACAGAGTCGAAAGAATCAGGCGACTTTACTAAG
The DNA here is from genome assembly GCA_030762175.1 of Metallyticus violacea. Lineage (NCBI taxonomy): Eukaryota > Metazoa > Arthropoda > Insecta > Mantodea > Metallyticidae > Metallyticus > Metallyticus violacea. The sequence continues at coordinate 45,873,955 of CM060839.1, forward strand.
TCGGTGTGGCGGTGGCTTGCACTTTGGAAAGCTTTCTTCCATGGCGTCTGGAATAGAAGAGCTTCTCTGAGGGACTCGAATTCCTTGGAGGGGGAGGCTCACCGCCGTCATCTGGGTTTTCCATTTGAACCCTGTCTATGTTCGTGCCTGAGCACCTCTGAATCATGGCCGCCCGGTGTCTCCCGCACCTCACCCCTTACTTTTGGAGACGGCCTCACTGGGGCGAAGGCACAAACGGCCAGTCCTTGAGCAAGGCTGAAATATCAAAATATTCTCCTATGTTCCTACCAATCCAACTGGGTGGGGGATGGAGCAGGGAGCAGTACATCAAAACAGGGGCCAGACTCATTAAAGAGGACTCGCGTGATTTAAGCTTGGAGCACGGCGGAGGATCAGGATCACAGATGAAAATGAAATTAGAATTTGCCCTTTATGTGGAGAGGCAGAACCATAGTCGCACATCCTAGTGAAATGTACGAAATATACGAAATGTACGAGTAGCAGCACTGAGGTGTGGAGAAAAAAGTTTCTGCCACCTTCCTTTACTGACTCTTAACAGAGGACAAGGGACCTGCTGGGCTCAGCTGACAGGCAAAGATGAGAAGCAAATTTACGTCGAAGGTGAGTTAACTCAGTTTGGGGAAACTAAACGGAATTTTAAAAAAATGTACGTACAGGTGATACTGTGTCCACTTATTCCACTGACAAGGGATAGGGGGTTCCATATTCTGGATGTGTATATTAAGCTATTATTATTATTATTATTATTATTATTATTATTATTATTATTATTATTATTATTATTATTACTTTCCGGTTCAAAACATGAGCACTCATAATTAATATTTGTTTTAATTATATTAACTTCATAATCTTATATGCTTCATATATATATTACATTTGTTTGTTGGCTTGTATGTGCATATGCAAAAATGAAAATGTATTGTTCACATGAACACAATAATGCTAAAGCTACGAATAAACCAATTACAAATAGGGAAAAGCATAAAGTTAAGGAAAACCTATGGCAAACGCCTAGCAACGTTAATAATTCTTGTCAAGAGTGAAATGCGAGACAGACAGCTGTGATAATATCCGATAGGAGTTAACAAGCTTTACTCACTTAGACTTCTCTGTTGGAAGCATTTCTCGTAATGTGTTGCGAACAATCTATCATTGATTATTGGGAATCACGAGTTCAGACTCAATCTTCGTGAATAATATATATACGAATTAGAACGCGAAAATAATCAAATTAAATGTATAATATATCTCATAACTGTGAAAAGTAATAGGAAAGGAAATTCGCGAGAATTATAAAGTTAAATTAAAACAGATTGTGGATGGAGTTTTCAGCCAACTAAGTAACATTGTCGTTAATAGTCAGATTTGTTTAGAAGAGAGACACGAACATCATAATGTCAGTCTCGTGTTTCTGTTCACGCATAGTAATACTTGAAAAAACCTCTCATTTCGAAAAATGATAACAGTGTATTCGGAGAGGACAACAATAAACTTCGCATGTTAATTAATACCTAGAGTGATTTTAATCATTTTCATTCCGCAACCGTTTCACCCATGGAAATATATCTGAAAAATGCAGTTAATAAAAAAATTGAGCTAGTCGAGAACCGGGAATACAACATAAACATTCCTGAAGGAAACGGGAGAGGAAATACCAAACTTTATAAACAGCCATTACCAATATAATCAAATATTTCATCACTAAATATCCATTTCACATAGCACTGCAACGTGGTGCTAAACATATCTCAAAATCCCACTTCATATTTAATTTGAATAAAATCCAATTATTCATTGAGCTTTGAGTTTAATCATTGCCTCATCAATGTTAATTTTGCTGGGATGCTTGTAGCACTCCAAGTTATATTTACAATTAGATAGAGAACCAAGCAAAAGCTGAACGTAGCAAATGTAATCTGTCATAGTCAGAGCTATCTCTACCTGGAATTAGAGAATTATCGCTGAAACACTTGCGGGCATAAGCTGTGATATGCAACTACCCATCATGAAAATCAGTAATCTCTAGCTGGATTTTCTCATAATGCTCATGTGCAAGCTTATTCAAAATAAACAACAAAAACTCCCTGGAATATGTCGGCTAGAGTGGTTGTCTAACTGAATGAAATGTGGATTTCTTTGAAGAATCGTGGAAGCACATCAGTAAAATATTGAGCGAAGAGAAAAACAGGAATTGGAGACAGCATATGTCGTTTGTGATCAGACATGGCGGAACTTCAGGCAAGTGCCTTTTTTCATAATAATAATAATAATAATAATAATAATAATAATAATAATAATAATAATAATAATAATGAAGAAAATCAGATTGCGGCATTAAAAGCTTAAACTTTATAGTGTACTTAGAAAAATGAAGCAAACTATAAACTGTTCCAATTATACAGTGAGAGTATGCTTTTCTTACTGTGCTATTCACTTATCCTGTTGTTTGTGATCGATACATGATCACAAACAACAGCTTACTTATTTCCCCTCCTTTTCCTTTCGATTATGTAAGCACAGCTGATTCTCGACTTGCTTGCCTATTAGTTGCAACGCATCGCATAGTAACAGAATTAAGGTTGCTGTGCAAAGTAGTCAGTTTATCAGACACGCCTTCTCTTCCCTTCAGTATAGACGCTGTAAGGAAGTCCCAGAAGTTCTTTATTATTAAAAATTGTTGCTGGGGGGTTTCTTCTTTGCATTTACTCAGTTATTTAAATGGTGGACAGATATGAAAATTAGACAAATGTTAAGTATTTTATGTACAGGTATTTTATTATTTTAATGTTTAAAACAGTAGCTACTCTCTGCATTATGGTATTTAATGCACTAATTAAGCTATGATAATATTAAGGTCTTAAGACTAACATTAGACAAAAGCTTGTGTACCGTGAAGCAAAACACTCACTTTTATGGTTTCCTATAAATTTTTGAAAGTTCTAACGATATGTCGCCATAAGATACAACATTGCAGACATATCCGTAAATGAAACAAAAACCCTGAAAATAAAATGTAAGCTGAATTGAGCTATTCGTTTTTTAAAAAGACATGAAACATAAAAAAGTGTAGATACTTAATTGTCAGCTAATACACTCAAGGTATATTTTTAATGAGACTACATATTGATAAAAATGTTGTTCGTCTGAGCTTAAAAGCTGTAGAGCTTATGCTGTGCTATAAGATCTCTACAGCTTTAACTATTGGGAGGGAGATGCGATTTAGAGAAATTTCAAATTACATTGGTTCAACTTGAAGACATTTTGACAGTTTTAACGGCACTGTTAAGAGCTTAAAAAAGCATTACAATTAAACTTGTGCAACTCATAACAAGTATTAAATTATTTCCATTTTTTCTTGTCTAAGTTTAGCACTACGTGAACAATGATGTCAGAATCAGCTGACGTAGACTCGAAAAAGGATTTACGATATTTGCTTTCATGTTGCTTACTTACATCATGTAACTTATTTTATAAAAAATAATGAATATTATAGTCCGTACATTTTAATTAATATATCTCAATTGATTATATCATAAGTTTGTATTTTATTTTTTTTATTACTTAATTATTTCGCAAAAATTCTACACACAAAATGCAATATCAATAATTTACACTTGAATAAAAGATAAACATTATCAGAGGACAAGGGACATGGTGGACTCTGCTGGCAGGCAAATTCATGTCTAAGGTGAGACAGTTAAGGTCTGAAAGACTGAAAATCGGGATGAGGGACGGGAGAAACATTATGTAAAATGAATGTGTGTATAGCTATGACATTGTGTTCACTTATTCTACTGGGGGAAGGGGCTCTATGTTCTAGATGTGTACATTAAGCTAATATTGAGATTATTATTATTATTATTATTATTATTATTATTATTATTATAACTACGCTGAGCAATGGAGGTACGACTTATTTACTAATCTATTTCAGTTATGTACCTTTTTGTGTATTATGAAATGTGAATCAGTGTGAAGATTGCAAAGTTAATATGAACGTTAATTTCAATAAATACACTCTTTCATTCATTCATAAACATAAATAAACAATATAGTGTATACATTAATATAATGTTTCAGTTTCTGTAATAGCTACTTGCAAACCTAATTATACAAGAACTTGCAACGCTTGAGTGCACAGCAAATGCACGCTGTAAACTGCGAGCTTATAAATTACATTGCTTATGTTGTCAATTATGATTTAATGTAATTGGAAACATTCTAGCAAAACTTTCAAATTTGAAAACTGCATTTACTATAGGCGCACATAGGAAACATTCTTTGTTTTACTTATTGATTTATTAACTATTTTAATTTACATGGCCTGGTTTTGGTTTTTAACTATTTTAAAAAATACCACGTATAATGCATTTATTTGAAACATTCACCGATCCCTAGGAAATTTCGTTGTATATTTGTATGCCTGGTTACCGGCGGGCGGCTGTAACGATGTCGGCGAACAAAATTGTAATTATTTATGTGAGTAGCATATTCAGAATTCCTGATTGCATGACAAATGTTCTATTTGTATGAAATCAGTTTGAATTTGGATGCAAACAAAGCCTCTTTCTAAATGTTCAAAGACATAGAATGATTGTAATTCTGATTATGGGAATGTTGGGCTGACCTTCTTTCCACATTCTGATTACTAAGCTTGCATATGATGTGAATAAACATTAAAGTGTTAAGCAATTCCAGAAAGCATCTATTTGAACCACATAACCGCCACACCTGCTGTGGCAAATATGCAACAGATTCCTATCAGTGCGGCAGAATAATCGAGAAATATCCTTGACCTGAAAACTGTTTCACATTCCCACAAAGTAGCTTGTCAGCGTTGAAAGCAAATTACTAGAAGCAGCGTGATTTTTACATATTGCGGCGTCCTTATTTCAAATTCAGAAATAAAATATCTCGCCTTTCGCTGCATTCCTATCGGAGATGAAGATAAAAATGTTTTAATTTGATGATAAGGTGTAAATAGGTTAACATTTTATCTAATTTTATTTTATCTAATAAAATAAAGAAAAGCTAATGTTCACATTTTACATTGCGAAGGAGAAATAAACTGAAACACATACGAGAGTCCGAAAACGTTAATTTTGAAACCACTAATGTCATAACCATTATTATTAGAACAAAACCTATGTCTAAAATGTACATTTTTAGAATTTAGCGAACTTTTTACATTCATTATGAAAGCTTTTAAAATCGCATTTATGATACTGCTCCATGACTTGCACGATATTTCGGAATTAACTTTAATTTTGACTGTCAATAATAATTGTTGTATCTTTAAAAACTGGTGTACGATATCCATAGAGAAACATTTTAAATTCCGGACAAATTTCAGAAACGAACTGAAGATGTACGGGCTTATATATCACGCTATAGATTGAGATAGAAGGATTAATCATTAATCAATATATCATAATCCCATATTTATTATTGAATATTGCTTCAGAATTTTTAATTTATATTTACTGTGAAAGCTTGCTTATACGTAAAATTCGGTTTAATTAAATATGTAATAATACTTCAATTTACACTAAAATATAAGCTAATTCCAGAAACGTGTTACCCTAAACTCATCAACAAAACGTGTACAAAATAACAAAAGAATATTATATATTTAATTTTTACCATTCGATTTATTCTTTCCAAAATATTAATAAACAATGAAACTTTCTCTCTAAATTTTAAATTAAAGTAAGAATGTTGTGAGTCAAATGAAAATGAAGGAATAATATCAGAAATAAAAGATATACTTAATGAGGACTGAAACAAATAAACATAGCACAATGGAAGAAAAAATTAAGAAATGAAAACAAAGAATGAAAGAAAAAATTATGGATTTAAGAAAAAACCAGAATTATGGCGTATAAAGAAAGAAAAAAAAAAGAGTAAGGAATGTGAGAAAGGGACTGAAAATAAATGGACCTTGGCATTTGCATTCAATCCAGCGAAACTCTGTCGACTATTGTTATCTCTAAAATAATCTGTTATTCATCATCAGTTCATCTATAAAGAACTTCTATTTCTAGAACTCCTCTTTTATTTGCTATCTGCGACACGGAGGAAACTTGGCAAATGTTCCGATTTTATCACCAAAGCTATTTGACAGCAAACGTCAAAAATAATGAACTTCAAATATAAAAGTCGATTCGTTACCATTAACCAAAATATCTAGCAAATGATGTCCAGTATAAATGTGTACTATTACGTATAAATACAATATTAATATAGTATGGAGGTGAGAGTTAAGCATAATCTTATCTGGATGTTTTCTAAACATCACTCCCGCATTGTTTTAGCGACTGTTTAAATATCAAACATAGCTACAAATGCACTATCATACAAATGTTTGATACTATACACCAAAGCGCTTTTCTTAACACATCTTTCAAGTCAACATTTAAAAGTTTAAACTCTTTATTAATTAACAAGTTAATGTTTAGGCAACGTCGTAAACACACCAACTACTTTACTGAGCGCGATAATTTTGACAGTCATAGTTTGTTACCCGGTCTAATCAATAAATATCTAGATGCAGTGAAAGTCCTTTGTTAATAATTAGGAACCGTCATAAGAAATTTAGTTTTTAAGCGAAGTTATTCCTGCCATATCTATAATATTTTTATTCAGCATAGGTGCGTCAAGACATCTGCACGCATCGTTAGTCCTACCCTATTGAATTGCACTCACAATGGCAGCGCTGTAAGAAGGAAAAGGAAGGCAGGGAGAGAAAAATGCTGTTACCTTGACCCACCTATCTTGAGTGAGGTTATTTGGAGGGGTTAAGGGGCCGCAGAGTGAAGCTGTATTGGTCGAAGTCAATCATCAAGGCCATGTAATGCATGTGCAGGGACCAGCTTGTATTTTGTTAGCGTTCGTGTTTTAGTCAATGCTTTCATTGTGTGTAAATTGCGAGCTAATTGTCAGTTATGTCACTACATAAGAATAGTATGAAGAACGGGTTTTTATATATGATACATATGTGAAAATGGATTCTTGCAGAGAAGCGATAAGGCGATTCGCAAGAAACTATCCTGGCAAATGTGTTCCGGTAAAGAAAATGTTAGTTAACTTATTTAAAAGTTAGGGGAGAGAGACAGAATCTCTCAATGACAATAAATAAACATACAATAAATTAAATAAAGCACGCTTTGCTGTTACATATCTAAAAAGCAGTCTTAACATTAATAGCTTAATAATTATTTATCACTGAATATTATATAAGTATTTATACAAATACCGAACGTTTTTATAGTCCCTGTATGTTACTGTTACTCTGGGGCGCAAAAGCAGGAACCATGTCACCCCCTTGCTGCTGAGGGATCAAGGCTATTTATGGAGCAATATTTTCAAAAAGTTTGCGAGAGTTTTGAATTATGTATGGAACTGAATAATTCAGTGGATTTTTAGCTGTAATAAATCACTAAATTTGCATGAAAGGGTCATTTATGCTCGAATTACGTCGATATATTGCAATAAATTTAATATGTATAACAGTAATGGGGGTATACATGGCTATTTAAGTATTTTATTGTTGGAAAATAAAAATTCTTTTTGTATTAAATACATTATGATGAGAATTTTTATATTTTCATCTGAATGTAGCAAAATATCTGAAACACGTGATACCCATAAGAAAATGCCGTGTTCACTCCCCAGAGGAATTTATATATACTATTTTTCAATGTGCTTTTCAGCAAAACATAATGCATATTACAAATACAGGGTAAAGAGTTTTTCATACTCTGGTTTCACATATGGAAAGGCAAATATTAATAGCGATCTGTAATTTATTATTAAATGAGAACAATACTAGTTTCCTTACCCCAATTGGTGGATTGAATGTTAGGTTACAAAATATGAAGTTAAGTGTAGTTCTCTATCATACAGCTACACACATTTTACTTAAAAAAAGTTAAAAATATTTTAAATGGTTCTTGACATCATTTGTGCAGTAAATATTACTTATTCGCCATATGTTGCATTTCCTTCTGCTGCCAAGCTTATAGGTGCCTCAAAAAGCTCTTTAAATCAGTTACACCGCTTAGGATAATTAATGTACATTCTAGGGTGTTCTCTCTATATGTTAGTTTATTTTTGGAGGGCTAATGTGATAAATCTTGCTTTTGTTTTCACCATTGGTTCATTTTATAATAGCAATTACATTCCGAAATAGTGTTCAAGCATACTGGAGTCTGTATGGAATAATATTCAGCCATGAGTTACCACATTGTATTCCAAGACTCTTGCTCTATGACAAGTGCACTTTCTTGTTAACTGTCTCGTATAGGGACAAACTTGTTTTTTTGTCAATTATTCAATCATTAACATTCAGAAACGCAATAAACGGTCAATACGCACGCAAGTTTCAATATATATTGAACTTACAAAATTACTGAGATGCAAACATGTGTCTTTGAAAGTTACATAACCATACTTACAAACGGACGTTCATCCGCGAGAACGCGGCCCGCATGACAGCTGGAAGCACGCTGTGAGATAAGCACAACTCCTGAATTTAATATCATTGATCTCTCATGCAAATAACAATAACTTCCTATCTTTATGATAGGAATATGTTGGAAATTATGCAACCACACACTCTCACGCCTTTCAAGAAAGTTTATGTTTATGCGTTCTTTGTGAAATCGCTGCAATTTTTCTTCATGTGTTGTTCTTCCAATTTATGTAATTTATTCCGATACACTTTATTTTTCAAGTTCCCCTATATTTGCAAATTTCATATTGTAAGATCTGGGGATTGCGCTGGCCATAATCTCTTACTAATTAAAATGCATGTTTATTTTCAATGTCCGATAATTGTTCTAGAATGTGTGCATATTCACGGTATTTTCATAAAATATTGATCCTATATCGGTTTTTTCTGCACTCGTATCAGATGTTCTGTGCCAATATGTCACCATTTAAACGAAACAATGCTTCGGCCGTGAAAAAAATTAAATGAGTGTCAGTAGGGCAATTCCTAACATTATCAAAAAGCCAGTTGAAGGAATTTGCTCTGGCTGCACTATCTGAACAACAGTAACATTATATCATTTTTATTTTAAAATATTTGTGGTATTCCAAGCTAAGGTTTGTGAAATTTCTATACAATCATTCGCAGAGATTTCTTTGCACTTGCTAATCGTTCACCAATTTTATCAACTTTCTCTCGGTAAGCACGCGGCGGTTTACTAGCTGTTTCTTAAGGAGAACAGATCCCTTTTCCTTAAATCTTATTTACAAGATTACGAAAAGTACATCTTTGAGTTGCAAGAAACCGGTGAAGTTTCTAACAAATTATCCTCTCACCTTTCTGTAATAGTTTATTTTCGTATTCAATGTGGTGTGCCCGGAGTTTCGAACTCGAAGCCCGACGCAGCACATTAAAATGATGAGAGAACGCATTGTTTATATTTTTATTATTATGGTAATTTTGCCTGACTGGTGCAAGGAAAATAAAATATTAATGTGGATAATATTGAGAACGCTGACACAGGCTACGTTGAGCCCAAAAGGACAAGCTGGGCAAAGTCCACCTAAGGAAGCACTGCGAGTGTTGGCCAACAGATGGCAGCACCTCGCGGAATGAAAACGTTTGAGCCATGATGACTAAGGAGAGGCCTACAGATCAGGGGGTCCTGCTAATGGGCGCTCGGGTTTGATCTACATGTGATCGGCAGGAGACAGGATGCTCCAAAATTGGGGATGGAAACATAAGATATAAGAGCGTTTTTTATGAGTAGTGTTTAACGCCCGTTTTTACTACTGAGGCACCACAGGCGGTGGACACTGATGACACATGAGATGAAATGACAAATTGGGAAAGGCTTTTTTTTTTAAGGAAGAAAACGTTCCAAGCCTAATTTTAGGGTACCTCCCCGGCATTTGCCAGTTATGAGGGCTGAGGAAAACATGGAAAAAAAACCAGTCAGGGAAGACGGTGCTGGCGGGATTCGAACCCCAGATCTCCCGCTCACGAGTCCGCGCCTTAAACATCTCGGCCACCCTTGGCGGTTGGAGGAGAGCGTCGAGATACCAGAGAGAAAGCGGGGAGAGAGACAAGAGACAGGTAAGGAGTCACAGACGAGATGCACTAACCGGTATCAAAGAGAAAACTGGTGAATGCATTTAATAATTTCAGAATGGAATCCTTCCCTCTAATGAATTAATTTTCTGGTCCCTGGAGAATTGAGGTTCCCAGTGATGGAGCCAGTCGTTTACATAGCTAGTAGTTTACATAGAAGGTAGTAAGTGCCTAGACCTGCTATGGCATGCAATCTCAATAGAACACTTGTATAGAAATAGCACCTAAGGATCGTATTGTAAAGAAAGCTAGAATAAATATAGTTGAAAATAGGAGAAGCTGTTCACTTAGCAATTCCTTCTAATCCTTTCGGAGCTTCCCCAAGATAATCCTTGCGTAGTTAGACCTGACATTTTATTTCACGACTTATCGCCTTAATACTTTCACTGCTGAGGTCGAACTCAATCGAACATTTACTCTAAAGTCGAGCACACCCTAACGCAGCAAAGCGTTGGCACAATTTTAAATATTGTCTATTTGGTAATGCTAGCTACAAAATTCTACAGCGCTATTTATTGACTGCACCTTGAGACAGTTAATCTTAGATCACGTCTACAGAAATATTTATGAAACTGGGCATCAACTCACCTTGTTCACAACGTGGAAGCACTGCACGCCACAGTAATACAAAATGACGGCTTTCGGTTCGCCAGCACGTTTACGGAAGACGCTCTTATAAAAATGATTTACATCACCGGAGTCAGGTGGGCATTTTAACTTTTCAATTTTTGTATTTAAAACTGGCATTTGAAATGAAATAAGTGTCATTAAAGAATATGCTGACAGTGCTATTTCATGTTTGCAGCCAGTTCCTTTCCTTGTTTCATTAGATTGACGATGATTATGTACATCAAGTTCATGATTCGGTAGAAATGTCAATAAGTATCTTTCAATTTTAATAACACTCGTATATGGCTATTACATTGGTTTGCTGTTACTCTGACTTGCATTCAGTGGCATGCAATATCGAAATTACAGAAACAAAATCCCAATTTATGGCTAGATGAGTGCATAGCGAAGTACGATGTACAATACTAAAGTTCAAAATTTAGCGTATAAACAGCATATTAATCTTAAAATGCGAAATTGAAACGAACCAAAAACGATCAGAACAGTGGATACACTTGCACTACAATTCAGTTATCATTGAATATTTTAAGAACGTCCGAACGGCACAAAGACAACGCTCCAACTACTGAAGGCCAGAGGAACCGGTTAGCGGCACTTGTTTCTCTGTGTCGCTGTCCATGCTTTAGCGGACGTCCATTTGAAAGCACTATATATCTCTATGAACAAGTAATGTTCAGGTTCTTGCAACTCGTGAACAGTAATGCTACATATACCTTTGACGCGACATATGACGTTGGAGTACTCTGTCTCCTGAGACGAACGATGTAATGGTTTTTGTTTTCTGCCACATTTGTCAAACAGGTACGATGTCATTAATAAGATGCTATTGCTACCATCGTCCTCTGTAAGGGACGCGTACTCCTCCTAGTATACATCTGTACCTATAGCCATCCTAATGGTGGCGACTTCCCTTATTGCTTATAAAATAACATGAAAACAAAATCCCATAGTTCCCACGTCATTTAAACGACACTATGCTAGAACTGGCTTAATATACACAATGTCACTTTAAAATTCACTGGTTTTGTATAAATCCCTCTCTATATGTACATTTGCATAGTGTTCTTTAATACAGTTCTAAAGGTTAAAGTTCACCTTTTAAAAAAAGTAATAAAATGTGCAATTTCTTATTTTTTCAATTACCAATTTTCGCTCTCCAGACAAGCAATAAATAACTCATTTTCACTCATTTGAATTTTTATTACCTTATATTTTGCTAACTTTCAGGTTAATCTTCGATTCAAATGGCAATAAGATAAATGGAGGGTGACAAATGACTGACCTTACAAATTCATCACATGCTAATGAAGCGGAGCGTAATATGAGAAGCCGAAGAGGTGAAGGCACTGCATGGTAACGTTATTAATCATTCCGTCATTTTTGCTGCGGTCCTACATTGGCAGTAGAAGATCGATTACTCGTAAACTCGCACTTGACGGAAACAACACCCTGTCTGTTGTGTATTGTAGGCGCAACTTTTCTTTTAGCTTTTGTTTACCGTGTTACTCCACTCATAGTTCCTAAAACTGTTTTTGTTATCCTCTTATTACTGGGTGCAACTAGAACGTCGGTAAGCAGACTAGAAACGATTCTACAATCTCTATTAGGTTTAAAAATATTCAATTTGCAGAACTCGGTATCTTTGTTTCCAAGTTATTCCTCTAATATTCTTTAATAAATTCTATTCTAGTTTTCACTAAAAAGAATGAAGTGACTTATTTACATCTTTAACTCTGAAATATATAAGGGTCCGTGTGAGCCCCGCCGTCATCGTAACTTCTTAAATGCTTCTGAACTAAAACTGTTAAGTTATCATGCCTGCGTGCTATCTTCTGTTTTATAGAATGCCTTTCATAGATTAAATGACTGATGTATATTTCTAATCAGTTCTGGACAACATGATCTCTGAGATTCACGTGAACTGTGCATGCCTTCGCGTTTGTTTTTATCTCCTTGTCTTATCCCAATTCTCGCATTCCTTTAGTATCAAATGTTGTGCATTGTTGAGATAGTGATTTCATGTTATAGGCAGTGTGTGCCATTGTTGCATTAATTTAAATACGCTCTTACATTCAAAGTTCGAATTTTTGTCAATTAGATTAACTGGAACTGAATATTGTTGAAGTAAAAGAAGATAATATGCAACAGAATACGAAAATGAAATGTCTATGAAATCAAGCGATGAAAATGTGATAACTTCGCTCATTGAGAAAAATGGATGTAAATGGAATAGAGAACTTCGTCATCGAAATCGAACAGCAGAAAAAATGAAGTCATAAAGAAACGAACTGTATGTTTGTAAACATCAAACATGTCCTAAACATAAAACGACATCTGTGTACAGTGCGCTAATTAACAAAGACTGTGCTTTGCTAGAAGTCGCGTAGTTTTATAATTGGAAGTATTTTTAGAGAGGGGCTATAATGTTGTTTCAGTATTGACAAAAACATGGAGTGTTACAAAATGGCGATATGAACTTCGAACCTTTCTTGTCTACCAGCAATTTCATTATCTTTTCTATCAATAATTTGTCTTAATATTACTATTAGCATTTTCACCACCAGCATAATTTAAACAGAGAATGGACACTTCTTACATAAGCAGAATCTAATGCTAAATTAGGATACCCAACAGTGTCTATAATTTCTCACAGAAAGTAGCAGCCTTTATTTTCGAAGATAAATTTGTGCTCGAAAGTATATTGTATTAGAAGGAGCAGCATTCTGTCTCACATTTGTAATTTTTTTTTCAAAGGTTTTTATTAGCTGGTTTTCAGGTTTGTTCAGATGGAATTTTGTAATTAATTTTTCATGCACTTCTAAATGAGTTAGAGACTTGAAAATTTGCACATAGGTCAGAAATGGATGACAATACAATGTAATATGATAATTATCATTGTTCAATGTTCCACGGTTCAAAAATATGGTTCCGCAGTTTTGAAAGTAAAGCAGTATTAATAATTTCAACTGTGTAAATAAGTAGTGAATGAGTATTATATTTAATATAATATAATGAGCTACATATATTATCAAAGATTTTGATTTCTATATTGAGAATTTGATATAAATATATTTAATACAGAAATAAAATGTTTCAAAATTAACTTTGTGTTTCTGTATTTTGTTTTTAATTAATCAACTGTTTCGATATATCAATGGTGTAGATAAAACAATTTTCTATTTTAGATGTGATCAAGAGAAAATAAAATGAACTAAATCTAAAAGTTACTCAATTTTTGTCATTATTTAATCGTGATGTATAATACTAATTGCAAAATTACGTGCACACAAGACTAAAAAGTAGAAAATAATTGAAAATATTTTTTTTAAAACCCACGTTTTTATTTTCTTAATTATAAATGAACTAAAAAGTATAAAATAGTTCAACCTAGCCAAATGCAGATTTATAACCCCATACAAATTCATAATCTCATAAACGATTTTAGAAAAATTCTTTCGAATGAAAAACGTGGGACGCATGCAATAGATAAAATTAATAACTGTTAAGGGTATTTATAGTTTAAATCAATCATACAAAAGGTTCAGACAAACTATTGCATGCGCCCCACGTTTTTCATTTGGAAGAATTTTTCTAAAAAAGTTTGAGATTATGAATTTAAATAGGGTTATAAATCTGCATTTGGCTAGGATGAATTATTTTATGCTTTTTAGTTCATTTATAATTAAGAAAACAAGTATTTTTTTTTAAAAATGTTTAAATTATTCTTTCTTTCTTTCTTTCTTTCTTTCTTTCTTTCTGAATTACACCCTGTAGGGATAGTTTCCTATCCGCCCTGTAGACCCTGATTGCCCTTGGAACTTCTTATGTTAACATTCGAGCCGCTACCTTCGGAAGATGGTACATGAATGAGTTGGGCTCGATGTGACAGTGTGTTCCCGCCACTAATGAGTACACTGGGCTATATGCCTGCAAACGCTCAGTCACCCACCGGCAGAACTGGAGATTCATAGGGCCACTCAACCCGTGGTACTGGTGGTCATGTCGCGATGGCGTTAGAGTGTGTAATTAAACGATTTACCTCCATCCTGATATGAGGGTAGGCTAGTTTAAACTGTATGTATCAGCTTAAGGGAAAGACTCAGTAGGGGGAGAGTCCTCAGACACGCATTCCTCTGGAAGAAGAATGGATCTTCACTGAAATCTAAATTACACTACTCAATTTTATATGATTTTTCATTTGGTAGAAACTTCAAATCACTTATTGATACATTCTAAACTTTATTATGATATTGTCAAATAACAAACATGATATATTAAGGTCAGGTTTTGAACGCTGTCCATGGCATCCGGTGCTAAATTTATCACTGTAGAAAATGTATCATATTTTCTACCTTTTGGATTAAATATTTCATCATCAGAAAGGAATCACAAGGTTGCGCGCGCCTCGAGGGCACGAAACTTGCTCGTGGTTTTACACTGTTAAAAGCTGCAGATATGCTACCTTCACGAAGTTCGTACTGTATGCGCAAGCCATTGCCCATGGCTAAATCACAGAAAAGGGAAACGTCGTAATAACAAGGGAGAAAGCCGATGGAAAACATTTTCCAGTATAACTAGATGGGTATTCAAGTGCGTAAAAGTCTCCAATGGCAAAATCGCAGAGTTTATTCGCTATGTTGAATCAGGAAGAAGCAACCATAACATCTACAACGTTTACACAATATACTTTATATTTTGAACAATATATATTAGTTATTAGACTTATATTCTTACGTTTGTTGAATTTTTAAGTTTGTTTGTTTGTTTGTTGAAAAAATTTTAAGAGATTCTGCATTATTATGTTATATACATTTCAACATAATGGTAGTTATCCTTAATTCGGGAAATATTATTTTGACGGATATTTGTATTTCCCTTATGCCATTTTGCGCGCACTTCCTTGATTCCGCACGCCTCTTTTCTTTTCCCTCGCTCTTCCTTGTTACCTGACCAAGTCAGCAGGCCTCATCGATTAGTTATGCTTGCTATTGGTTGTCAAGTCTATCGTATGGTCTGAAAATGGTAACGTAAGCATCCTGCCTAACATGTTCTTCCTTTCTGCCACAGAATGTTCATTCATCTCTGAACGTCATTGTTTTTTGTATAAATTGTTATTTCCGGAGCCTTCTCAATGGGATAACCGTAATCCACGTTTTATGTAACTTTTAAAACATTTTGTTATGACATTTGCTATTGCACTTTGTTATATTGTCGTAAAGGGCTTAGCTGTACTTATTATTCGTATTATGAAATACAGGAAACTGAGCTTTTAAAAGCCTTTGTACTTATTTGTAAATTTTAGACAGCATCAATAGCACTTAATTCAGTGCTCGAAAGGGATATTTTATTAAACGCTTACGCCTAAATAATTATTTTAATACTTTATTCTGCTTATATAAGAAGTACCCATTCTTTGTTAAAATTGTATAATTATAATTTATTAAACAATAAAAATATAGATTTATGCACATGTAAAATTATGCTGCAGGTGAAATGTTAAAATAATAATAATATTTCACAAATTATTAATAGAAAAGATAATGAAGTTGCTGGTAGACAAGAGAAGTTCGAAATTATACCGCCATTTTGTAACCTCTGTGTTTTGTCAATACTATAACAACCTTATAGTCCCTCTTTAAAGATATTTCCAATTGCTGTACTCGTATATTTATTAAGGCAATATTTCAAGGGAGTGTTACTTGTTTAAACGGTATGTTACTCAGTGGCCTATTACATAATTTTCAAGCGGAAAATAATCCTACCTGTAAATTATATCTATGTTTCTATTGTTTAATAAATTACTTTATAACTGTAGATGTTTACCCCGCTTTTTGAAAATTCTGGAGGTTTTCCTTTCAGTATACTTCCGGGCTAAAACTAGTTCGGACATTAACAGGAGAGTGTGTAAATCTGTTTATTGGATTATACGTAGTACCCTTTATACATTTTCTGAATGTTCGTGCAATGCAAACGTCACCATAACGAGGTAACAGTTAGAAAATGGTTAGGTGACCGCAGTTGATTGTTGCAAGTGATTTTACAGTATACATTAAACTGCCAACAGAAATAGAAGCTTCATTTACTGAGTAACAGGTAAAGTGTGAAATTGTTTGCTACAGAGAGCTCTAAACAATAATTGCAGTACATAGCGTCTTTTGGGGTGAGAGCCAAACTTCTAATGAAATATTTCGCTACAATGTTTACATACAACACAATTTACACGCACCGTTGCTATTGTTACAAATGTACCCTCGCTGTTGGTTGTTAGGGACAAATCACATTTCTGACCGTTTTTATTTGCTAAGCGATGCGGAAGCTTCATTAGTTCATTCTCCTAAACCGACTAATTGAGTTTATTTTTGTTTTCCTGTGCACTGACAATGTTGCCTAGACGTTACATATCACTTTCCACTGAAACGTAGTTTAATAAACGTTCGAGGTCACTATACACAGAATTAATAAAAAGCAAAAACATTAACAAATATTATTTGAAGGATCTAGGGGAAAAACGATCAAAGTCCATTTAAATAATAGTTTTAAATGTCACCCCATAAGGGTCATCCGAAACTACATTCTCAAAAACATTTACTGAAAAAGAAGATATCAGACTAGCTAAAAACGAGAGCATTTAATATCAAGTCAAATGAAAAAATTACCTAGTCCAAATAAAGTTCTTTATTTAAGTAAGTTCAGTGTTCTGTTAGATTGAAAAACTGTAACAATGGATAAAGTGCTGCTATTACATTAAGCATAATACTACATTGTCGGATGTTAAGCATGCTATTTTTTCTATTTTCTATTTCTAGTTAATGAGAGAAGACATTTATAGAAACTTGTATATAATTCATGATGAGTAGCGAAGGAGGAAGCAGTGGTGAGTATGATAAAAGTGTGCAACAAGAATAAGAAGAGGAAGAGAAGTGTTAAAGTCGGTAATGCATCCATTCATGAAAACTTTTTCCCTTCAGACAAGACCTATGACTAAGATGTTCTCACATCAACACCCAGTAACAATAAAGAACTGTTTGTAGGTTTTCCAAAATAGTGTTCTACCAGAAGCTCTATACAGATGCCAAATCCCGGTTCCTAAAGCAAATTATTAATGCATTCTGCTCTGAATCAATCCAGAAATTCTATGATGAGTTACCCATAATATGGGGAATATGTTTTCCCAATGAAGACAATTTCAACATTTTCTATAAGGTTACAGCTACCATTTTGTAAGATTATATACACGTTTTAGAAATTTGAGTAGAACATAGCATCTCCAGCTTCTGTTTCTTAAGTTCACATCTTTTATGATTAAGTTCTGCCACGTTATGTTTTTAATTTTATTGCTAATTGTTTGCTTTTATATTCTGATACTTCAAATTTATTATGCAAATCTCGGGAGCGAGTTTTCTGGCAAACGTTCAAGATCTGGAAGAAGGTATTTTATCAAGATAATTCTGAATTAATTCTGCACGCAAATGAAGAACTGATTCGTATTTCAAATGATATGTACACTTAAAAACGCTCAACAAACTAACATCTTTACAGATGAATGTGTACTACCAACACTAGGTGCAGCTCATGAAAAGTCCATACGATCTATATAGGATAAGAAATGCAGTATTATGGCGGCAACTATGCAAATAAAAAAAACAACCATACGTAATCAAGGTGATAAATAAAATATTTTAAAACATACGTGCGATCAACTGTGGCCAGGTCAGTGGTGAAGCTACATAAATCATTTAGAAATGAATACTTCAATCAGTATTTTTGATATGAAGAGCAGTATGTAAGTATAACGTGAGCGATTGAGTGACATATAAGCAACTGATGAACATTAACTTTCTCAGGCATGATTTTAATTTTTATTTAAAATATGACAAAGATTAAGGCGAGAAAAAGAATATAAGTGCTAGAATATTTAAGATTCCTTTCCTGCAGTAGCACATAAATATAAATTAAAAAAAAATTAATTCTACGTAGATGCTGTAAAGTACACTAGAAAATGTAAAATATAACTTCATAAGCATTGCCATAAAGAAAGTAAAAATTAAAATTTATTAATTTCACTTACGAAATAATACATCATCTTCTTCTTCATCGGTTTATCCTTTCCTATATTACAAATGCAGTATAGGGAGCTAAATCATTTAGCCGACAATAATAATAACTAGAAGACGTCTACCAGTAGCTGAGATAAATTAATCTAACAGCTCCAGTCAACAAAAGCGAAAGATATGACAACACTGTCAAAACGATTGTCAGCATGCACTTGACACTCGAAGAACAGGAGGATTAAGTAAGGCCTATTGCGCAAGTTTAAAATTTCTGTGTTAATTTTTCGATGTTTTCGGGAAATATTCGTGCCGTATACAAAATGCCGTTTGTTTAGCCAGTTTATACAAAAATCAATTGATTTTGAGTTCTTCATTGGAACTAATATTAACGAAACATGCCCCTTTCAGCTCTTAATTTAAATATAACTTCTAAAATATTCACGGATTTCTTGGAAAACATGTGACAGATATGTGTACTAAGGCATATCTATCGAAGTGCCTGTTGTGCCTCAGTAGTAAAAACGGACGTTAAACACTATTAAAAAATACATCTATGGAACAGTTCAACAGCATGCATAAAACAGTGATATCATATTGTATGTTCGAACAACATTCACACACGAATTCAAAACATTGCTTAAAACAAAGTTTAATATTGGAGTTTAGTTTATAAAACTCTGCTATATATTACTAACGTTATAAAAATCTTGTGTTCCACGTTCATTGTTTCTTTTTGCTGCAAATTCTGAAGTGTAGTTATTAAATCGGAAATCGGCTGCCCCATCCAAAAATTGGAAATCCCTTTATCGTTTTAATATGCCCTTTGCTAGTATTTCAATGCTATAGTTTCTATAGATCTTTTTAAGATTATTTTGCACATGAAAAATCTGTCTTAGTAGCAAAGGCAGCTATGTAGTAATTACCAAAATTAACAATGTCAATCACCTCCATTTCCGGTCAATCGACAAAACAGCTGAAGTGTATAGTTAAAACTTTCACATATGTATTTTTTGAAAATAACTTTTTGCCTAATTCATATTCCCTGTATGGACACCTGAAATAATACCTTCCAAATCCAGATATTTGTTGTTTAAATAAATTGAAACTATGACTTTATTTCAAAACCTAATGTACAATAATTCTGTAAGTGATTTTCAGAATCCGACATCTGCAATCATTTCCAATATCCGAAAATTTTAATATTTCAGCAAATGTGACTTTGAAAAACATGTTCCAAAACTCGATATACTTGTTACTCTAAAAATATTCGTGAATAATAAATTAATATCGTGACAAATTTTAAAGTACATAGATTAAGACCACAGGCGTTTTATGGTGTTCTCAGAAAGAAAAAAAATTATGAACTAATCTTAAGTTATAACTTAAGATTAGTCCAGAAAAAATATACCGTTCACAAAATCATATTATTCCAAAAAAGAAACAGAAAAAGTGTATATACAAGTAACTAGAATTTTTTCATCCCAAATGGTCTAATGAAATAACGTCCTCAATTTGTAACAAACTTAATTATAATATCTTTGCAGAGTTACAAAAATGTTTCTGGTTTCTAGTTTCCAAGGTTTCAAAGTTGCGGGATTAGAATAAAAATAGTATGATTGGAGGGATTCACCTAATAATTGTATATTGATTTTGCAAAAGCTTTGAAGGAGTATAAATTTTACCTCTTGTTTTGGGTCATTCGTTCATTCCTCCCGATAGAGCATTTGGAAAGAATGAGAAGGAAATAAAAATGCTAGAAACAGTCAAATATCAAAAAGATTTCAGAAAGTTATTATAAACGTTCGACATATTGATTACACTTAGAGATTATTCTACGGAATATGAATGGAGAAACAAGTTCAGTCTATTTTCAAAATACCAGAATCGTGGTACTTAAAATTTCAAAACATAATTTTAATAAAGGAAAATCCTCAGTCCTTGCTAGAGAGGAGAATTATAGAATTGACCTAACGCAGTTTATAGTAATAACCCAAAAAGGAAAAATACTAACATATTTTAAAAATATTTAATTGTCACTTGATGCCCTAGTAAAACAGGAAGAACTAAAATATATTGATCAGCTGTTGAAAAGTCACTATGAGGAAGAACGGAATACGAAGATCCTCAGTAGTTAAAGGGAATCTTAGATGAAGAAAGGAATGAATAAAAACACACGAGACAACCTCGTTTATAAGCCACAAGAAAAAATAGAGATTTGAGATTTTATTTCTATGTGCAAAGGTGCTTATTAGTTTTTTGGTTGACTTTTTACATTATACTCATATTTACCTTTATTATTTATAAAATGAATACATGTTTTGTGTGATTAAGGACTTCGTTTTGACTAAATTAAAGCATTATGAAATTCTTCAATATCTTTTTCACAAAATTCCAAATATAGTTCCAAAGCTGGAAGTAGTTCATTCCAAAATATGACTTTTACTAATTTTGCTTCCGTGACTCGATATATACAGTTTTAAGTATTAAATATCAAGAAAACATATTACATAATTTACTACGATTTTAATGTTAAAGCTACTCTAATGGTATGTTGTCGAAAAATCGTAAAATATTCTAAGTTCGTATTAGGAAAAATGTTAAACTATTTTATTTTGAATTTTCTCGATAACTAAAAATGCATCTTTCTGCTTTTGGAAATAACCACCTTTCCTGTTCTTCACAAAAGTTGCACGCTGTGAAGATAGAAGTTTTGTATTAAAATCTGCTTAATTATATGGAAACAAAATGGAACCTTAAAGTTGTTGAGACTGTCTCAAAGGTAAAAATAGTTGTGTGGGTTCGTTTTTTGCAGCTGATTCCAGTAGTCAACAGTCAAGCATTTGCCAAATTGACCCGCTCAAGGGCAGTAACCCCTGATATAATTTGAGATCGGAAAAATAGAATAGATACATACTCTTTAAAATAAAGAACACAAAAGGTAGAACACGCCTCTGCTAAATTTGGAACGATTTTGCGTCCTCCCTCTATGCGTTGAGCAATCGACGAGTGGGCCTCTTGCTCGGACATAGTGTTATTGACAAACATGCTATGCGAGACAACCGGGTTTCCCCACTACCACTGAAATCTCCACGATAACATCTCAAAGTCGGTGCTACTCACGAGCGGTAAAATTAAATTCCAATATATACTTGATTTATCCTCATATTGGCGTGTTACGTATATGTAAGAAATGGTAGGTGTTGTGATAATTAATGAATTTGTAATTGGGAAAAGTAAGGAACTTGAAACTGAAAAAGTTGGAAGTATATTGTTTAAACATTTTGTACCTCATCTACTGAATTAATGTTAAAAAGACTCGTTGAATCTGTCACAAAAAATAACAACTTGCATAATAAAGAAGATGCACATGCACATAGTTAACATAAATGCATAGTTTAGTGTTATTAAATGCAATTATTTTCATAATATCCAATGAAAAGTTACAAGGATAGAGCATTAATGCTGTTCCAGTTTTTACATATTTTTTAAATAAAATAATTTTGTACACCTAGACATCATCAACTCGTAGCAATTCCATATACCTGTTGCAAATCTGATCTATTAAATATACTTTAATAAACGATAAAACTATTTAAATTTTGAACTTTTACTACCTGTTACGGGCTCTTGACTTTTCCTGAAATATTTCACCTCTTGTAGATGACCGGGTCAACAGATATTCAAAATTGCTGATGCATTTCTGTTTAACCCAATCTCCTTTATATGCTTTATCAAAAGTGTTAATACAAGATTTGAACGTCCCTGTATCACCATAAGTGTTTTATTATTTCAAAAGCCAGCTCGCTTTTACTGTGAGATGGGCCCAGCTGTCTAACATCTATTTTTAAGCGTCGGCAATCTCTTTTTCTAGAGTACGTAAGATGACATATCGCACAAGGTCGTTCCCAGTATATCACAAATTCTTTTAATCTGTCTTCGTTTTCTTTCAGTCAAGTTGTTTGCTTACATTTCTTAAACGTGACAGAATGTAATCTCACAAGATAAACCACCAGCTGGCAGTATAATTTCAAAAATGTGTTACTGCGTCAGAATGGCGCTGCTGGCATAGCTCAGTGCTCTTTTTTAATCTTTAAGGATGCTCAGGAATGAAATTTGGAAAGCTTAAACTAAGAGTACAGCTTTTGCAAATACATACCAAAGGTATGTACAATTGTCTGCCTGTGGGTGCTGTTGTACTCGTGTGATTTAGAAGCTATATCAATATTTAATGTTTAATCACGTTAATGTCCTTTGCTCAAAATAAGTACACCTTTTAAAAGTTCTAAAGATTTCAATGTGTCTATACCATTTAGATTTGAAGAAAAACATTCTATATATTTGCTTCTAAATATTGGAATTAATACATTTCCAAAAAGTATACTTAAAAGTTATCAGCATTAAATGAAGTGCAGACAACTTTTAATTAATCTCGAATATTTCACTCACTCTCGGCACTGATTTTTTCTAATTGCAAACCAATGGGCTTAATTCAATTCAATTTGACACAATATTCTTTGTGTGAGTACCATGGTTACGGAAGTACACGAATGGAGGCGCTCCTCTGTCTAGCCAGTATGTCGCACATGCTCGTGAAGGCCGATTGGGTGTCGGCTGTCCTCGGCTCTGACGCATCCACCTGTGCTGTTGTTAAGGAATCATCAAAAATCATCGTACTTTGTGTTATGAGCAACAGAGTACGTACAATACAGTATGAATCGGTAAATAATGAAATAGCGAGTGCTACATTGATTGCGCTGTTTGGAGTTCGGAAACCACCGATAAAATCCTCCATTCATTATATGGCAAAGAAAGTGAAAATCATGGAAATATTATTGAATGTCCGAGAAGAGGGAGACCCGAAACTGCTAGAAACAAAGGTATATGGGGTGAAAAAAATACTGGTGGTCTCAACATACATGCCGTCGCGTAAACCGTCGCAAGAGAACAAGTCTTTTACAAGCATGTGTTAACGAGCATAAACAAAAACATGCATATCGTGCAAGGATTAACACTTCTCCACAAAGAACAGAAAAGACTCTTTTTCGTTCCAACAATTTTCAAAGCATATCCAGATTTATTGTACAACGCATGCCCCTCCGAGGACGCAAGAGAAGTGAATACTTAATTTCCAAGTTAGTGAGAATGTTCATACCCTGCGTGACACACCTCTTCATGATGAAAATGCGGTGTGCTCCGTCTAACGCCGCATTGTTGGCCTCAGTTCTTTACATACAACGGTAGATGCCGCAGTCTGCATGAAAATCTTCATTGAGATGTGAATCAGCTGGATGACGGGAATTACCTAATGGCTAGATTCAGCAGGATGATACCATCTGTCACATCTTCAATATTAGATGGCTTAAAATGTTTCTTTCTTTGAAGATCATGTTATTTCTAAAGGGCACTGATTAACAGAATTGTCCGATTTTATAAGATTTATTCTTATGAAGCATGCTGAAAGTAGAGTGCACAGCAAACTCTCGTGGTATGGCAAGAAATCATTCAGTGGTAAAATGAGATTGTGGCTTCCGATTTGTTGGATAAACCTTCCACTTTTAACAATTACTATTAGATCATCATACTTCTCATATATATCACTAAATTAAATCAATTAGTTAGAAAGTTAGAACTTAAAAACATATTTCAATAACTACAACACTTTTTCTGCACTTTTCTTCGTCTTATAATTTTAATACGGAATCATTACGACAAAATATGTTGAAAGACATGATATAACAAGCTGATTAGCTTTCTTTCTCTCTTTTTCTGTTTTCTCTCTCCACTATTCTTAAACGCTTCATTTCCTCACAATTTCGCTGTTTTATTTTTATAAATGGTAATTTTTAACCAAGTTCGAAGTTGCTTGACACCGAGATATTGGGAAAGTTCGAAGATAGGTAGTTACCCACCTTGTACACATACATTGCAGACCGATTCGGTATAAAGGGGGTACGCGATGTGGAGACTGGGTGCTTGCACTTTTTTTAATGGTGTTTAACCCCCGTTTTTACTCCTGAGGCACTACAAGTGTTGGACGCTGATGATACATGAGATGAAATGATATATCGGGAAAGGAATTTGTTAAGAAAGGAAACGTTCCAGGTCTAAGTTTAGGAAACCTCCCCAGCATTTGCCATTTATGGGGAGAAAAACTCTCATTCAGGGAGAACGGTCTTGGCGGAATTCCAAACCTAGTACTCCCGCTCACAAGTTCGCGCCTTAACGACCTTGGCCATCCGTGTTGGTTTGCACGTTTTAACAAGAGTTTGACACAAATGGTTTATCATTCTGTTACAGCTTGCAGATTAGTGCCTACCATAAAATCATGGTAACATTCATTAAATGTTTAAATAAATGAAATTATTTTATTCATTCCTCTAAAGTATTAAATAAAGCATTCCGCTTTTATTTTGTTTTATAGAATGGTTATGTAAAAGCATGAATGTTTGTTTTATTTTCTTTCACTAAAATGTATGTGTGTTTGCGTAATATAAGAGTTTAACTGCAAAATATTTCTTTATTTCCATTCTTTCATTCAAATTTCAAAGAAATGTGTGTTTTGTTTTAGGTATTTTCATTACATTAGAATTCACATATTTGCGAATCTCTTTAGATATGAACGAGGGCTGGGCAAAACACATAAGCATCACAAAATGCAAATGCATATTAATATATATGGAAGCATTAAAGCTTTTAGTAAAAACAACCGGAAGTACCGCTGAGAACAATGGAGATGGTTGTTAGGTCAATTATAACGCATAGGGTCGAAATTTGGGGGTAGGGAAGAACTGAGGAATTTAATCAGGTAAAAACGCAGTTTCTAAAACGGATGCTACAAGTACAGGAAGGGTACATCAAATTGCAGGTTATTTTAAAGAGTTTGGTATCTTTAACGAAAGTGTAAATTTAAAAAAAAAAAAAAAAAAAAAAAAAACACCATTAAGTACTGGTTAAGAATAACCGGGAAAGTCAAGAACGTCTTCGAGCAGTTTGATTGAGGGAACAAATTAGGAAAGGATGGATAAGGTTTGGGATCAAAAATAAGAAAAGGCTTAAAAAAATGGACTGAGGTATATTTGGTTTAAGGGGATAGAACATTAAGCGCAATAGCTGGAAGAAGTTAGCAGATGGTTATAGATAGGCAAAATACTGAGACTCAATGCGCAGAAAAGGTATTGTTTAACCTGCAGGTTCAAATAGGTCAGGTGTTCGGGAGGAAGTATTATCTAGATGTTTTTGGGAGAGAAGAAAGAAGTGGTCTCGCATTGCTCAGATTAGGGACTTGGATAGGAAATAAAATAATAAATGCGTGGAAAGCGTGATTGGAGGAATATTTTGGCAGAATGCAGGGAAACAGAGCTTTTAAGAAATGACCTTTACTACCACAATTTCTGAATTCCCAAAGAAGTTTCAACCCTTGCCTGAAAGTGTTGTTGCATGAGAGATACACATATAGATCAGGAATATTTTTAGCGAAGACACAACATAAAAGATTACGACTATGGAGAAGAAGGGGATTATGGAGGACGTGAGCAAAGGAAAGGGGTAAGGGTTCTTCTCATGTTCACATATATACGAAATTATTCATAGAAAATGTGCGATATAAGTATATGGGCGTGTTTGTATATATACATGTTAATATATATTACCGTTTTGGGGGGAGGTATTGTATAATTTGATTGTTAAAAGGATGGTATTAGCATGTACGGCCGTACTTAAATTTGTGTACTTGTAAACCTGCTACAATAACAATCTACCGCCGACACCACCACCACCACCACCACCACCACCACTACTACTTCTTTCATTAATAGTTGAAACTTTCGCTGCAAATACCCATAAAAACTGTTTTAGAAAGTAATAACAGTATGAAACATTAATGCCATTCCTGTAATGCAATTACCGCCACGGGTGGCGGAGGTCGTTAAGGCGCGGACTCGTGAGCGGGAGGTCTGGGGTTCGAATCCTGCCAGGACTGTCCTCCCTGATTGGGGTTGTTTTCCCAGGTTTTCCTCAGTCCTCTTAACTAGTAAATGCCGGGGAAGCACCCTAAACTTAGGTCTGGAATGCTTCCTTCCTTAAAAAAATATATATAGTTTCATCTCATGTATCATCAGTGTTCACCGCCTGCGGTGCCTCAGCAGTAAAAACGGACGTTAAATACTACTCAAAAAAAAAAAAAAAAAACTGTAATGCTATTGATGCAATGTAATCGCGACCGTTCAGTGCACAACAAAATGGTTTTGTGTGGCGACAGCCTCATTTCCTCTCCACTGCGAACCTGCCATCCTTAACATTCACTCATGCGCAGTAGCGTCAATCTAGTAACTACAGGAGAAACGCATGGTTGCCAAACGTCTCTTTTTTATAAAACTTTTTTTTTATATAAATCTATGAAAGGTGAAAGAAAAGTATTCATGATCTTTTTCATTGCCTTTATCGAGATCTCTTTCTAGTTAAACGGATGACATTTATATTCCTTCCACTATATATACTATCTATATGTGTATACATATGGAATGCACTGAAATAAAATAAAAGGACAGTTAAATTAAAGCGTAAAGATTTTACACAATATACTCTAACTAGCGGCCTCCAGTAACAATAGAGAGAGCCAGCACAGATAAGTTTCTGCATTTCTTTATTACTATTTGTTGTAAACATTTGAGTTCCTATCACTATATAAATTCAGTAAAATGCAATAATGTGATTATATTGTACATTTGATACGTTGCAACAACTATGATGTTGCGATGTTGATCAAATATAGTAATCAAATTTTTTGGCGTGAAGTTATTCTACACAGTTTAATTCTGTTTTACTACACCATAATTTCGGATATCAAGTAGCATACCTAGAATGCTCCACAACTCCATTTTACATCGATGACACCGAATTTTCTATCTACAATTATTTGTCTAAAACTTCTCTATACTTCGGAGTTGTTTAATAACGTCTTTATAAATGAGTAATTGTTGTATATTTTATGGCTAAAATCTATTTAGTGTCCGAAATTGGGTTCGCCTCTTTTGTTTCGGTTAATGAAGGTCTCACTGTACAGAGTTTTTATCCCTTTCTATTTAAAACTAATTCATCCCAATTTACTTGCTCATAATCTTCATAAATTATAGCACGCCTTAAGCCACTTTATTTGTTTATTACAGACGCTCTAACATCACACGTCATCAGCGTACTAAGCCATTTCATAAATCCAAAGGGAATGGAAAATATATGTGCTTATTAATAATGATGAACTATCATATTATGATTGTACTACAATTCAATTATTGTATTATCTTATAAACGAGTTTCACAAGTTATTTTTGGGTACCACAATTATAAAAGATATTAATAAAATAATAATAATAATAATAATAATAATAATAATAATAATAATAATAATAATAATAATAATAATAATATCGATGTTGTAATGAATTACTCTGAAGTCAATGCCTTGTATTATTATTGTACTTACGTTGTTATACACCATTATATCGATGTAGATTATTTAGTTCGTTTGTCTATTGTTGTTATTGTTAGCGAAGATGGATTTGCTGTAATTTAAACCAAGCATTGTCAGTAATACCAAGAAAATCGTATGGTACTTATAAGAAGGAACACGACAGATTCATTAATTGGATGAACAGTAAAAATGTTGGGTGTTTCAGAAACTTTAATGTTGGCATACATTTTAAAACAGATTAGTGTTATTAAATTCTACTAATTTATAGGGTAGCTAGTTTTAACCTATTAATTGTTAATTAATTCTGTGATTATGAATTATGCAATGAAGATTAATTATAGATTCTATTTTTAATAATACATAAATTGTTTCCTTAATGTTATTCAGTTGACTACATCATTTTATCATTGAAAACAATTGAATGGCGTAATTGTTGTTAATATGATCATTTTGTGCAACTAGTGTCACAGTGTAGTATGTTATTAATTATTTTAACTGACAATTTTGGAATACAAAAAAGTTGTTTATATTCTACATTAAATTTAAAATATCTAAGAGCTATAAAGGGCATTTCAAACACCTATTCAAGTGTATAATAAATGCATTTAACTTCCATACCAACCGCATATTATTAATATTTTTAATCGTGGACAGGACGATCAATTTACTGCAGACCATTTAATGTTTTGTTGCTTATTTATGTTTATAGATGTATTTCGTTTATCAACAAACGCAAAATTTCAGATGTAACATTCCTGTTTCCTATAAAAAATACCGAACCAAAGAATAAACGTAAAAGAAAATTTATGTTTGGTTGAAGTAAACCCTACATGATGTTGTATTTCGCATACAAAACTCACCTCGGTCAGTGGGCATGGTACGGGGTAATATGTATAGATTCTGCCGGCATACTGGAAAGTTATTAAAACTTGTTAATAATGGGAAAGTTGACTTCGACATGTGCTGCTCTTACCCTTGAATTTTAATCAGGTTTCGAAGAAGATATTGAAATTCACCTGTTTTCAATTTTACTTTTGATGAAGGATGTTTTTGAAAAGTAATTTCGTGCTAAATATTGGAATTCAAAAAGATATATTTCTTAGAATGTTTCATTTGTATTGTTTCAAAATAATGTGTACGTTTATTAAAAGCAATGCCTTTGTACATCATTTTTGCTGCCTGTAGAATTTTTATTCATTTGAAGGCGCTGAATGTAAAAGTCATATCAGTTTTTGACTCAGCGTATTTTATATATCAGTTCTGTTATTGCATGGAGATAATATTTATACGAAACATTTTAAGGAAATAATTACATCATCTTTCTCTCTAAGAAACTGGACAAGCGCTTCCTGCTTTATTTCAAATAATACAATAGCACTAGGTTTAAATAAAAAGTAAAGTTAAATGTCTCATAATATTATTATGTAAAGCATGTGTAACAACATCATAATAATTAGATTTTTATAATGAATCCATTAGTTAACAATGCCACGTAAATTGCTTTTTAGGTGGCGCTTGCTTTAATTGTAAGAATGGTTCAGATATGTGCTACGATTTGCTATTTTTTTTATTTGATGTATTTACGGACGCTCTTTAACAGCTCAGGTCATCAACGTCCCATTCAATTCAGGGCATGAAACAGTCGATAACTTTTGCTCAGAGGTCTCTTTTTTTCAGGCTTGAGGTTCTTTTTCGTGCCGTAAATGTACGACACAGCCCGACGGCTATACTTCCCTTCCGAAGGAAGCCATATTTAGTATTTTTACCCCCGGTCCTGGCCGGAATCGAACCCGCGATCTTGGGTTTAGGAGGCAAGTATGGTTACCACTACACCAACTGGACCGACATTTTGCCAAGAAGTAACAGAGGTAAATTAACTATGCCATTTAACACTATTCCTATACACTTTAATGCATGTTTCATATCTATGAATAAACAATTCAATGCCTTTCCAAACGTAGTCAGCAAACTATTTCTTTACGGCACTTTTTACCTAATCAGTATCGTGAACTTTCCCCCCAAGATATCTCTTAAGTTTAGAGATGAGAAAACATCACTATATTTGTACTGTAGGGAGTGCGATCAAACCTCTGGAAGCGGCAATCCTCCACTGCAACCTTCGTAACAATAACCGTGTGGACTTCAGCATTGTCAGGATTCTGTGAAGAAATGAAGCATAAACACTCTACAATCACAGTGATATTTCTTTCCTTGAAATCAATCAGGAAAAGTCTCCGCCAATCCAAAAAGGATATCGCCATTACTCTCCTGGTACGGAATGACTTCATTTTCTCGGCGATGCTACGCCTGTTTTGTGGCAGTTCATGAATTTTATTTCCGAAAGAAATCATAATAAATAATCATAGTTTCATTACCTGTGTAAATGGATAGCAACATTTCTTTCTGATTATCTTTGCAAAGCTCTAAAAAATTTCGGGGTAGATCACGTGTGTTTCTAAATTCCAGAAAGAAATTGGGGTGCCTTATTTTCATTCCACTGCGCAACCGGACTTTATCACAGCAGAAGTATGATGAAATAGACTATCGATTAGAAACTTCTCCTTGAAATCTTTAACATGATTATCCCAACAAGTGAATGTATCTATCGACCTTGCGTATAAAGCTACTCAGCTACTTAATGTTTTATTCATGAAAAATTACTGCTGTATTGAAACTAAGTGCCCGGAAGACAGTTTACAATAAATGAGAGGATGAACTATGGCGAGTGTCTCAAAATATTTTCAAAAGGATTCAGCATCTATTATGATGGTTAGTAAAATATGAATTATTATTTATTACTAATAAATAACGAAAGAAACAAAAAATGGGCGCAATGAGTTCCGACGCATGACATAATTTCCCTCGCTAAGTGTCGAGGCCTTTACACAGTAAGTTTCATCTTCAAAGTAAATTTCCGAATGCATAGGTAAATCAGGATTCTGTATTATTGTTATTATTATACGAAATCCCCCCTCTTATTTTTCCCTTCTTTCTTTCAATTTTTTAAAAAAATGGAAGGTGCAGAGAAATAAACCCAAAGGATACTAATGAAGCTGATAAAATGATAGATCTATTCAAAAACACAAAAGATAACGATTAAATTAAGATGTGATTCTAAGATACAATTGGTTATAATATTCCTGCATACAACTAAGACAGGCATATTCTCCATAAAAATGCACATAATTTATGGTTTTAAAATTTTATGTATTTAAAAATAAAACTTCCCCAATAAAATATTTAATTAACCATAAGTTGAAATTTTGATTTCATGTTTTCAAAATTAATTTTTTTTCAACTTAGTTCCCTCGACAGTACAAAACACTTTGTCCAAAGTCTCAATTCTTCAAGGTCTACAAAATAAATATCCCTTGCAGCTTTGGCTTTCTGCTTCGAAGAAATGTTTGAGTTTAGGAAATAAATGAAAATCGGCAGGCGGCAAATCCGGTTAATAAGGTGGACACGGTAGCAGGTATTTTAAATCAATGAACTTAGCTACTGCATTAGCTCCAGTGTTCAGTGTGCAGGCGTGCATTATCTTCGTAAAAATAATATTGTTACACGCTAAACCTGGCCTGCTTTGTTGGATATTCTTCTAGAACTTGAGCATAATATTCATCATTCATAACTGTCCTTTTTTAACATACTAATTGATCATCATAATCACTTTGGAATTACAGATAACTGATGCCATGGGCATTGTTAGCTGACTTTAATGTTATCGGGTTCCGTTCATTGTTTCATTTGGTTTTGTCTCGGGAGTTTGGCAATTAACGCATTTCGTCAATGGTGATCAATCCAGCAGAAAATTAATTGGATGTTTTTAAACGATCCAGGTACTCTTGAGAAGCTTGCACTCGAAGTCTTTTTTGATCCGATGTAAGCAGGGTCAGCACCAATTTTTCTGAAAGCTTTTTCGTGTCTAATTCTTGTTCAAATATTGTGTATCTTTTATTTGAGACGTTTTCCAATTGCCTATTTTGCTCAATTTGTTCTGTCTACCGGCATTATATCATGACTTTTGGCGAAATTTTCATTTACAGTGACTCTTTTTGAGCATCTGGAGTGGTGTTTATCTTGGGTGCTCATCCAACCGTGTTTGTGCTCAGTTACTAGTCACATATATTTGAGTACTTTCTTCAATACTTAAAAATATGCTGCACCCTTCAAGTCTTTTAAATAAAAGACCCTAATAATAGCGCGATGTTTAAATTTTGTTCATTTTTAAACATACAGGAAATGAGTTTCCTTTCAACAATAATTGATAAAAGATAAGTTAAAAGATTACTGTTATATTTTCAGTACTGCCAACATAAAGAGCAAGTCTCAAACCGTGAAAAGAAGTTTTACTTTTTGCTGTCCTATGTGCGAAGGCTAGCTTAATAATATCCCATCCAAGTAAATGTCTTTTAACGAATTCCAAAGGGTATTCCCATGAAAATATTTTTGAAAATATTCTTCAAATATCCATATACCCTGCTTCCTAGTCACCAAAAATGGCGA
Organism: Metallyticus violacea; assembly: GCA_030762175.1. NCBI lineage: Eukaryota > Metazoa > Arthropoda > Insecta > Mantodea > Metallyticidae > Metallyticus > Metallyticus violacea. The sequence goes on from CM060839.1 coordinate 45,906,731, forward strand.
TGAGCTCTGTGTGTGTGTGTGTGTGTGTGTGTGTGTGTGTGTGTGTCTGTCTGTCTGTCTGTCTGTCTGTCTATCGATTGGTCTGATAACAGAATGCAATTTTTTTTTCTCAATGAAATTCGCGCATAACGATCAATTAACAAACGATTCACCGAGTACAAAAACCAGCAACACTGGGCCGTTGGGGATAGGGGTTAACCTAAAGCAAAAATTTAAAAACCGCACTAGCGGCCACAATTTTTTTATTTTTCTCAACGAAACTCGGTATATACCATTTAAATAAAATAATAAAAATAGTTTCAGAAAAGCAGATAAAGCGGACGGGGTTTACCTATAATCCAAAATTTAAAAACCGCTCTTGTGGCACCATTATTTGTTTTTATGCATCGAAACTCGATATATACATTAATAAAAATAATAAAATAGTTTCCGAAAATCAGAGAAATCAGACTATTAGGTGTGAGAGTTTACCTGAAATTCAAAACTTAAAAATTGCTCTAGCGATTGGTTCTCACGTAACGAAACTCGGTAAATACCATTTAAAAAATATATCAAAATATTTTCTGAAATTTTGGGAAATCGAACCATTAGGATTGCGGGTATACTGAAAACCGAATTTTAAAGCGTGGGGGTTAACCTAATGCGAAAATTTAATAATCGCTCTAGTGGGGCAATTTTTGTTTAATCTCAACGAACGACACTCGGGATATGCCATTGAAATAAAATAAAACAAACATTTTCTGAAAATCGGTGAAATCAGACTATCATTTACTGAAACCCCAAAATTAAAAATCTCTTTAGAGGCACCAATATTTGTTTTTATGCAACGAAACTCCGTATATACCATTTAAATAAAATGATATCAATATATCTGAAAATCAGGGAAATCGGACCATTAGGAGTGAGGATATATGAAAAACCGAAGTTTATAAAGCGCTCTAGTGGCACCAATTTTTAGGTTCTAGCTTAGTTTACGCAGCCTCTTCGTGACGGAATTTTTATTTTAGAAGCAATAGTTCATGAACGAGAGCATCAAAATAAACGATTTATTTTTTTTAACTGAAAAACAGGGCATGGTTTCAGAATTAAATAAACGGCTATGTTGGACTTGCTCTATTGATAATAATAAAATAATATAAAATAATATAAATTAATATTTCAAAAGTTCTGAGCTAATTAATCATGCACAGAGCCATAGGAGAGATTAGTGAAAAGCATAAATGTCATGCAAATTTTAAATCTTACTAAGAGTATGAAACAGACTTTCAAAAAAAAAATATACAAAATAATTTCTTTTGCACATATAATTCTTAGTGTGCTACTGTTAGAAACTGAAGATTTGGTCATGCTTTTTAAACTGGATATAAAGCCGAGCAAAGATCGGCTAATCAAGAAATAACTTCTCTGCAGCGAAGCCATTTGGTCGTTAAAGTCGTTGCTTTCTCTAGGCGAAAATAAACAACTTCCTTGAGATCCTTCCAAGGTTGCGCACATTAAAGGAGAATAGCTGCAAACATTGTGTTTCTCATAATGAACGGATATGAAAACGGAAACCTTTGTTGTTAATAAGGTAAATACACAAAGGAAAGAAAGCTAACAAAAGAATAAGAAAGTACAGTGGGTAGATTCGTTTTTGTTTGCCACAATACCTCCCAGTTAAGCTTTTTACAGAGGTTTCCATGTAATATATCTTCATCAGCCTCATTAACAAAGAAAGGGGAGAATGTAAACAAGTCTCACTGGAAAGATATCACGTGGATGTCACACTCCTTGCATTGCATTGTCTGCCGCTTTACACACAGGATGTGAACAAACGGAGAGGTGATATGCCACTAACTAGGTTAAAGCCTGAAGTTTGTAAAGAGAGGGGAACTGTTTACTACATTAATAAGTAACTAATAAAAAAGGGGAAGACTAGCACACACTTCTTTCCGCCATTTCTGCTTCTTTTACCGCAGTTTTTTTATTATTATTCTGCAAGTTTGAAGATTTCCTTTATTAAGTCAACCAGTAATACGTTCATTGTCTCCATTGCTCTTGTAACTGTCTGCTGGTTTACAAACCGGACGATAGTAATTCTACCAGAGCTGCAGAACAGAGGAAAGTGTGTCTGAAAGCAATGTACCAGTTCATGCAATTTTCAGCACACTTGAAAGGACTGGAGAAGGTGTACAAAAATTAAAAGATACATCATAAAATTGTGAAAGACATAAAAAGAGCAGTAATTTATTCAAAAGAAACAAAAGGCATATTTCGTTACGAACCAAATATTTTAAAAATCACCTATAATTTTCACCCTTTATATCTTGATGACAATAATTGACATTGTAAGGTTTCGGTTTCATCCACAGATGTTAAAAATGAACTAACATGTGTTAATATTTTAACAAATGTTAAGACTTCTGTGTTCCACCAAACTCTTCCAGACCGCCACGGGTGACCGAGGTCGGAATCGTGAGCGGGAGGTCTGGGTTCGAAAACCTCCCTGACTGAGGTTTTTTTTCAGGTTTTCCTCAGTCCTCATAAATGGCAAATGCCGAGGAGGTACCCTAAAGTAGTGTTTAACGCCCGTTTTTACTACTGAGGCACTACAGGCGATGGACACTGATGATACATGAGATGAAATGATAAATTGGGAAAGGATTTTTTTTTTAAGGAAGGAAGCATTCCAGGCCTAAGATTAGGTACCTCCCCGGCATTTGCCAGTTATGAAGACTGAGAAAAACCTCAGGGAGTCAGGGAGGACGATCCTGGCGGGATTCGAACCGCAGACCTCCCGCTCACGAGTCCGTGCCTTAACGACCTCGGCCACCCGTGGCGGTCCTAAACTTAGGCCTGGAACGAATTCTTCCTTAAAAAAAATCCTTTCCCAAAATATCATTTCATCTCATGTATCATCAGTGTCCATCGCCTGTGGTGCCTCAGCAGTAAAAACGGGTGTTAAACATCATTCATACATAAACTCTTCCAGCACAATGTTAAGATTCCCAATTATTGCAAATATAACAATCGAGAAGGCGGTTTCATAACCGAAGGACCTTAGAACGCCCTTCGATGTAATTTGTTTGCTTAGAGTAATTAAAACATACGATTTATGCAAGGAATATTAAAAGGATGATGAAACACAATTTTTGTTAATTTGTATGTTAAAGCAGTCTAACACCTTGTTAACTTTAACATCTGTTAATGAAATCGGTCCTAAGAAGTACTTCTGCCAACTTCTGCAGCGTTCAGGGAGCTGTTGTTGATATGGTTTATTTGTGGACGCTCTTTAACATCTCAGGTCATCAGCGTCCCATTCTATTCATGTCGTGAAACGTCCGACAAATTTTACTCAGAGGCCTCTTCTATCTATTAGGCTTGAGGTTTACATGCCGTAAATCTACGACATGGTTTTACGGTTTTACTTCCCTTCCGAAGGAAGCCATACTTAGGATTTTTACCCCCGAAAAAAATCCACTGATTCTGGCCGGATTTGAACCCGCAATCTTAGGTTAAGATCACAAGTATGGTTCAGGGATGGGGAACGCCTGGGATTCGCATTCGAGAGGTCCCGGGTTCAGATCTCTTCGTAAATCGCTTTTTTTTTTTTTTTTTTTTTTTTTTTTCCCCTTTCTTTCTTGGCCTCCCCTGTTTACTTAGGGGAACGCTGGTGGAATATTCCGATCCCCCATTTCATATCATTTAATTCTGTTGGTTCTGTCAGTGTCCAAAGTGCCAGGCGAAGTGCGCGGGTACAGTATGACGATAGCTTGCACTTTGAAAAAGATTGTCCCGACGTCTGATATGAAAGTAGCCTTTCTCGAACTACGAGGGACTTGGACTAATACTTGGAGAAGGACTACACCAGAGGAGGGTTCTATCTGGAGATAATGTTAGGGACTCCGTCTGAGTTCGTACAGTCACCGCCCGTGTCTCTCTCATCTCATCACTTCCTCCCGAAAGGGCTCCCATTGGAGACGTAGGCACAAACGGCGAGTCCTTTACAAAGCTGAAGTACCGAAATATTCGCCTCCGTCCCTAACAATCCAATCCAAATGGGACTGTAGTGTTCATGTCTATAACTTTCTTTTAGACAGCTCAAGCTAAAAGTAGGTGTTTTAGCATACGACGACAATATTAGCAATTAAAGATTATATCTAATGTCATAATATTCGTATATACAGTTGGAACAACATGTGTCTGTACTTTAAATGTTGTTGCTCCTAAAATCCACTCCAAGTTGGGTTTCCATCTCATCTAAATATTTGACAGATTCAAATATTTCATATTTATTACCAGCTAGATTTAAATCGCCAAAAGCACTTTAAGTTCCTCTTCCCTGTAAAGAGAATTATATTATCTCCAAGGAATGGTTTTAAGGTCTTCCTTGGTACCACCATTCATGATGTCTGTAACACCAGTATAAGAATGGAGATAACAGAAAATGTGAATGTTGTATAGGGATACCAGTATAAGGTACATTTATTACATTTTATAGTAGTTACGTATTAACATTTAATAGAATGGAAGAAAAATTCGGTTTTAGAACAGAAAGATCATGCGTAATTAACACACTAGTTTTCTTTATAGCGCAATTGAAAGGAAAACATGAAAGCTATAAGTCGATTTTTACATTTATTCTTTATAGAATTAACAAAAGCATATAATAGTGTTCCCATACATCCCCCCTAAATTTTAGATAAATAACACAAATGATTAACACACTGAGAAACGTGTTGACCGTTAGGATTGCAACCTAAACGGCAACTCAGAAGCTAAAAAGTGGATGAATGTATTTGTGAGAGTATGGGTAAGAGCAATAATCAAAGAAATTAATTAGCTCCTATCACCACAAAGCAAGCAGTATGTGTTACAGTAATTGAAGTGGAAAGATCTGATGAAATATTTTAGGCACTTACCTTGCATGTAAATCAAACATGCATTTACAAGGAAGAGCACACAAATTGCTGCTTATTCGGAGTTATGACGTTTGCAATCAGCTGCTAACTGCTAATTCTCTATGCTGTGTGACATTTAACTGCTTCAGAGAATTCAAAGGTGTTTCTGACAGGAGCTTATTAGCTTTCTTGTCACATTATTATCTCAGTAGGACGGAAATGTAAACACATTTAGCGCAGTAAACTGCAAAAGGAGAGACTCTCGTCCACATGGCAAGCTAACGTTCTGAAGAGGAAATACTCCTATGACACGGGAATAACGACATGTCTTGATTTATTAATACTCGAGCAATAGCATTTGCAGGCGAGAAGAACCAAATGCGTATACTGAAAAAAATCAAGAAGGGGGAACGAGATTAACTTCTGCACAACCCCAATGGTTATATGTGCTGCAGTGTTGCATATACAAATACTAGATGCAGAATTTAATGGCACATGCAGGTCAGGAGATCCCTGCGCGTGACGGCTTTGCTAAACTTAGTGGGTGTTTGCGCACGGTAACTGTACACTCAGAGCAAGCCTCTATGAGCAATTCTTAATATTTTTTTTTTTAAAGAAACCGTCACTTGCCCTATATTCGATAGTTAAGACGAGTTAAAAGAACGAATCAGACCAGCTATATAAAATGTAGCCAGTTAGAAACCTGGGCTCAAACTTGAATTTTTAAAAAGCTACCTTTTGTAAAGTTAGGAGGACATAAGCGCCCCAGCCTAGCAGATTCAAATTCTGTATGTATAGGCCATCTGAAGCCCCAAGCTTCACTCCAAGTCTAACTTCAACAGCGGTAGGCTGCGTCACTCTAAGTTTAAATTCGACCGCGGCAACTATAATTTCAGCAGAGATAAAATCATTAATTTACAAGTGAAAGTACGTGAAGTATGTAAAGTTTAACTTCGACAACAGTAGGAAATGTTAGATACATCGTAAGGGTTTATGCGACTTAATTGTTCAGTTCAACGCAATCAAATATATTAATTCGAGCATGGTAACCGGTGCTGCACTTAGGGACTTAAGAGAAGTTACTCAATAAATTGTGTGTTCAACACACACTTCAACGTGTCCTCATTTACTTCAAAAACCCATCTTCTTCTTCCTTTTGACCTAGGTTCAATAAAACGAGCGAATCAACCTGAGATAATTATTATTTCTTCTTTGGAACGGGAGTAATAATAAATGAACGATAGCAGCCGAGGCATCATGATGACTAGAACTTACGCAGCTGGAGACATCAGAACTACTGCTGGCCCAATTGACGGTGGCCCGTATTTAAATTGCCATGGGTGTATAACATAAATAAACGAAGTCTTCGCCCATACCATCCCACGTAACGTTTCCACCATATACCCTAAAAGTGTCATACACAGCAAACCAGCAATAATGTTATTGAAGTAGACAATAGCAAGACATATTCCATGGAATTTATACAGCCGGAAGTACATCAGAAGATGGAGTAGCTCTTAATAACGAACTTGCTTATCAGTTAAAAAACACACTAGAGAGAACAACAGAACAGCTTGCGATACTGAAAGCGCTCGAGAAAGTAGGTCTACAAGTAAAACTGGAAATACAAAGACAGTCGCAGTAAAGTCGCTTTGTACTCCATCAAGAACAGCAAGAACTTAGTTAATATAAGAGATAAGAAATAAAGTGAAGAATCTGAGGAATGATAACTGGTCAATTGCATTCAATTGGGTACAAGCTAATGTGAAAATCTATGGAAACGAAATAGCAGAACGTCTTGCGAAACAGGCAGTTAGAAGCGTTGGACCAATATCGTATAAAAAACCTATAAGTAAAAAAAAGTAAAGAAATAAGAGAATATAACATAACGAAGTGGAAAGAACAATGGAGAAGAGACAAAAAAACTTTTGAAACATATCCAACAGATTAACAGTTAGAATTCCTTCTCCATTGACCCTTATTACAATGATGGCAGGACATGGAAAATTAGATATACTATCACAGATTGCAGAAGATCCCACAAATTCAATGGAGGTGACCAAAAGAGCAATTCCTACTTCGGTCCTGGTGGAGGTGGTCTAGTGGTAACCATATTTGCCTCGTAGACCCAAGATTGCGGGTTCAATCCCAGCCTGGATCGATGGGTTTTTTTCGGGCGGAAGAATTCTAAGTATGACTTCCTTTGGAAGAAAGTAAAGCCAAGCAGTGGGTCCCGAGTCGTAGAAGGCATGAAAAAGAACTTTAAGCCTGAAAGAAGAGGCCTCTGAGGCCTTTGTCGGCCGTTTTACACCCGGAATTGAATGGGACGCTGATGATCTGAGATGTTAAAGAGCGCCCGTAAATAAACAAAACAAAGAAATTCTACTTGACTGCAAGAACCTATTCATGGCAAAATGCAGTGTAACCCCAAAAGAGACACAGTGGTCTGCAAGCAAAATTAAACCGATAATAATAACACTTAAAAGAAGTTTTTTGGTGTTGTCAAAGAAATCAAATTTAAAAAGTTGAGCATATAACAGCAGAACATTCAGTAACAAATAATGAAGAAACTTTGTAAACAAAAACCTTTGAGATAACAGATCATGTAACATTATAAGAACTTCCAGCACATGTATTAATTACTATTTGAAATGGAACATGTTCTTTGATACGTTTCAATAAAAAAAACACATACCAATAGTGAAGTTATTTGAGTTACAAGCCAACAGAGCACGGCTGCATACTGGGAATTCAAATTACCTCACTATATATACAACACTATAACCGCAAGTTATTTGAATTGAATGACGTCACTATTGCGGAGCGAGCTTCTATCAGTATAATTAGTTGATCTAACTGAACTAATTCTGAGAATTCGCTTTGTTGGGCGTTAGTGCGTCTAGAAGGGAGAAAGAAACAAACGACATAGTTCTTTTTTATGTCAGTTTGTTTACAAAAGTCGGTTGTGTTAGTTCTTTGAGCACTTACTAAGTTCCATAATATCGTACTCTCAAAGTCGATTTGGGAGATTACCCTGACTACCAATTACGTCATCCATTCAAACTAACTCGCGGAAAAGTCCAAACAAATTTAATTACTAGATGTGTGTGTGCACGCGTGTGCGTGTGCATTTATGGTAAAAGAAAAATTAAAGAATCTCAGAGTTATATAAAAACATAGTAAAGTAAAGTGAAACACAAAACAAAAATCACACACTTTAATGCAATATTTCGAGAAAATTCACTCTTTTTCACTTTATGACTCTACCTGAAGAAGAGTTGTTGTGTATGATTTGTTTACATATTTTACTATTCTTAACAGTGATTCTATATATAAATATATATTCGTACACATAAATGTATCCATATCGCAGCTTATCGTTAATATTGCAAAGCAGCCTTCATCGACAGTTGTTAAGGTAATACAATATCATAGTGTCACGAACAGCAACTATCATTATACATTTACAGAGCGCCCTAACCGAAACCAATTTCCGCCCTCTCATCACATTTTGCAGACGCTCCAGTAGCGCTGTTTAGAGAAACCGCAGTTCTCCGCCTTTGTATTCTTTACATACGAGTACAAGATGTGCTTCACAAAGGATGAAACGCTTAACAGAAGAGTCGATTGTGGCTGAGAAACCATCAGCTGGCGTTTTAAACGATGCGTAACAGGATAATCTTCTTCCGCCCGTTTTATGGGGTAAGTCTACGAAACAGTACCTAAAATGCTAATTTTCTAGGGCATTAGAATATTGCTTTTTTTATTCTCGGTAGCACATGTGGATGCAACAGGGTGGTACTCGAGCACCCTTTCCAGGAAAGTGGATCACAACTTCTCCTAATAGAAAGTCGGTTCTGGTAGTGTAGTGGTAACCGTACTTGACTTCTAAACCCAAGATCGGATCGATGGATTTCGGGCGTAAAAATCCTAAGTATGACTTCCTTCGGAAGAGAAGTAAAGCCGCGGGTCCCATGTCGTACATTTACGGCACGATAAAGAACCTCAAGCCTGAAAAAAAAAAAGACCTCTAAGCAAAATTTGTCGGCCGTTTCACCCCTTGAATAGAATGAGACGCTGATGACCTGAGATGTTAAAGAGCGTCCATAAATAAAACAAATCACTAAATGCTAATAGAAAGGGCGATGTATTGGTATTTGAGGTGTATTTTTACAGACATTTCACAATACATGAAGCATAAAAAATAATAGTCCTCTGCTTGTAAAATATATTGAGATTATTTGAGTTATGGGCCACCTGAGTGCTTCTACCAACATGCGATCCTATTTTGCCGGCTAGTAATTTAAATAATCGCAATATAAGTTAGGCCCATGCGATGTTAATCATAAACACTACAAAACATAACAATTCGTGGGGTGGTTCGATCAATGGTTTTCTATGTATTCCGGATATCTTTAAAGTTTGAAATTTTAGATTCATAGCTAAAATAGCACATTTCTTTTTATCTTATCCCTTATGAATTAAAATTATGATTCTATTTGATTAAAAAAAACTGAGTAAGCGCGCGCGTGTATGCCAGTACTCTTCTTTAATGCCAACTCGCTTGCCTGATTAAGGCATTTTAGTTCCGCACACGGACGGCAGAGAGCAGTCGCGTAATCCATTTGTAGCAAGCGCACCATGAACTACACAACTCTGATTGATGATGGTGAAGATGGAGAAAACCTCCCACGCGCCTGTCACAAATTCCACTTAAGGTGAAATTTCTCTAACATTCACTGTTTTATTGCGATTAATTTTTCACCCTTCTGGAAAGATGGGGATAAACTGTTTACCAGTTCCAGCTCCTCTTTCAATGGTTCTTCTAATAAGTAATAGGATTAAAGAGGGCTAACATTGCCGCTGGGGGGGGGGGTTACTCCATCTATTTCCATATTTTATTAAAGAAACACAGTATAGTATATATACTATGTCAAAGTTGCAGCATAAACATCCATTGGACATGCACAGAAGTTAACCTCGTGCCCCACCTAGCATTTTACACAGTATACACAGTTCCCTCTTTTCCTCTGTTGATTTCCCCGTAAGCATAAGTTATTAGCACTGTCTATGGCACTGCAGTGAAATCTAGGAACATTTACACAATCCGTTCACTGGTGTTTAGCCAATGGGAGAGACTAGCAGCTGTACGGACTAGAGTTGTTCTAGCATATCTAATGTCAGCAAGCGCAGGTGTCGCTTGAAGAAGGTAATAGTTTCTATATACCTAATTCAAAACCTTGTCATGTGTGGCAATTAATGATATTTACTTAATAAATTTAGCAATGAATTGTATTTACATAGGAATAAATGGAGCAATACATATATATATATATATATATATATATATATATATATATATATATATAATAGTCCTGATTTAATTTGTCAAATAAGTTGCAATACGACAACACTGCATTTTCTACTAAGAAGTTTTTCATGGCAGATTGGCACGCGCCAACCGGTCCGAGGCCATACTTATACATTATATCTGCCTAAAACACCAGTGAATAGACAGTATGCTAGAATACTTGCTACATGTTACGAGTTAGCTAATTCTGGAGTACGGCAGTCGTTACAAAATGTAATGCTTATTGCCCCATCGAGAGTTTACTTTAAAACTGTTGAATGGAATAAAAAAAAAACCATTGGGTACTAATTTCTTCTCGCTCAATGAACCTTTAGCAAGACTCTGATATATACAACGGGTAGAAAGATATAAATCTTAAAACTAGAAATGGAATAGTTTCCTTATCTTGAATTCTTCTTTACAATTTGCCTAAATTTATGCTGCCTGTTTTAGATATATCACTATAAAAGATTTTATAGAGAGAGAGCGAAAGGGAATTCAATTTTAGAAGAAAAAACTGGCAACAACGAAGGAAACAAAAGAGTACACATTTTTATCTTTAGAGAAAACTTTTTTTTTTCCCCTACGAAGCATTTGGTAATGCCCTAAATTGGACTTTGATACAGTAAACCTTTTCTCCCTTCCTCAAACTCTGGATCTTATAATCACGTTTGACCTACTATCAAGACAACTCTCTGTAAACAAGATTATGTCGCCTTTACCCTTGTCGTCAAATTCACTCAGTCGAATAAGTCTTCAAACTTTTACGTCGATTCATTTTGTTTCGTGAAAAGCTTGGAGAGAAAAGGGTTTGGTCTCTCTCTCTGTCTCTCTCCCCTTTCCTATTCATTATTACCAATGTATAAATTCCTGCTCATTTACGCAATAGTACAACACGCGCTAAAATTTTATTGCTTAGCTCTTAATACTCTACAGCATTAATTCTCAATTGCTCTTTTTACTAATATAAATAATGATAAACTAATTTGAGACAGAGTAATGCTTTAGCAGTTGTCTTCTTGATTGTTTCTAAGCTATTACTAAAATATTCTGTACAGATGCCATGCTTTTGGGAAGAACACATTGCTGCAAATGTTAGAGCTATAAGCTCTTTTATTTTCACAGTTTGGCCTACCATCTGAGGAAGCTGTTTTATGTCTGAAAATAAACAACTGGCAGCTCTTGAAAACGAAAGGAAGTTTGCTTTTGGAACAGTGTCAAAATTTTACGACTAGAACGTTGTCTGCGAGTGTTACACCCTTAAATGTGTCCATGTAACTGCCAAACTTATTTCCCACTAAAATCGGCTTATTGCTAATTTAGCCATTTTCCTTACTTGATAAGAAAATGTTTTAGTCACCGGGATTTTTTATAACATCCATTCAGGCTATGCGACTGAGTGAATCAAAGGAAGAGTTTATAAATGAGAGAGAGAACTTATTCATTAAGTCATTTGTTGCCAATTCTGCAAACGTTCTTAAAATCTCTCATAAGCAACTTTTATTACACACCTTGTTTTGTTATAACTTTATGGACCCCGAGAATGGACTATCTAATACACAGTATGCGTGATAACATTAGTAGATAGTACGAAGATGAATAAAAGGCCCAAGGAATGTTTAAATTACGCGATAACCACAAAGGAGAATAGCGGCACGTTTTATTGGTTGATGGGTTGTTTGAATGCATCACACTTTTTTCCTCCCCCTCCCTCAGTTCGAACGAGGGATAAACGCTGCCTGACAGTTGCCCTTATGCAGCGAGGAAAACACCGCTCGAGCTCATTCCCGAACGATAACAGAGAGCCGAATTCCTCGTAGGCACAAAGCAAGCTTGAAAATAAGCAAGGACACTATTATTAAGGAAGATGGTGGTTGGAAAATATCCTAATCTAAATTGGCCCATATATATTTTGTGAAAGATAATGATCTGCACTGTAAATGCAAATTAATCTGCAGTGAATGTAATTCATGCATTTGCAGATACTCTTGCACGTGTGTTGATTCCAGTATTAAATGGAATATGTGTAAACACATACACAGACATGCAGCTGCGCAATGAACACCCTGGTTATTCTGAAAATAATGACTTGATAATAGACACTGAAGATGTTTCTGTTCCCAATAAAATGAGGAAATACTAGTCCAAGTGAGCAAACAAGAAAGTAGCAACTGTTCTATTCTCCTATCTGAACAAAAAGATAAAATTGCTTGCGAGTTGTTGGATACCATTAAGTGATTTCCACAACAGAACTTGCAAGTTGTGAAGAAATACACGGCATTCTTAATTACAACATTACCCGCAGTTCGCAACCAAAATGAATGAGTAACCCTGTCCAAGACTAAAGAAATGTCCCATAATATGAACATTTTCCAATAGAAAACATGTTGGGTACAAAAAAATCCATGCATTATCATTACAAAACCTGATACCACGGAAGTCAACATCATCGTGTTTTATTTGCTGCAGGATGGAAAAGAAACCCATCTCATCGCATTCCCCTTGCAGAAACTGATACAACGCAGGCGAACATCGCTGCAAGATTCTGCTTCTGCCGCTGCCGTTTGGGACTGAGGAGTTCGGCTCTCTCTGCTGTCGCCCGGGACCACTCGGGAATGAGTTCGAGCGATGTTCTCGCTGAGTAAGGGCAAGTATGGAGCACTGGCTCATTAGTTTAGTAGTAGCCATGAAATCAGAAACGTAGACACTCTACAGTATATCTTATCACATATAATTCAATCTCTATATTTCAGTTAATTTAATGTTAGTTTAACTCTAGGATATATATTACGTCAGAAATTACATTACATATTTTATTACATTGAGGAAGATCTTTACATTTTGTGTACGAGATATATACACTCGTATATATCCCGACAACGTTCGTTACGTTGTGCAGGAAGGCAAACTGATAATTTTACAAGAGGACTCATGCTCGGAAATGTATCGTTTGGGCATTGTGAGGTACCAGTGTATGAAAATACTTCGGATATGGTGATGGGTGTGCGTTTCACAGTTTGTCAAGAAACCTTCACCAACCAAATAAGAACATATTATTGTGCATATAACTACAAAAGGAGTTCAAATCCAGCCCATACACTGAACCTCTACTGATTACTGTGAGCCACTGTTTTCTTCCATCCACATATGCATGTTGTGCAAGTTCATGATGCCGTTTCAAGACTCCTATAATGTTAGAGGTGGACATAGCATAGCGATAGTATGGATCCGTAAAGCGTTTGGAAATACTTCGCACGCAACCACAAGTCTTTGATAGTATGCCCCAATCTCTGCGCCGCCGATGTACGCTCTATAAACACGTTACACGTCAACAATTCGCACCCCTTCAAAGTTAAATGCACAATATGATGTACTTGTTGGGTTAGATAGCAGAAGCATTATGCTTTGATGCCCCACAGCGCCCAATCAATGCGTTTCCGGACACGGATCTTCTGTTGAAAAATGATAAGTTAACATTCCTTCACAACATACTATTTTTTGTGTTAATTTCCTGTATATTTAATTAAATGTGTGGAAATTTTATTTTAAGAAAAGTTAGAACAGTTGTTTTCAGACAAATGAACTCGTCTATTGTATAGAAGGTGTGAGTTGAGAAATATTTTTTTTAAAATTTAACTTGAATTTGACTTTATAATAATGCAATTCTTTTGCAGTTAATGGGAGTGAATTACATAATACAACATCACTCTAGCAATACCCTTCTGAAAAACGTGTACATTACTGCTTGGTCTGAGTAAATCATGCCAGGAAGTGTTTTTTTTATTTTTATTTCATTTTTATCTATTTATTTTAATGTGTAATTTTTGCCATGGATGTTGGAATTATCAATGAATATTTCGGAACGTTCTGCTTCAAATACCAGTATAGCTAAAATATACCAGCTTGTTACTGGTAGAATTTCAAATTTTTTGAAAAGTGGTTTACTGTGAATTGTGCATTTTACTGTCATTTTCTTATCATCTTTTTCTCTAAAATAAAATTTATTTTAGCACAGAAACAAAGAATTTCCAGAATATTATTCCATATGCTATTAATGAATGAAAGTGAGCATAATATATTGTTTTAGAAAACGTTCCTATATGTTAATGACCGAAGTGCAAAACCCTTGAGCTTAATGTGGTAAAAATAATATAATCAACGTGACCTTTCCAGTTTATATTATGATCAATAATAAAACCAAGTATGTCTATGTTGCGAGATTCATTTATTTTCTTGTCTTCACACTGAATATTTAGATTTTCTAAGTTTTTATTTTTGTGTGAAAATGTATATGTTTAGTTTTTCCAAAAGTTATGCTAATTTGGTTACTCTCAAACTGTTATTTAGTATAAAAAGTATATTATTGGACGAATATGAGATTCTTTAATGACAATACTTGTATTATTAGCAAAGAGTACTGGAAAAGCATTTCTTATTTATATTCAAGAGATCATTAATATATGTATAATATAAACAAGAGTGGACCCAAAATCGAATAATATGGAACACTAGGCTTAACTCCGCACCATTCTGAATATGTGTAATGTTATCTGATGAATGTATTACAACTTTCTGTGTTCTATTTGATAATCTTTGTCATCTATACTATAAAAGCATAACTTTGAAAGAAGTGTGCTATGATTGACACAGTCAATGCTTTTGAGAGGCCATTAAAAAGGCCAGGTGTATAAAGAGTCTACTATAAAGAAATATGAGAATTTCAAGCAGGAAGTTTGCATTATTGTGGATACATTTATGCTAAATCTAAACTTTCCACAAATCTGCTGTGGGGCCTTGTCTTTGAGCAGAGGAAATAAAATCCGTAAAAATTTATCATCGAATGTTAACTAAGCACAGCGTTGCAAGCACCATGAATAGATATACAGGCGGGAAGAAAGATTTAAAGCGAAAAGAGCAGGTATTGCCGACGAAGGAAAAAAATTGTTCTATTTCTGTTGTTCTATATGATCGGAATACATGAATTCTGACGCATTAACATTACAGCACATGAGAAATAACACATAAGTTATTTTTTATGGGCAAACATCACTTTAAAGGCTAAAATGACACAAAATCTTATAGCATGGAGTCATACCATAAAATTGCACCGCCACGGGTGGCCGAGGTCATTAAGGCATGGACTCGTGAGCGGGAGGTCTGCGGTTCGAATCCCGCCAGGACCGTCCTCCCTGACTGGGGTTTTTTCCAGGTTTTCCTCAGTCTTCATAACTGGCAAATGCCGGGGAGGTACCTAAACTTAGGCCTGGAACGCTTCCTTCCTTAAAAAAAAAAAAAATCCTTTCCCAATATATCATTTCATTTTATGTATCATCAGTGTCCACCGCCTGTGGTGCCTCAGTAGTAAAAACGGGCGTTAAACACTACTCAAAAAAAAAAAATACCATAAAATTGGACTGAGTTTTCTTCCATACCGTAGAGTATAATATTCCAGTAAGGATATTCCTATTGTGCTGTTCATTTATTTAGGTTTTCACAATACAAAGCTAAATAACAGAGATAATACATAATAATGATCAATTCACACCACTGTAACATTGACATGGTTATTAGGGAAACTTAATAGCTTTCACTGACCTGTCACTATCCTCTAATCACGCCGTATTATTCTTAGGCGTAATTTTCCTAATAGAAATAGATGCAAAATATTTCATAAAACTAAGTTTGGAATTTTATATAGTAAAATGGCAAACTATATGTACACAAATGAGTTGAAAATAAACAAAATATGTAGATAGATTTATAATGAATTAAGTTATGTTTAACACCAAAATGAAAATAGTAATAATAAAATCACTTTTACTGTAACCATAAAGCTTCGAAAATAAAAATTATTTTCTTTTAACATATTTTCTATACCTCGGTTTCAATTAATTATTAATCAAAGAAAAAATATAATTATAAATTTTATAACAAATTTTAAATTTAAGTGACATATTGGAACGAATTTAAAATTTTGAAAAAAAAATGCCCTGCATTTGAGCGATTAAAGCTGCATCTCATTGTTTATCTGGAATGTACAATCAAAGATCAAAGCTCTAGACATACTGTATGATGTCACAGGTGCATATTTGTGCAAAGTAACTATAACATACATAAAGCTATATACAGTTGCTTAAGATCATTTAATAACAAGAAGAAAAGTTAAAGTTGCTTATTTTTGTAATTCTAAAAACATTTTAGACAGTAAACTATAAAAAAGTTTAATTTTAGGAATAATAATTAAGTGTTACTTTTTGAAAAGTCAAATTTAAATTTCCAGCAAATAATACAAAAAAGAGTACAAAACATCAGTGAAAAAGTGGGACAGAAAAAAAATTTAAGTCGTGAGAAAACTCCCAGAGTGCGTTAAAATGTTTCAAAACAAAAACTTCAATCTTAACTCTTTTATCCTGCGACCCGTTTTCTCACTCATGGATGGGCCGCATTAAAATCACTCCATACCTGTAACCTTTTTAACCAATTGACAGCACAAATGAGAAGATTTGAGAGCAGCGGGGTGCAAATGTGAAATTAAACTGTCGTCAACAGAACTTTTCCTTTGGCATTTGTCAAGGCTCTACAATATATGAATTTCCAAAAATTGCTTGTAAATACAGCTAAAAACCATGCTGAGATAAACGAGCAAAATTTCCGCGAAAGAAATTGAAGCAAAAAAAAAAAAAAAAAAAAAAACACACAAACGTTTCTAAGATAGTATTTTACGTGCCGAGGAATAAACTTTACAAAAATCATATTCATGATATTTCCTCAAAACAAAATTTAATTACTACATGAGGAATAGAAACAGCCTGTTGGAGAGAAAAATAAAACAATTTCTAAGTGAAGTATGACTTCTAATGAAGTGGAAAATTGTGTATTGAAAATTGAAAAACCTATGAAAATCGACCAACAGAAATTTACTATTTATAAAAAAATATAAAACATAATTTTAAAAAATACTTTTAAAAGTATTAATCTTAAAACACAAACAAATTATCCTTGCTATTTTAATTTATTTTATGCTATATATTTCTTTTATTTTTCGTCCCTGGTTCATTTTAAGGTTTCGCACCATGCAACAATGCAGGAACCATATTTTGTTTATAAAACTGAAACATAAAGGTTTATTATTCCTTTCCATAGATTACTTATGATATCAATACCTCCTTAGAACGAACCCATGTCGCCTCACCCAACAATAAAAAGGGAAATAGGAAGACCAGGAAAAAGATGCAAAGAGCAATTTTAGAACGTTTATGAAGCGGAAATGGTCAGAAGATCCAAATATTATGATTTATGATTATTCCGGTCTTTATTTTATACTCTATATATTGCTATTCAATTTTATAAACGGAATAATATGGCTATGCTTTAACAGCATTATGACAGTTTGTGAAGCAGCGTATTTATTTAAACCGCAAACCAGATCGATAATTTCGTTAATTGTATAAGGATAAATTAGGGGAAATCCTTTGCAAAAATTCTAACTTAACAATTCTACATTAATTAAATATAAAATCAAATAGATACACAAACTCCATATAAACATTTTAAGGAAAACGCACCTAGGTAACTGTTAAATGCTATTTGAATTTTATTTTTGGTAGCTACAAGTAGAAAATCAAAGTTTCATTGACAAAGTAGGAGGTGTCTTAACTTTCATTTCTCTCAATAAATGCAAAAAATATTTCTGACGATAGATAAATAAATAAATATAGCCTATTCATTCTTTTCCATGCTTTCTAAAAAGAGTTTACATATATTAGCTAACTGTTCCAAAAGTATACTATTAAAGTAAACAAATTAAAGCTTAGTAAATGTATATATAATTGAGATCATTGTACGATTGAGTGGAGCTACACACTCTTATTGCTCCATCTATTTGTTTATAATATGTACAACCGGTTTCACGAACTCTTTGTCCGCCTCATCAGCTAACCGTCGACTCATGATGCCGACAAAGGATTCGTGAAACCGGTTCTACGTATTATAAACAAATAGGTGGAGAAATAAGTGTGTGGTTAGACTCGATCATACAATGATCTCAATTATATTATTAGCTTCACAATTAACATTTCTAGCTAAAGTTGTGTATGTTAAATAATTACTATAAAAAACAGATCTTTAAAATCATATATTTGAAAGAGAACTCAGTGCAATAATTTTATAAGATGCTATAAGTGTAATAAACATTTTCTATGAGAGATAGAAATAGAATAATTTCTGCATTGTCTTTTCGTGCTGTAGAAAGCATACATTTCGATTATGATAATGATTATGAGGACAGAAATAGATAATTAATGTCTTGTTGTATTTTGTCATAACTCGAAGGGTTTTGACTAGCTTTATCTTCTTTCACGTTTCATATGTATTGTGCCAAAGACCTTTTCTTCCCTTTCTTTACCACCTGTTCCACGCTGTGACCTTCTATTAACGTCTTCTTCTCCCTATTAGATGAGACTCGCATGAGATTTTCGAAAGTGCTATCAGAAGGAACACCGAGTTTAAGGACTTCAGACATTTCGGCATTTAATTCCAAATTGTTAGGTTCGTTGCTCTCTCCACAGGCAGTGAACAAGATGGTTTGTATTGTACTGTATTACATTTTAATTCAATTTTGTGATAATGTTACTTAAATTTGCACAGGGTTTTAACGTTTTAAGTTTCTAAATTGAAAACAAACACTCTTTCTTATATGAATCTTTTTTGCGCAATTTCGATAAAGAGCTTAGTACATTGCTGTCTTGGTAAATAGTCAACATTATTGCAGCATGAACAAAGCTAGTAAAAATTGCTCACGTGAATAATGTTGTAAGCTTTTCGATTTGAGATATTGTATGGTTTGTAATGTTATTTTTATAATAAAAGAAAACATTGGGCAACCCTCTTCTCCTTGAAAACAACTTTTTCCTAGTCACACCTGAGTGTCTTCCTTAGTACTCTTCCTAACTTAATGGTGCAGGCATCAGCATGAGAGTACCGTATTAGATATGTTATTTGAAGAGAAAAGAAAGACAAGCAGCAACTTAAATTCAGAGTTTTATGCGAATAGTTTGCTTTTTAATTTTAGATTTCACATCACTGAGCTTAATATTGTCATAGCGTTGATGTTAACAAAGATTAAAAGTGAGCAACACTAGTTATAAATTGTTTTAACAAATGCACACTGTGTACTTGCAATTATAAGTTAGCTGTGCAGAACATTAATCAGATGTTGCTATCAGTTTCGAAATGAAACACTTATTTTCTCAAAAAAATCCAAGTGATGAAAAAAAAAAAAAGTTGTTTTGACATTTTTATTCCTCTTAAGCATGAGTTTCCCTCAAATCTGCATGTACTAAAAATATAGGAAACACGATATCAAAACCATCAAGAGAGTATGTTTATCAGTGAACAAGCACTCACGAAGTCAATGCTAAAAATGTAATAGTTTAATTTATAAATCACTTTACAAAGGTTTGATCTGTGTTTTAGTAGTATTCACTTCAACAAATAGTACACCGCTATAATGTAGAACTTATTTAGCATCTTATTTGCCTACGGGGAATATATATATATATATATATATATATATATATATATATAAAAGAAAAAGGAAAATTAAATAACACAATTAGCAATGTAACAAATTAACAGTAATTATAGAACTTTTAAAAGGATAAAATACTAAGATAAAGTCACACTTGAAATTGCTATATTTCGAACTCATCGAGTTCTTCTATGGGAAGATAGATTATTATTATTATTATTATTATTATTATTATTATTATTATTATTATTATTATTATATATATAAATTAACAATAATTAGAAAAGCAGAAATGGATAAAACACTAAGAAAAATTCACAGAGTTGTAATCGCTATATTTCGAACTGCTAGAATTCTTCCTTGACTTTTTTTTTTTTGATTGATTTATTTACGGACGCTCTTTTACATCTCAGGTCATCAGCGTCCCATTCAACTCGGCGTGAAACGGCCGACAAATTTTGCTCAGAGGCCTCTTCTTTCAGGCTTGAGGTTCTTTTTCGTGCAGTAAATGTACGGACACGGGACCCACGACTTTATTTCCCTTCCGAAGGAAGCCATGCTTAGGATTTTTACGCCCGAAAAAATCCGCGTTCTTGGGTATAGGAGGCAAGCATGGTAACCACTGCACCACCAGGACCGACTCTTCATTGAATTGTCTTCTTGTCATTGAAGAACTTTAGCAGTTCGAAATATAGCGATTACAACTCTGTGACTTTTTCTTAGTGTTTTATCCTTTTCTGCTTTTCTAAGTATTGTTAATTTAGTTACATTGTTAATAGTGTTATATTATTTTTCTTTTATATTTTATATATTATTAACTTAAACTCTGAACAATTTATGAAGTTTCTTAACCAAAGCTTAAATTTCTGCCAACAGTTGGTACCGTACGAAAAGTTGAAACATATCTGGCAATACTATAACCTAAGTCATGCTGATACCGGCTTCAGTTTACACTGACATATCAAATACAATAAAACCCGATACGGCAACTCGTTAACTTAAATCTAACCTAGAGCTTACACGTTTAAGCTCGTTAACCATAAAACATTTAACACACAGGTATGGTTTTAGTTAGACTATTTTTAATGACGTGTATATGTTATGGTTAGGTTGGGTTAGATTCGTTTAAGCTAGAAATTATTACGAAAATAGTGTTCCATGAAAAGATTAGTTACTTAGAAACCACATTGTGCTTTATTATTTTCCTAATAATACTTCTTCTGACCCTTTCCAACTTATTTTCCAATCACTTTCCTTCCTAAAACTCACATTATGCTCCTACCCCACTTGTGTGTTGACAATATCTCCTTCATTGCTGCGTGACGTACTTCCGTTGATCTGTTCAGAGTAAGCTTGTCACAAAAGAGATACGAGCTATATAACACGCATTATTTCACCGTCAACTAATAGAGGAGCTTATTTTAAGGAGCTATAGAACAGAATATGTGAAGTCTAAGAGTTAGTTCCTTGAGAAAATGTGAATTGCAGAATGGCTTTTCAGTTTTCTGAATGAGTAACTTAACGAAAAAAAAAATGGAAACGTATACAAAATACTTTAATTTATAAATTAAGATATTTTTAATAAAAATAAAATTAAATGTTTTACCATTTGTATTAATAAAGAAGAGAAAGAATATTTTAAATTTGAAACCATTCTAATAAATAGCTCTTGTTAATATGTAGAAGATAAAAAAATAATACTTTTAATACACTAAAATTAGACGATTAGTCATGATCAATTAAAAAAATGTTGCTCTAAAATAACAAGTAGTTAAAAAAAAAAGCTTCCATTAGTTCACGGGAAGGAGGGAATCGATTTTAAAAGATTTTCAGGACATCCGAAAGTGGTGATAAATTCATTTAATATTACAAAGTAGCCAATCCTATTAGGGATAAAACTTTCCGCCATTCTTTGCATGATCAATGAATGTTATCAACAAAGATAATTTTTATAGCAAATCGTAAATCCTTTCAAATGTGCAATAACTTGTTACACATACTACATTCATTCTGTAATATCGTATCAGAAGTAGCAAACTAAATTGTTCAAGCTAACCCATCCTTTGTAACTTTGAAGTTGTTTTTCAAACCGCTTTATTGTACCTGTTGTAACTTGTTATTGTAACCTGTTACAATAAAGCGAATGCTAATTGGGTTATTCTCTGAAGTGAGCTGTTCATTCTCTCACCCTTATAATTGAATGTTATTCAGATACTTCCACTTTACAAATAGAACGTTGAAACACTCCTTACGGCCTACCCCACTAAAATATATTAATGATGTACATTTATGCAGGCCCAATCATCATACCTTGGCATTGTAATTAGTAAAATAAATATTTTAAATGTAACTACAGGCTAACTAAATATTATAAATGTAACTAAATAGGCTGTAACTACAATGTGATATTTGTAAATAGAGAAAGCATTTGGTGCTTTTCCGTTGCAATAGCTGGAAGAGTCAACAGGGTAATAAAACCATACAATGGAAGAGGGTCCTATGCGGAGCCCCTCTTTCATTTTAGGACGATTACTACAGGATAAATAAACTGACGCACCTTTAAACCGTTGGAGCTTTGACCAGATGTTGTCCAGCAAGCCTTTTAAACCTTAATGCTGTTGTAGTTTTAAACCTTTCAAAAAATAGCGAATGGAACGCAAGGCAGGTGAAATTAAACCATACAGTGGAAGATTTATGATTGAAATTTTAAAGATAGGCGCGAAAATCGAATTTAATATATAAGGGAGAGTTTACTTGGCTGAGACAGGCATTTTTACACCCGGGGAGACCACAAATAATTTAATTTATTCAGTTATCAGAGGCATTTTAAATTTTACACTCGGCAAGATATACATGTATTTCTAAGTTTTACACGGCTAAATACCCGAAGTTCATCGGCAGTTCCTCTGTACGCAGTTATAAAATCTACACGCAGTTCGACTCAGTTAAGCAGTTCGCAGTACTCATTTGTAACTAAGTTTATATTCAACATAGCCAAGTCTATCACACGCTCTAACACCAGAGGAACCAAAGAAGTTGGACATAAAATACCAATGCACATTATATCGCATCCCGGTCCTGTTGAGTACAAGTCAACAAAATAGCCGAATACACTTTGAGAAACTATTGTCATTGAAGCGTGGGTAACAACACTGAAGAAACCCAAAATATACAAAACTGCCATCACAACGTGAGGCCACTCGACGTAACAACGATCTCTTGAACATTAGTGCCCAACCTGGGGCAAGTAGCCAATCCGACTAAGCCATCTCAAAATCTGGCGCCCAACGTGGCTGCCATACCAAACCGCTTCGACGTTTTCATTTTTCTTTCACCAATGTATTAGCAAACGTACTTTAGATAAGTACTTGATAGCTGTATTTTTCTTTTTTCTTTCTTTATTATCATGATAATTGCACGAGAACGCCTTTCTGCCAATGTACGGTCTCGTTGATATCTTATCCATTAATCAGAATGGAACTTAACCAATAGTTTTAAAGCATGGTGGTCAAAAACTAAACTGACATTTGTTTCTCCTATTTTTTGTTTTAATTCCTGTAATCTTTGCTTCTATTTGACTAGGGATCTAGGAAGTCTACATTTTCCTGTTCACTATTAGTAGCAAATGGTTATGGTTATAACAGTGTTCAGGTATTTCATTTAATTTAGATCTCCACGGGGTTTTGCTTGGAATAAAAGCTGATAAAATTAGTGTATGTTTTCAGAAAGATCAAACAGATAAGCCAAATCACTTCAGTTATTACAGTAGAAGTACAAAAATGGCCCCGTTTTCACATTGCAATCATCTTACCGAATCCGCCCTTTTGCTTAAAAATTTTTGGGTAATGTAATTGAGCTTTCAAATCCATGCTTGTTGTCATTAGATAATTATTTCCAGACCGAAGGTTGACAACAAACATTCGTTAATCTTAATTAAATTATCGTAAAATTATCAGCACTGATATTATTGAAAATAGTAGACTTCAATATTGCTCCCATATAGTGGCATTAGCCGGTGTTCAATTCAAATGAAAGTGCTTTTGCTAAGTGGTGGGCTGGTATCGCTTGAGAGTGCGAGAGTAAATTTAGTTAATTGTTAATTTCACAACCAATATATCATTATATATTCAATTTTATGCTATTTGAATAAAGCACACTTAAAAATCTGTTGTTGTATCACAAGTTGCAGATGTAGCATACAAATGTTTAGTTTTGGTAGGTCGATGTTGTTGGCCTGCTTCCTTCGTTTTAACTGTATAAAACGAATTCTGTAATTATATGACAATATCTAACTATATTGAAAATAAAGATATAATAACCCGAAAAAGATCTGTTTTATATTAAATTATCCATTAGGAAATAATATATATTAAAACAAAGACCGAAATTTCAATGCGACATTACTCTTACAAAATGACTTTGTATAAGCTACTGTATCTCGTACAACGGAAGTTGTTTTATGTAACTGAACATTTTCATTCACTTGTTTATTCTCTGCCGCATATCATGGTTAATGAAGCCCATTGTTTTATTTATGTTAATTTATTTTCAGCCTGTTGTTGCTAAATAGATAGACAATTCTTTACGGGTAGCATATATACACATATTAATCCATAAAATGGCCAAGACAGCACATCCGTTTTCAGAAGTTTCTTTCGTTAAAGCATTTTTTACTGATGCAGGAAAAATATTTTCTCCTCAAGAAATATCTAAGCACAAATAATTGCAGTTATCGCAAAAATAATATGATGATTGGGATAGCTGTTATCCCAGAATTCCGAACAAACAAATTGAAGGAATGTTGCAGCAAAATCGTAGCATATTCCTAGGCTCTCTCTGAGAGTGCAGACGATTTAAACACTTAGTAATTTCTATACCTGCCTGAACTCTTAGTGGTAGTACAGTAATGTGCCGTGTTTCAGCACGTGGCGCTTCGAATACTTTCGATATCTTCAGTTACTCTGTTGCCTTCGTGACACCGTTGTTGTAAGCAAATTAAAAATTAAAGTTTTAAAAATATGTGTGGTTTGTAGTTCTTTAAAATTGTACTATGTTCATTATTTAGTAGTCGGTCCTGGTGGTGTAGTGTTTCCGGTTCGAACCCGGCTAGGATCGATGGATATTTTCGGGTGTAAAAATCGTAAGGGAGGGAAGTAAAGCCTTCCTTCGGAAGGGAAGTAAAACCGTGGTTCCTGTGTCGTACATTTACGGCACGATAAAGGACCTCAAACCGGAAAGAAGAGGCCTTTGAGCAAAATTTGTCGGCTGTTTCACGCCCGAATAGAATGGGACGCTAATGACCTGAGATGTTAAAGGGCGTCCATAAATAAACCAATTCAACAAAAAAACATTATTTAGTGCTCCAATACTGGGTAGGGTTCTCTGCTTTTAAAACGGTTAGCATTGCAGTTACTATTGGTTGTTCTACACTTTGGTCACACTGTGTTGAGATATGTTACAATTAGAGGAGCTTGCCGAATGTCTGTGAATTGTTTTCATGTGGCTATTCGTTACAGTAAGAACCTGGACTAAAACTTCAGTTCACTATATTTAACAGTCTATATAATGTGTGCCGTTTTTAAGCACGTTTCCTTCTTGCCTGATACCTTTCCCTCTCCCTTTCCTTATCCATTTCACCTGGGCAAGTCAGGATGGTTCGTCAACAAATGACTGGATCATTGCCTATCGAAACTGTGCCGCTCTATGATATAACTATTCTAACAGACTGGTAAGCTCTAGCCTTCCTTTCACACGGAGTCATTTCCGCAACAGTATGAGTTATGCCTCATATGACCTTCTCTTCAAAATTGTTAGGTTCGGAGACTTCTTCGAAGGTGTGACTCAGGTACCATATATTTTTAAGCTTTATTGTAATATGGTAAACTGTGTGTCTATGCTGGTGTAAAGTTGCCTTTTATAACGCTTCTAACGGACAGCGAACTTGGGTTTGCAAGCCAATGAATAAAAGTTTATTGCCATTTCGGGCAGCATTCATGCTCTTTTATCTGCTGTTTAAGAGGGAAGTTTTATTAAACGCTTGTGCCTGCAATATTGTATCAAACATTTTATTCAAGTTATTTCTTTCATTTGGATACTTTAAGAACTCGTACTTTTGTGCAATAGGTATTGCTGATTTACACGTTGTGTAACTCTTCTATTTTACAGGTCAAGTTTATTCGATGTGTATTATATTTACAATGACTGTTTGGTAAATCATGTTGGAATTGTAAGCCACTCTATTTCCATATTGTAAGGCTACCTTTAGTAATTTAGTGATAACGTCGTACGTAGCAAGTCAATAGTGTTCCTTATAGCAGACCCGTACTGAATTTTGAAAAGAAGATTGTTAAATTGCACATTCAAATTAAGGATATGTAACATTCTTGCTTGGAAATACTCAATAAATTATATTTTAATAAATATTACTTTTTATAAATTTATTAAAATATTGGACATATTTAAGTTTGCTCTTTGTGATAAAATTTTGCTATTTTATTATGAAAAGTTTACTTTTGGTATATTATTCCAGTATAAATTTACCAATACACATGTTATTCCTAACTCTATTGAAAGAGTTTTAAATGTTTATGCTTTGTTTTATCACAATATTACTGTAGCAATGTTCTTTTAATATTTCAATATGTTTTAAAGTGTTTATATTAAATAAAACTAAGTAGGTATTTAGAAGTTTGACTACATCGTATGTATAAAATGTTTTTCAGGGAAAATTAATTAAACGCTTTACACTAAAGAATGTGCTATTTTGCATTAAAAGCCATAAAATGCACAGAATATAAAACGATTTTTAATATTTTGCTTAAATTTAAATATAGCATTGTCCTAATAGTAGTAACAAATTACTTAGATGTTGTGTGATATTTGCAAAATAAAACCAAATGTCCCTAAATGGATAACGAATGAACATGAAGCACATAAAAAGCAAATAATCGCATAGAACACGAGTTACGTGTTTGGAAGACTTTGGGAAGAAAAATGGTGCCAAGTAGATGGATGTTTGGTAAATGTCATAAGGCACAGATGACCTGGAAGAATTTTCTATTTCAATTATAACAATGTGAATTTTTCTAATAAATCAATGTATGGTCTTTGCGTAAGATAGCAATGAGATAAGTTTACAACAGTTCAGTTTATGGATTAATCTCAATCTACCTTGTGAAAATGTAATGAAAGGGGGTTTATTTGAGAGAGCTTGATGCAACAAATCATGAATGCTGTGGGTATATATTCGGAGATGTTTTAATAAACTGAAAGTTTCAATTTTATGAATAGATTCTTTGTAGCATACACTTCAAAAAAACTACACTGCATCAATTTCTGTTGCCTTTTGTATAAACTTGGAAGAGAACTTAGTGCAAAGATATATAAAAAACTTGTGCTTTCTCAGAAAATCGGATAAAGCAGCCTTTGACTTGCTGCACATAGATATTACTAAGATTTCAGTCGTTAACCTAAAGGAAACGGCAAGTATTGTATAACTTTCTGCATCAAATGGTAAAAGGGTTAACGACAGAAAAGAGTGGAAAAGAAACTCTCGGTTTGTTAGAAAAAATAATGATATATAGAGATTCCCAATCGCGGTAAAGATCAGGATTTGTCATATAATATTTAACAATTTCTGCGGTGGCAAAAGAAAACGTAACAGATATGAATACAAATACTTTTTGATCATTACTCTGAGTCTAGGACTGAGCTAGTGTCTGGAAATGTGAAGGATGAAAAGATTGCGTAAACCAATGTTACAAAATACTTAGATAAAGGTGTACAAATGTCGATTTAAATAAGAAATGTAATGACCTATAGATAGCAAATACAGACTAAATTGAAGGGAAAAGACAACAACAAAAAAGTAGTGTCTAGCTCATAGCAACACAAACTCCATATTTCAAATGATCAAAATTAGAAATGAAAATATAAAATGTAATATTGGATTTCTAGAAAGTGGTTGAATATGTCGACAGAATGGCTGATGAGAAGGAAGGGAACTGGAAGAATAGAGACAAAGATAAGCTACAATGAACCAAGAAAGATATACATATCTACGTCTTAACCGAAAAAGCAGATAATGACATTACTCAATTGAAAATGTTTATAAAGTTCGTAAAATTGTGTTTTATCTTATTTCTTTGTGTACATAGAGACACGTGATTAAATAAAATTGCTTCTTCACATTTTCATGAAGAGCTAAATAATAATTTGCGTACGATATTACTATTTTACGCAAAAAAAAAATGGAATTAGACAAAAATATGTGCCAGTTTATGACTGTGGTTTTGCGAAAATTTCGTTTCGCATGGCTTCACGTTCATACAGCGACAAATCGCATCAAGAGAAGCCTACAGCTCGGATTAAATTTTCTGCGTTTTTGAGTCTCTCTTCACACACCGATGCCTCCAGTTCCACTCTCTCTCTCTCTCTCTCTCTCTCTCTCTCTCTATCTCTCTCTCTAGCAAGAAAGAAAGTTCTCTTTTTATTATACTTTACAAGTAACCGATGAATAAGTAGGTACTCATACCTTTAAATTTAAACTTTCTAGGGAAACTATTTTTCACACTTTCTGCGTCCGAACTTCCTTCCTTACACATCAGCCTCACACATCATAACAATATTTACTATTGCCGTCCGGGCGTCACTTTTTTTCAGTTAGATATTGCTAACATTATACTCCATATACAGAATGCTCCAAAATAAAGCAATCTTAATACTGAATCCGATATGTTAGAGCTTGGATTTTATGTAATTACACATTTTAATGTTACACGTTTATGCACACATAAAAGGCAGATGTTGACAGGTACACATGTGGAAATGTTTCCATAATTTATATTTTAAATTGTGCACATATTTGTTATAAAATTACATATATCACATCCTTCCACATATTTTTTCATATTTTATCGTTATTGCGCATTTATTATACATTTTTCGGTTTATTTTGCGCTTCTATTGAATTGTTCAATGCTGTAACAAGAAAGAAAAATAATTTGAATACTATAGTACTACTCATTGTCGTTACATTCAAAGCTAAATTTCAGGAGTTTGATATCGGCAACAAAGACCAGTTGCAAAAATTTTCCTTTCTTGTTTTTAAATCGCATCAGCATTCGTGATAGACAATTGTTAAACCATGGCGTCTTCATTATCGCCCAAGCTGAAAATATGGATTTCTATTGACAGTGCTTTCACAAGAATAGTAAAACAGTCCTCTGCCACACTTGTGATAAACGTATCGGGTGTACAACATATTAGAAATAAACAACAGGTTTCTTCAAAGAAGGGCTACTACTTACACGGGTGTATCTTCTAATAGTGGCTTTTACAAGGCATTGAGCATGACAATGGTGCAGTGAACGTACCCTGCAACAAGCTTCAGAAAAACTGCAACAGCAACATTCCGGACGAGTCAACTCTCACGAAGAATTATTTGTGTTCTTGTTATGTCGACATCTTATAAAAAATCAGGGTTCACATAGGTGATCCGTATATGTAGATTTCTGTGATGAGTTGACAGATACTTTAGGCCTTGGCGAAACGTATTGTAGGAAATTTGGACTCTGAGGCTGCATCTAAACCCTGTTTACTTCCTGTAAATCTTTGTAGGCAAAAAATAGTTCAACAATAGCAAGATTCATTAAGGATGGACTTACTGGCGTTAGAGAAGAGAGGAGCCCTATTGTTGTGCACGGAGGCAGTTACATTTCAACAGGGAAATCTCTTAATCATTAATGTATTTTATGCAAACTTCGTGTTTGTTGTATGGCTCATGCACTGCAACGAGTGGCAGAGATAGAAACAAATTGCCGGAAGTAAATACACTGATATCAGCAACGAAAAATGTTTTCTTGAAATGTACCCATCATGTAGGCACAATGTTGCCTTGCGTACCTCTGCCTCTGGAGCCAGTGCAGGTGTGCAACTTGGATTAAAGTTGTGATTTTCTACAGTAAGCTGTAGAGTCGGTGATGGACACTGATCCTGCAGTGTCTTTGAGTGAATTCTTGTCAGCATTCAACAGCTTTACAACGCTCAGTTCAGTTTTATGCATTGCAAGTCACTTCAGTTGGCTTCCTGACAGTATCAAGAAACTGGAGACTTCCGGTATGCCTTTCCAAGAAGCCATGGGAATAATGGAAGACGCAGCTCAGACGGTAAGTGTTGTCCAGGTGAAGTAGGTGCAGTTTCCACTAAACTGCAATATGTGCTGAATAAGATACTCAACTCTTCTTACTTTGTCACGCTTATTTAATGATGAACCCCCTAAGAATATTATTGCTAGCACAATCTCTCTGACCGCCAAAGGTGGCCAAGATTCTTTTCCTAGGTTTTCATTAATCCTCATAACTGGCAAATGCCAGGGAATATTGGGCCTGGAGCGCTTCCTTTCTTTTAATAATAAAAAAAAAAAAAAAAAAAAAAAGCTTTCCCTGTTTATCATTTCATTTCATGTATCATCAGGGTTCACAACCTGTGATGCCTCAGTAGTTACAAGGGGCGTTAAACACTTAAAAAATGCTCTTTATGCACCGGTAAATTTTTGCGATATGGAGCGTTCTTCCTCCATTTGTCAGATAGAAGGCTATGATGATAACAAAATATTTATAAAAGTATATTAAAAATAATTTAAAGAATTTTGCTACATATTTCTCAAATTTAGATGTTCAAGAAAGTGTTTTATTGGCAGTGCAGGGAGAGGGGGGGATTCATTACACATCTCATCTAATTCCATTATCAATACCAGTGGTTGTACTTACCATGGTGCGTCCTAGATTGCGGTAGTTTTAAAAAGATTGTGCATAAAATGACCGAATTACGAAACGCATTCTTCTTACTCATAAGAGTTTCTGTAGTAACTAGATTTCCCAGCGTGCAAACAAAATGTTCTGCTTATGAGATGTACGATCGTATCATCTTGGAGTATTCCCCATCTATTTCCCAATAAATCAAGGGTTGTGTAAAGAGATATCCTTTTAAAAAGGTCTTAAGAGCAAATACATTCTTGCACCCAAGCGCTCCCCTAACTACCAAGTAGAAAATGTAATGCAATATGTCAATGATGCCAATGGACTTAAGATCAGGGATAGATCAAGTTTCCCTTCCATAGTGGTATCTAAAGTGTTATTTTAACCTAGGTCTTCAGCCTAAAAGCAAGAAGGTAATAAACGACGAATTGTTTCATCCTTCTGGAAAATAAGACGCACACGTATTCGTTGTATTACCCTTTTTTTTTTTTTTTTTTTTTAATGTGTTGCATTGCTTGGTACTAGGTAGTTTTCAGTCGTAATGTGATATATCAGAGTTTGAATTTTTACGAAGGTTTAAATTCTATGTTAAATATGGTGTTTCTAAATGTTATGTTGCATAGACACATTTATCTAGTGCTGTATGGTTGAATTTTACATTTTACAATGACATAAATGTTCAAATGGCTGTTTAATTACAACAAAAATAGCATTTGAATAGCTACTAATCATTATTAGTAAATATACGCGGTAGAAGGAAAATTAACGCCAAAAATTCGTATCGTTACACTCATAGTAATAATGGAGAGACGAAAAAGCAACCAGATATAACGACCCTATTTCAATTTTTTTAAACTTAAGCATTCTTAGTTAAACTCTCCTAAAATGCTTATATGCTCTTAAAATATAACATCACATAGCGAAAGAGCTTATGCTGGTAAATTGTAGCTGAAGGTTATTGCAAAATCAAAGGTTGTAGAAAGGGAAAGAGTAATATACTTTTAAAGAACAGATCAACTTAAATGACGTTACCAGATACTTCTTGCTAAAACAATTTTAATCTTTAAAGCAGTAAGAAATGCAGGAAAAAAAAAAGTTTCACTTTTAACTTATTTACTCTAATGGCTTTTTTCCCATTATTGTAGTTTCTCTGCATAGATTGTGAGGCATTTTATTTTTTCTAAAATCAAAAATTAAAGTTTCAATTTTAAAAAATTAATTCTAATAATATTAATAATATAAAGATGTGATACATTCATAGTACATAATGATAACTGAAAAAATACTTTGTAAGAAATTTTAGAAACAAGATAATTTTGAAAAAAGGAAAACACGAAATTCCACATAATTACTTGTTCAGAACAATTGGCTCTTTAAAACAACCTAGTTGTACATCAAGCTCTTTAAAATAATGAATTCAAAAGAGGGAATCTTAATTAAAAAATGTATGAAGTATGCACAATTTTTCTATGTACAAATTGTAGACGCCTAGACAAGAATCCTGTGTAACTGTCCCAATGTTTGACGTAAAAAATACCCCCATATTCCTTCCTTATTTAGTAAACGAATCACTGAAGAACACAGAGCACTACTTTCTTACTCAGTAGATATTAATTCAAGTATCTCTTAGAGATGTTGCTATAGCTGATATGGCTGCATTCGTAAACTTGAAGAAAATTATGACATTTTTATTTGTAACTAAACAAATACTAATTCTTTGCTACATTAACATTCTCAGTCTTAAAAAATTTTATAACGCATTTGAACTGAAAGTGTTCAGTTATACCTGTATTACTTTCTTTTGGTCTATCCTTTCCTTTAAAAAAGATTAATGAACTTCAGACATAACTTTTACTGGATTAACTATGTGCCTATAAGAAATTACATCTAAATATATACAATAAATAGACCATTATAAAACAATGCAGATCTATTTAATTAAATATTAAAGTTCACCACTAATACCATATACTTGATCAAAAACAATGTGCCACACAATTTGCTTTCTTCAGTATTTAAATAGCACATTAGTATCATTTGATTCTAATAAAATGTTACAATAGGATTAGAAGAAAATAAATATGCATTAAGCATAACTTTGCTCATCAACATTTAATATGCCTGAAACGTATATGATAGTATAATTTCAAGAATTAACGACAGCCTTTGAACTGCTTGTATAAATAGAAATAGTGATTTACTTCT
This sequence comes from Metallyticus violacea, assembly GCA_030762175.1. Taxonomy (NCBI): domain Eukaryota; kingdom Metazoa; phylum Arthropoda; class Insecta; order Mantodea; family Metallyticidae; genus Metallyticus; species Metallyticus violacea. The sequence continues at coordinate 45,939,452 of CM060839.1, forward strand.
GAACAGTAGCCTGCATCTCTTCTTTCCGGTGAAATCTCTCACATTACAGCACGTTTTTCCAACTGCTTAAAATGTTAAAGTTATTGGGGGACTAATAAATTTATCTATTTGCCAGATGCAGGAATATTTCTAACCTGAGTTAACGCGTCATATGTGTTAGCATGTAGAAGAATGATAGCACTTGAATTTTATTGATACTCGTAAAGACTAGAGAAAGTTTCTGCATACCAGACAGCCTTTACGGTATTTTTAGGTCCAAGAAAGCATTTTCTTTTGTCGTTTTCGTTTGAATGATTCCTTTATAAACTGCAATAATTTCTATTCACAATATATTGTATATATTTAATATCAAATGCGAAGTTGAACTGCAACTAAAAATGTTTAACACAATTGACTAATTTCGAGCCTGATTATGGAAAATGAGTAAAATGTTGATACATTTTTTTACACTAGAACTTGTAAAATATACAAATATTATAGGTAATGTACAATATTACAGGTAAAATTGTTTATACATGTATTTTAAAAAAAATATATACAGATGTATTTCAGAGATATTTGGTTTTAGTAATCATAGGACTCATCGAATGTATTATATGCGTTATTAACGTTCAACAATAGTTATTTATAGAACTGGTGGAGATATAAGCTTCATTACAGTTTGATACACGAGAGCTGTAATAAAGTTTACCCCACCAGCTGTATACAATATTTTATTCCCATTAGTTTAATAACTACTTAGATCAAATTATTTTTAATAACAGCATCATTCTGTTTTATTCTAATGCATTTATATGGTGTGTAGAGTGTGCTTAGTATTCCATTGGCTTAGAAACAGCATGGTAATGATGTTCGTTTGTTTATAATAATAATTAATATACCAATAGAACGGGCGAAAATCTGTGAGAAAAGAAAATTATATTTTTTTCCAAAAAGAGTGATTCTGAGGACAGTTTAAATTAAGTACTTCATGGTTGTTCCATCACTTCTGCCAAAGGAATTGAAGGTAAAATATGAATTCGTATATGAGGGCTACGTAAAATGATGCGAAGGCAAGCGATATTATAAATGAGAAGGTTTTGTTTGCATATTTTGAGCGTTTATCAAAGTAATATAAGCTTATGTCGATGTGGGCATATTATTCTCATCTCCAAGAAAAGAAAATTCAATATTGGTAAATATACTACTTTAATTGCATTCGTCGGTGCTGGTGGTGTAGTAGTAAGCATACTTGCCTCCTAAAACCAAGATCGTGGGTATAATCCCGGTCAGAATCGATGGATTTTTTGGGCGTAAAATACTAAGTATGGCTTCCTTCGGGAGGGAAATAAAGCCGTAGATCCCGTGTCATAGATTTACGGCACGAAAAAGAACCTCAAGAACTTGAATGAAAGAAGAGGCCGTTTCATACCCTGAATTTAATGGGACTGTGTTAAGGAGCGTCCAATATAAATAAATAAATAAATTGCATTTTTTAAAAGAAATAGGGAGGGATATAGAGCAAAGAAATCTAAAATGTTTATTAAACACGAAATTGTAAAATGTTTAAGAAAAGCGGATGGTGGATTTCTGTTTGAAAAGGTCGCATTTAGCAATAGATAATGTGTTTTTCTTTTTAAATAACTTTTTTGCAGAAATCGTTTTGATTTTTTTTTTTTTTTTTTTTTTTTTTTATTCGTTTATTTGCGGACGCTCTTTAACATCTCAGGTCATCAGCGTCCCATTCAATTCAGGGCGTGAAACGGCCGACACATTTTGCTCAGAGGCCTCTTTTTTCAGGCTTGAGGATCTTTTTCGTGCCGTAAATGTACGACACGGGACCCACGGCTTTACTTCCCTCCCGAAGGAAGCCATACTTAGGATTTTTACGCCCGAAAAAATCCATCGATCCTGGCCGGGTTCGAACCCGCGATCTTGGGTTTAGAAGGCAAGTATGGTTACCATTACACCACCAGGACCGACTAAAGTCGTTTTGAAGAATGATATGTAAGCACATGTCATTCTTAATATATAATTTAATAATTCACAAATACGTTTACTTTCGATTACATCATTTGAGACATGTACGTGTATGTATAATTTGGCAGGTAACAGTAATTTGCAAAAAAAAAAAAAAAAAATTGCATTTATTTCCATGTTTTATGTTGACTTTAGTCACTTGCAAACCTGTAAGAAAGAGACGGAGAGGGCTATTGTATATGTATACCCAAAGGACTGTTCGCCAGCATGCCCTTTCTAACCCATGGCAAAGATAGACAAAAGGCGAAAAGTTTCCTTTGTTAATGGTCATACGCCTGGCAGAGTGTGAAATAGGCCATCCAGCTAGAATGTCGGCAAAAATGGCCAAATAAGGAATTAGCTACAACAGAATGTTGGAACTAAACCCAAGGAGCACACTTTCAAAAACTGATCCTAAAAGGAATTGAAATGTCAAAATCTAGACGAAGTGTTTTATAGCCGTCAGACAGGGAAAGATACAAGTCAAAAGAGTTATGCCGTCTATTCATGAGAACGAGAGCGGGTAATAATGGGGAAATATATTAGCGTTATCTCCATATCTTAGTTCCCAGTTTTAGGATATAAAAAGGAAAAGTGGAATTGGAAATTGTCAAATTTTATTAAAGGAGAAGCCGAAATATACGACAGGAGCTACTTTCTAGGAAATCCATGACTGTGAGAACAGTGAACGGGGGAAAGTAATTTTAACTAATGACCATCGCATAAAAATGAGCGAATGAGAAGAACTTAGCTATATAATAAAAAATTTAAGATAGTCAATAGTGAATTTATAAGTAGGTAATAAAATAATAAAAGAGGGAGTTAATTTTAGCGGGGGCGTGGTTAGGAGAGAGAAAAGTGAAAAATGTCAAAGAGCCGAGAGTGCAGAGAGTCAGAAGTGTGTGTGAGGGAGAGATGATGATGATGATTATTGCTTAAGGGCGCAAAACTGCTATGGTCATTAGCGCCCAAACGCATCAAGTACTATGTCAGAAATAAAAATAAATAAACAAAGAACGCAAATCCTGTGCATAATAAACGGACAGTAGTACTTGTGCAATAAAAATATACCCCAAAACAAATAACAAGGGTATAAGGAGCCACAAACATTAAAGTGTTACTAAAATACAGCCGCAATTGCGGAAAAACACAAAAGTCCTCTAATGGACTAAAATCGTGCCAATAAAATCCCAGAGCAAACACAGGTCAATAAACAAAGACCGGTAGCAAAATTATTAAGCAAAAGCTGAAAACAAACTAGTCTTATAATTGATTAAAATGGTAACAATAAAACCCCAAAACAAATAACAAGGGTAATGTGCAAAACAACAATTTAAGACTAGGTAACACGATTCAGCAAAAGCTGAAAAAACAACAGTCTTAAAAGAGTCAGAAAATGCCGTCAATGGTAAAAGATAAAATCTCACACCTTGCTCCAAAAACCACAAATACGGATAAAACGGAGCACACGCTCAACAGCACCCACATCATCTGCAAGTAACTCCTCAATAGAGGAGGGCAAACCTAGGCTATTTCTAAAAGCTGTCAGATGAAGACAATCAATTAAAATGTGACGCACTGTAAAGGGGTGGTCACAGTGAGGGCACACTGGAGCGGGTTGACCAATAAAAAGGTGAGAGTGACTAAAACGGCAATGCCCAATTCTAAGACGAGCTAAAATTACTTCTTCGCGACGAACAGCGCGAGAAGAAGTCGACCAGTTAAAAGGGGCGGATTTACATTCACGGAGCTTATTATTTGGGAGTAATTCCCACTCCTCGCGCCAGCGCGAAAAAATGGCTCTACGTAATGAATGTATAAAATCTCCGAAATAAAAACGCTGCTCGTACTCAGCAGGGTCTAAAAGAGCGGATTTTGCTGCAACATCTGCGGCCTCATTACCTGGGAGTCCGACGTGTCCAGGCACCCATAGCAGTGTTACCCTGACGCCAGCGTCGTAAAGGGTTAAAACTGCATTCTGGACCATCTGCACAAGAGGGTGAGTGTTGTACAGACTTCTAAAACTTAAAATTGCACTCAAAGAGTCGGAACATATAACACTTTTCCCTAGCCGATGTTCAGAAATAAATAAAACCGCCCGATAGATAGCATAAAGCTCCGCCATAAAAATAGATGTTGCAACGTTAAGACCGTACGTAAAACTTGCCCCATTTAAAACAAAAGCACATCCTACACCTGTGTCAGATTTTGAGCCGTCGGTATATATAAAATTCCAGCCATTAAAAGAGGATTTGATCTCGCTACAAGAACAACGGATAATATGTGCTGCGGTCGAAGGTTTCGGACAGGACGTGAGCCCGAGATGAACGGGGGCCTCTGCTAAAATCCAGGGGGGAGAAGAAGTTTCCCCGGCTAAGAAAAAAGCAGGTTAACTCCATGTCCAACGTCCGCAAAAACTCCCGAAAACGAAAGCCAGCGGGCTTAGGAGTAAAAGACCGAGCAGCATAAAAACGATCAAAAGACACATTAAAAATGGCCCATTCGTGGGATGACGAGGTTGCGCAGCTAACCGACAACCGTACGCAGATAGTAAAACATCCCTACGATAAAACAACAGAGGTTCTCCAGACTCCGCACATAAACTCAACACAGGACTGGTGGGGAATGCCCCAATGGCAACACGGATACCCCGGTGATGAATCGGGTTAAGGCGGCGCAGAACAGAAGGCCGCGCAGAGCCATAAACGACACTGCCATAATACAATTTGGACCGGATAAGAGAGCGATAAAAACGTAAAAGAACAGTCCGGTCAGCTCCCCAAGATGTGCCACTTAAAACACGTAAAATACAAAGAGAACGTTCACACTTGCCTCTGAGTTGCGCTATATGCGATGACCAGCATAATTTCCTATCGAACACCAAGCCAAGGAACCGAACTTCGTCTGCGAAGGAGAGTGCGTCTGGGCCAAGATGGAGCGAAGGTGGAGGATACTCCTTGTGGCGCCAGAAGTTCATGCAGACGGTCTTCTCTGCGGAGAAACGGAACCCGTGAGAGACACTCCAAGCGTGAAGGCGGTCGAGACAGCATTGGAGGCGGCGTTCCAGGAGACAGGTCCTCCGAGAGGAAAGATATATGGCAAAATCGTCTACAAATAACGACGATTGTATTCCTGGCGGTAAACACTCGGTGATAGAGTTAATAGCAATGGCAAACAGTGTGCAACTTAGTACCGAGCCCTGAGGTACACCGTTCTCTTGAATAAAATTCGACGATAAAACTGATCCCACGCGAACATTAAAAACCCGGTCTTTCATAAATTCCTGAATAAAAACAGACATACGCCCACGTATGTTCCAATCGTAAAGCGTTCGGAGGATACCGCCTCTCCAGCAAGAATCGTACGCTTTCTCCAGGTCAAAAAATACGGCAACCGTTTGGCACTTGCGCACAAAACCGTCCATTACATGCGTAGGTAAAGACACAAGATGGTCGACTGAGGAACGATGACGCCGGAAACCATACTGGGCGTTCGTTAATAATTGCCTCGACTCTAACCACCACATGAGCCGTCCGTTAATCATGCGTTCCATCACCTTGCAAACGCAGCTGGTGAGGGAAATCGGACGGTAACTGGAAGGAAGATGTGGGTCCTTTCCAGGCTTAGGTATGGGAATGACGGTGGCCAATCGCCAAGCGCAAGGAAATGTGCCGTTACACCAAATAAAATTAAAAGTTCGTAATAAAAATGTTTTGCCTTCTGCTGGTAAATGCCGCAACATGGCAACATGAATGTCGTCAGGTCCCGGTGCGCAATGTCGAGAGGTAGAAAGGGCATGCTCCAGTTCCCTGGCGGTAAAAGGAACGTTGTAGCTCTCCTGATGGTCGGAGGCAAATGAGAAACCTTTCCTCTCAACCTGCTCCCTTAATGCGCGAAATGTAGCCGGGTAATTGGCGGAACTAGAAACATCAGCGAAGGTTCGCCCTAAAACATTGGCGACGTCAGTCGGAGTGGTGAGCACTCGATTTAAAATCCTAAGACCGGGTATAGGTGTAAACCTTGGTTTGCCAGCAACGCGGCGTAGCCGTTCCCAAACTACGGATGAAGGCGTTGTGCGGGTAAAAGAAGAGGTAAAAGAAATCCAAGAAGCCTTTTTGCTATCCTTGATGACTCGGCGGCATTTGGCGCGAAGTTGTTTGTAACAGATCATATTTGCTGAAGTAGGGTGGCGACGAAAAACTCGGAGAGCACCTCGGCGTGCACGCAATGCATCCCGGCATTCATCGTTCCACCAAGGAACCGGTAAGCGTCTGGGGTGACAAGACGACCGGGGAATAGCCTTATCTGCGGCTGTTATGATGACCGTACGGAGGTGCTCGATCGCGATGTCGATAGATGGAAATTCACACCCTGAAAATTCGGCCAAAGAGCGATAGAGAGGCCAATTCGCCTTTTCAATGAGCCATTTTGGCGTGCGCTGTGAATGTGCGTTCGGAGAGAGTACATGGATCTGACACGGAAAGTGGTCACTGGAATATAAATCAGAGATAACATTCCAGGTGAAATGTACAGCAAGTGAGGCAGAGCAAATGGATAAGTCCAAGTGCGAAAAGCTATGAGTGCTGTCAGAGAGAAAAGTAGGTTGACCAGTGTTGAGAAGTATAAGATTGTGATTTAGCAAAAAGTCAGCTAAGAGGTTACCTCTTGCACACTCCGTGGTGGAACCCCATAGGGGATGGTGTGCATTGAAATCCCCCAAAAGGAGAACAGGGGGTGGTAGCTGAGACAAAAGATCATCCAGGTCAACTGTGGTGATGGTGGCGGACGGAGGTAAATAAACAGTGCAGACAGAAAAACTAAGGCCAGAAAAGTGAACTGTAGCTGCAGCAGCTTGTAAAGGAGTCTGGAGCTGTAGTGAGGTGCTGTACACGTTATTGCGAATTAAAAGTAAAACTCCGCCGTGAGCGGGAGTGCCATCTTCGGGAGGGAGATCAAATCTCACCGAAGAGTAACCGCATAAGTTAAAAGAATCACTTGGGCGAAGCTTAGTCTCTTGGAGACACACGAGCAAAGGGTCAGTAGAACGTAAAATTAATTCGAGGTCAGGTCTTCGACTACGGAGACCACGCACATTCCACGAAAGGATAGCCATTGTTAAAATTAGATAAAAGAAGCTAAAAATTTACCACCTTACTTTTTGGACGGTGCGGGGCGAAACAAACGTCCTTTTTTCAGTCGCGTGGGACTCGGTGGTTTTGAAGGAGCAGGCACATCCTGCTCCATCACATCCTCAGAGGGAGGGCTCTCCCGCTGAGAAGCATCCACCGATTCCAACGCCTGGAATCGGTTGGATGTGGGAATAGGCGGCGACGGCGACCGCCTAGCGGGTTTGCTCCCATCATGGGAGCGTGACCTCCGAGGAGGAGAAGGGCTCTTTTTCTGCTCTACCTGAGTTGACGACTTTAAAAAATCCGTTCGTGTAAAACTCGTCCTGAACTTAATATCAGGGGCATTAAAAACAACCGCTTTGGGCTTCACGGTAGAGCGCTTTGGAGAACTAGGAGTAGTTGGGACCCGTGTAAAAACAAGATCGCAGGTCTGCGTACTGCTATCGCACTTCTTGGGCGCAAAAGAAGCTGCTGCGCTGTAGGTGCCGGTCTTAGGCACGACAGGTTGGCGAGACTGGAATCGCTTCCGGGCTTCAGTAAAGGAGAGTTTTTCCTTCACCCGGATCTCCTGGATACAGCGCTCCTCTCGAAAACGAGGGCAATCGCGGGACGAGGCTGGATGTTCACCGCGGCAGTTGACGCAGACAGGAGCGGATGGGCATGCTCCCTCGTGACTTGCTTGACCGCAGGTTGCACAGATGGATACGGCAGTTTTACATGATATGCGAGTGTGTCCAAAACGCTGACACTGGAAACATCGCAACGGGCTCGGGATATATGGGCGCACTTCTATCACCTCGTAGCCCGCCTTGATCCTCTGCGGCAAATCGACCCTGTCGAATGTGAGGAAAAGAGTCCGGGTCGGCTGTAAATCCCCCTCTTTCCTTGCCTGCACACGATATACTGAGGTGACCCCTTGGTCTTCCAGACAGCTCTGGATTTCCGGGTCGGACATTCCGTCTAGAACATTTGTGGTGACAACTCCTCGCGACGAATTCATGGTCTTATGTTTCTCGACACGGACGGGATATCCGTGGAGTAGCGTCGCCTTGAGCAACGAGTTGCTTTGAGACAGGCCAAGTGTCTCCACCAAAAGTGATCCGTTGCGTAGACGGGTACAGGACTTAACGGGTCCAGCTATGGCATCAATGCCCTTCTGAATTTTACATGGATTTACGGTCGTAAACGACTGATTCTCTTCAGTACGACTAATGACTAAGTAACGAGGGAAAGACTTCTCGATTACTTCTTTTGCATCAACTCTTTTACGTTTAAAATGTAAAGGATTATTTTCAAGTACCATAGCGATTTATTCCTCCACCATTGCAACCGTCTCCGATGGCGGGCTGCTTCCTGGGCGCCACCCCGGCTTAGGTTACTGGCTCTGGCCTGAACAAAGTAACCTCAGGGTCACACCTTCCTGTGGGCTGACGAAGGGACCCAATCGCCTGCAGGAAGTCTACAGCTCATGCAATGGCCCTTCCCCGGGCCTGGCCTTTACCAGGGGATACGCTCCCGTCCTACATGATAACCCTGTGCTGGGAGTTACGCCGTTACCCAGTCACATTTTACCGCGTCAAACACGGGGGCACCCATCAGACAAAGAACAGGGAAGTAGGACTAATAAAACAATAAAAGAGGCGAAATAAAAAGGAGTCAAACGCGCTGAGCGCGGACCTGAGGGAGCAGCTCGGGTGCCTCGGGGTCGCTACGCCCCGTACCCAATAAATTGGGCCCCTGAGGGGGTGAGGGAGAGAGAGACAGAGGAAGTGTCAGAGTAGTGAAAAAGTTAGTGTTAGTGGTGGTGGTAGTGGAATTGAGAGGTTTTTTTTGAGTAGTGCTTAACGCCCGTTTTTACTACTGAGACACCACAGGCGGTGCACAGTAATGATAAATGAGATGAAATGATGTATTGGGAAAGGATTTTTTTTAAAGGAAGGAAAGGTCCCAGGCCTAAGTTTAGGGTAGCGGCCCGGCATTTGCCATTTATGAGGACTGAGAAAATCCTGGAAAAAACCTCAACCAGGGAGAACGAGTCTGCGCTTTAACGACCTCGGCCACCCGTGGCGGTTGCGAATTGAGAGTAACGGGTGACGATAAATGAAAAAGTAACTAAGAATAGGGCAAGTGGGAAGATAGCCGGAGCAAAGTAGATTGTCAACAATTCGTTATAGTATCGAGAGTAGGAAAAGACCAAGACAGACTTGTAAAGCAGAGATTAGAAGTGGGAACGAGTTATATCAAATCCAACAAAGCAATAGGAAGTGGTGAGACAGCGGCAAGCAGTCCGTATTAATATACTGGTGTTGTGAATTGAATAAACTGTTGGAAAAGAAACGAATCTCGTGTATCTTTTGTGTGATACATTCCCTGTTCCCGCGGGTCAAAAATTAGCCACAAAACACTCCAGTGAACCTTGAGACTCATCACAATAGAATTGGAGCAGTCGACTGAGCTGGGAGCCGATGGAACAACAAAACAACAACCAGCAATCAAAAACAGGACCACCGCATCCCCCGTACGTACCTTTCCTAAAACTGCTACACATAACGCAACCAACGTGGGGCATTGAAATCAACGAACTTCATTTATCATCGAAATTATCAATACACCCACACCTACGCCCTGCTTTCATAAAACCGCTCCATGTAACTAGTGGAATATGAGCTCAATTATCGCTCCAAAGTGTTTCGCAGAACTAGGCGATAGCCAAGACTAGTTTGGTGTTCCATAGATCATAGTTGGTCCAGATATAACAAGCAACCGTTTAAATTGTTTATAGTACCAGACATAAGAATAGTTGGAAGAAATAAAAATAATTATTTTTCCAAAATGAGTGTTTTTGAAAAAAAAAGCGTGCCTTCAGATATTGAAGTAGCAGCTTCCATAGATTGTCCGAAAATATCAGCTTTGCCCTGACGGGGCTGAACAATAAGAATATTCTTGTTGACAAAAATAATGTAGAGATTATCAATCGCAGAAATTCTACACAATAATTGCCATCTGGTATATAATTATTTAATTATCAGAAATGTGTTATAAATTTACGTGATAAATAACAAATTTAATGTGTGTTTCGTTTAAGTTATTTCTTGTGTAGAAGTTCTTTTCAATGTAATGAATGCATTACATGTTAAGTGTTTTGGTTAATTACAGCAGTCAAAATGGAAATAAATACCATTTCCATGGTAATATGAGAGTGGATAAGCAGGCATTACTGAATTATTGCGAATAAACCAATTTGAAAGCACTATTCTTATAAAGTAGTTAAGGAATACTTGAAATAACTTAACCCTGTTTATTTAACACAAATAAATCATAAATAATACGATAAATAGCTTAAGCTGTGTTTAACATACTATAAAACAAAATACTTTCCGATTGACACCTTCGTACAATACCGTCCTGCATTTACAGAGTGCTATTTGTCAAATATTTTCACCTTAAAGGAATGGAGGGAAAATCAAAGAAAAATAATCAGTTAAGTGTCACAGTTACCACTTAGAAAATTAAAAAAAAAAAACATGTTTTATTCCGGGCCACAAACACTATGAGCTAAAATCCTCTAATTACTTTAAGCTGATTTTTTTTCGGTTCTTTTCCGTGTCCTGTGTCATGCTTTATTTTTACCCCAGAGTCTTTGTCGTAGCAGTAAATTACTTGTTAAAGTTTTCCCTTTCAATGCTACTTGATAATTGAAGAGCGGAGTCTGATTTCGAAGCGTAAGCAGTGCTTAGAATGTTCCTCGCAAATGCGTTAATCTACTGACAGACTTCATTAAGATCACATAATGGCATTGCTCCATTAGGGTTCCAAAACCTTAAAAGTGTACGAGGCCCACGTTTTCAAGTTCTTCTTTCTTTGTTCTGATAAAATTAACTTCTCTCGTTTAAATTACGATTTCTTTGAACTTTAAAATATTTCAATTCTACACAATTGGTCGACACTGACTAACTTTATCCTAATCTTGATACCTCGTTAATAATTGAAAAAATAATAAATAAAATGAACATGTACATTAATGAAATATAAATGTTCATTTATTCATAAAATTGCCTTATAATAGTCGTTCCAAAATTATGGCACAGCGAATATTTTTAGCGAATTCTGAAGGAATGTAACTTTTGCTGTTGTACCCACGAAGTGATTTTTGAAAATTTTCTTCAAATCTCCATCGATCCTATCTACTAGGCACCGAAAATGACAACGAAAAAAATTTGTGTGTGTGTGTGTGTGTGTGTGTGTGTGTGTGTGTGTGTGTGTGTGTGTGTGTGTGTCTTTTAACGCTCTAGCGGTCGCAATTTTTTTCCTCCATGAAACTCGTTATATAACCATCATTTAATAGACAACTTGTTGAGTTCGTTAACCAGCAAAATTTGACCATTGAGGATTGGGGTTAATCTAAAGCGAATTTTTTAAGAAAATGAAAAATAGCTCTAGTGGCTACAATTTTTTATTATTCTCAACGAAAATATGCATGTTTCTTTAAAATAAATTTATAAAATTAGTTTTCGAAAATTTGGGTATCCGGGTAATGGAGTGCAGGTATACCTGAAAAACGAGTGGGGTTTAAGGGAAATTTAAAAATCACTCTGGCGGCCGTAATTTTTATTTTTTTAAAGGAAACTCGGTGTATGCTATTGAAACAAAAAACAAAAAAACAGTTTCCGAAAATCTGTGAAATCAAACTATTACGAGAGGGGGACCTAAAATTTTAAGAATCGCTCTAACAGTATTAATACTGTTTTTACGCAACAAAATTTCATATATAACATTTAAATAAAATAAAAATCATGAAAATTGCGTTATTAGGAGTGGGTTGAAACCCCACATTCAAAATTCGCCCTAGCTGCAGTAATATATCTGCAAGTATGCTGTTAAAGAGTCGAAGACACAAGGAAAGAAGTTGGAAATAACTTCAATCCTACCATCGTTATGAATACTCAGCCTTTCGCCTTTTGCGGACATTTACCTTGGTGTTGAAGCGACCTTGCACTGGGCCACAAAAGGGGGGATTTAACCTGAATAGAGTATTTCTGATTCTCTCTCACTTCTTCAAGTTAGTGGGTAGATACTAGATTAGATAATAAACGTATTTTTGAAGTTTTTAACGCCGTAACAAATCACTCCCTTTGAGAGCTAGAGAAAAGAGTCCCGTGCTCTAAAACTTTATTATACATCAACTTCTCTGTCAATCTTTATTTTCTGAATGAATTTGCGATATATTAAATATCAGCAACATACACTCTCAAATAAACATGCTAAAACTTTATTATTAATAAGCAACGTAAAGACTTTATTGATTAAATTGATTAAGGGGTAATTATTGTCTTGCTGAAATGACATGAGAATTTAAAAAGTTTATAAGCAGTATACCTGTTATATTAAAACATATAATGTCATATATTTCAATGTAAGGGCATGTATAAATTTTATTTATTGAGAATTATTCTTTGCAATGTGTGTTTATAATAGCATGTAATATAACATGTATGAAATATACTATGAAATAAATATAGCAATAATATTGACATTATTTAAACTAGCTAGCAGTCATACCACTGCAATTTTAGTTGTAGCTGGCTATCAGAACATTAGTCAATAGCAAACGTTGAAACAAGATATAGCTGCATTAGTAAGTACATCACGAAACTTTTAAATAAATTAATGTACAAATTTAAAGCTGCAAACGTATATACGCAGCAGAGTGGAATGTACGCCACAGAGTTTTAGATTTACGCCACAAACAAGTCTCAGATTAAAAAAAAATCCCAATAATAATAATAATAATAATAATAATAATAATAATAATAATAGGCACGTAAAATGAGAAAGCTTTAGGAATTACGTGGAGCAGAAATCAGCAGCTCAGAACTTAGTTTAGGTACGTTTGTCGTTTCCTAACTCTTAAGAAGCTTCTATTCTCATGGAAGTTAAAATTAAAATTGAAGCTAAGTTTATAGAACATTTTATGGACCATTTGGAAATATTTTAAATTTAGCACTAGCAGTGTTTGTTTTACAAGTGTTTCTTTTACATAGCTCTTTTCTTCATTATTTTAATCTTAATAAGCGTGATGTAGCATCCACGAGTACAATTGATGTTTTGTATAGGTTTTTATTTTACACAAGGTTACTGCCAAAGGAAGATTAAGGCTGGTAAATTGTTTCCTGCGATGGTAGGCAAGTTGGAAACTCCCAGATTTCGTATATATGAATAAAGTATAAAGTTAGTTTTATAAATTACTGCACTTTATTAGCAATTAATATGTGTAAAATAAGATTCCATTAAAAAGAAGAAAAGAAAAGAAAAAAGAAAATGAATAAGTGTAAATTTGCAGTCACCTAATGGGATTATAAATACTGTTCAGAAACCACTAAATACTAAATACTTGAATTCCCTTCAGTTATCTTTACTGTTCCTGAATTAGCTAAAAAGCTCCACTTTAGATATATAATATAGAGTGCGGCAGAAGCAATGACCCATTTTAAATCGTGCGTTATTGTTGGTCACAGCTTCTTAGAGAACAGATGTTCGTACTATTGCGTAGTGCAGTTCAAAGCATTTTCTGTACGCCATATTACATGGCCTTGATCGCTCGCTCCGCTATTTGACAGTCAGTATGGCGCCCTGGGCGAATGAACATTGTGCGTTTGCAATTTAAACTTTTTTTTTTCAAATTGTGTGGTAATCGTGTCGTAAGAACGCAGCGTTTATTTCAGCAACATTTCGACATGAGAATGAACAGGTTCCGGAAGGTGGTGAAGAGATGGGTCAGGACGTTCAGGACAGCAGCATTGGGTTCAAACAAGCCCGGATGAAAGTTATACATTACGACCGAAGTCGAACTGTTGCTGAAACAAACGCTGCTTTCTTATGAAACAATTGCCAATTTTAAAAACGTTTCAATTGCAAACGCACAATGTTCATTCGACCAGAGCTCCATACTGACTGCCAAGTAGAACTATGAGGCGGAGCGGGCGGCCAAGGCCATGTAATATGGCGTACAGAAAATGCTTTCAACTGCACTACTCAATCAATAGTGCAAACATCAGCTCTCTAGTAGGTCGTGACCAACAATAGCGCACGATTTGAAATGGGACATTGTTTATGCCGCATCCTGTAAATATTTGTTTGCTATTTTTCAGTATTATAACAGTTTTTTTTTAAATAGCTCTTTCGCAGTTAACAATTTAATCACTAAAAATCATTATTAGCGCAGCGTTTTAATAACAGGATGGAAATCTTGTGGTCTTCAATCACCGATGAATAAAATTTTCACCGCTATTATTCAATTTACAAATTATTAAACTTACATTTTAATGATGTATATGAAATGATCCAATGAACTATGAACCAACTTGCAGCTTTTTTCCACTAAGCTAGTCTACATGTCGGCCAGGATCGTGGATTTCTTTCGGGCGTAAAAATCTTAAGTACGGCTTCCTTCGGAAGGGAAATAAAGCCGTGGGTCCCATGTCACAGATTTACGGCATGCAAAAGAACCTCAAGCCTGAAAGAAGAGATATCTGAGCAAAATTTATCGGCCGTTTTAAGTCCAGAGTTGAATGGGACGCTGATGACCTGAGATGTTAAAAAGCGTCCGTAAATGAAGTAATTTTTTTTAAAAAAATCGGAATTCAGAAACCGACACGGGTTTTAGAGGCCGTTAAGTTACGGATTCGTGAACGGGAGGTCTGGAGCTCAGGTCCCGCCAGGACCGTGTTTCCTAACTTAGGTTTAATCCTTCATTCCTCATAATTGGCAAGCGCATGGGAGGTACCCTAAACTTAAACTTGGAACGCTTCCATTCATTGAAAAAAAAAATCTTAACTTCATTTCATATACCATCAGTATTCACCTCCTATGATGTTTCAGTAGTAAAACCTGACGTTAAACACTATTTTAAAAACCGCATTAATCACAACAATATATTATTGACAATGTGTACATTTTATGCGAAGGTGGAATGATTCTTTGACAATGTTTCAATACTTTCGATCAAAAAAGAGAAATAACTATTTTTTTTCCAAAAGAAATACAGATATCAAAAGGCAAGGTGTTCGGCCCATCGCTTCATATTCATAATATTATAAGCTAAGGCATTACTTGTAAATGAACTTGCTGGCTAGTCATTTTGTCCATGGAACCTCTTTTTCAGGTATGGAGTTTTATAACGTGCCGTAAATCTATGACACGGGGCATGAAAAACCTATCGACCCTGCCTTACTTCCAGTTTTCGGTGAACAAATGACCAATTTTGATTGCAGAATTACAACTATAGTGTACATATGTCCCAATTCATGCCTTGAAATCTTAAGAAACTACTATTGAATCTCAAAGTTTACTGTCGGTCCTGGTGGTGTAGTGGTTACCATACTTGCCTCCTAAACCCAAGATCGCGGGTTCCAACCCGGCCAGGACCGATGGATTTTTTCGGGCGTAAAAATCCTAAGTATGGCTTCCTTCTGAAGGGAAGTAAAGGCGTGGGTCCCGTGTCGTACATTTGCGGAATGAAAAAGTACTTCAAGCCTGAAAGAGAGGCCTCTGAGCAAAATATGTCGGCTGTTTCACGCACTGAGTTGAATGGGATGCTGAAGAAAGGGCGTCCATAAATAAATCAATTAAAAAAAATCAAAGTTTACTGAACACTGAATCCCGGGAGATAAAAGTGGTTAAAGATTTTTAAATACTCAAAGATGAAGACGAAACAAGAACAGTTGCTTGCGACACATCTCTGTTGTTGCTATTTTGCTTCTCCACGACTTTCCTCCTTTAAAATTTAAAGGTTCGAACTTTTAGTTTCTTATATCTGAAAGCTACAAAAGAAATTATCAAGTGAAATATGAGAGCATACTATTTTTCAAATAGAAGCCTTGTATATATGTTAATTCTCTTTCCTTCCGTCGACACTTATCGAATGTAAGCTGTTTAAAAATAAAGTTTATGATGAGAAATCAACAATTAAGATGTCACAAGAAATGCGTGACAGGTTATATAACTTACTTGAATTACAGGCATATTATTACATATTTTGCCCATTAAATAATCTGAAGTTTGCTGAAAGATTTTTAGAATATTTGCTTTTAATTATTTTTAAAGCCTTGTTTCATTCAAAATGCTCGATACAAAACTCGCATATTCTATTACACTTTTAGCTCAATAAACAAATAATCCATATTTAGGCAAACAGTTTAAAATAAAAAAGATATTTAAATAATCATTTATTTGAAATGCTTTTAAAGCTCAGAATAGAAATGTTTTTCTTTATTCTTAACATGCTTGATTTGGTTTGTAATTAAACATATATATTCCCATAAAATGTAATAATTAACACTGATATGAGCAATAACTTGCATCCTTGGTATTAAGTCACAACGCTGGTCTAATTGAACTTGTGGTTAGCTTGCAAAGTGAGGAGCTAACTTTATTTTTAGTTATAGTTTAATCAGATTTAATTGCAGTCATGTTTACTATACATTGGGATTCTACGTCAGGGTGATAGATTATTTTGCCTGTTTTTCTTGCCCATCCCACTAACCACCATGTTTACAAGATCTTTCGAAATGCTTTTCATTTAAAATTTGGTAATGGCTGATATGTAGCATTGAATACGCAAAAACAATTGCTTGAGTGAATACACCTTAAGTTAGTTAAATTTACAATTACTGAAAACACAGAAATGACATCAGTGATGCGTGCTCAGGATTTATATAGCGGAGGTATAGATTTGGTTACACTGACCACAAAACAAATGCACCTCGCGTGATAAAACGGATTTGATCTTTCTTTCTTTCTTTCTTTCTTTTTTTTTTTTTTTTTTTGTGGTTTCACTGCGATATCCAGCTGCGATTGGTCAAAAATCAAAATGTTGTTTCGTTTCATTGGTCGAATTTAAGATGACGCCACATAAGTGAAATAGTCATAATAATTGTCTACATTCTTGTTACAAAAGTTTTCTGTTATTATATCCCTCATCACCTGAATTTAAATTCTGTTATTTTCTGTTAATTCTGATATTTTATGTTGGTTTTATAATAAAAATATCTTTAAACCGAAAGCACTAATTAAACTGACGATCATTTTGTTGTATAGTAACATGCGCAAAACAAATTAAGTGTTGCATGCAGGAAAACGTATTCCGCTCAGGTAATACGAAAATAATAACTGCTGTTATTGCTATAACTGCATTGATCTTAACAAAACATCTGGTGGATCTTATTAATGTAAAAAATTAGTTATGTACAGTTCACTAATTGCAAGGCAGAGGCTTTAGGTTCGTGTAGAACTTCGCTGTCACATCTAATTAGTATTCCTTTTAAACTGTTAACTGATTTTTGTACTTAATAACAAAAATGAAACCAAATTGAATAAAACAAAACTACTATAAAAAGAAACACCTCATCAGGAAGTCTGTTACTTAAGATCGAAGCCGAGATCTGCCAAATGCAGTTGCTGGGTGAATATTCTCACTAGGGGAAGCTATCTTCTTTAATAATATAAAACCTCCTTTACTAAAATTTTCTTTATATTACTTTTCCCATTTTGTAGTGTTATATTCTAATTAACTAATTACAATTCTTCATGTATTTAAGTTCTTTCAGTCCTTTATCGGCCTTTGATATTTATTGCAACATATTACATCTTCTGTTACTGCCATTAACAGCCCAGTTTCAAAACCTAATTAGCACTGTTTTTCTCGTTAAATTCTGTGTATTAATTTTCTTATTTTTCAGTCTTTCCTCAGTTTGAGATGTTAAGACACCAAAGGGATTCATCAGACTAGCTTATATAATGTATCTTTTCACTCCTATATATAAAATGTGACGTTTTATATTATGAAATATACTGATACGTTTTACTAAATTTTTGTTCCCAGACCCTATGTCTACAAAATGATTCTCTGAATAGACTATGCCGCTACGGGTGGCCGAGGTCGTTAAGGCGCGGACTCGTGAGCGGGAGGTCTGGGGTTTGAATCCCGCCAGGACCGTCCTTCCTGACTGGGGTTTTTCCAGGTTTTCCTTAGTCCTCATAGCTGGCAAATACCGGGGAGGTACCCTAAACTTAGGCCTGGAACGCTTCCTTCCTTAAAAAAATTTCCTCAACGAGACAAGCCATTCCACACTACGATTTCTGTAAATTTAACGACTCCTCATGTACAGCATGAGAATTTTCTCTTCCCCATACACGCGTATTTTGAGAGTTTATTTATCCACCCAGATGAAACCATACTTCATCTGTACACCAAGTGACGTTAAAAATTCCAGGATTCAGTGTATGAACATCTCTAAAGCACCGATGGATTAAATAAGTAATCTCACATTACATGCATTAGTTTTTTGGTGTTAATTTAAGATATGTGACATAAACTTAACAGTGCATGTATCATAGTTTAAAGGCCTTATAGTCTTGACTCTGCCGGTTAAAGTAAAAAATTCTAATTTAAACTATAAACAAAACTGAGTACGTTTTTTGTGTCCGTCACTTTCAACTTTTGAACACATGAAAGCGCGTTTCTCCCTCTCCCTCTCCTCTCTCTCTCTCTCTGTATGTATATATACATATATATACACGCAGAGTTATATATATATATATATATGTGTGTTAAATGAGAAGTCTTCCTGTTGTCTCTTAACTTTTTAACCAGTTTCCAGAGGCAATACTTTTCATGATACACGTCTTTTACAAATCCAATCCAAAATGCCTTCTAGCACGCTTGAAATGAACATTTTGGTCAGTAAGGAATGAGGAACGCGCGCTGTGCGATTGTGTACGTTGATAATCACACACAGTCAGGCCGAGATGTGCTGACGCGGAAAATAAACAAATGAAGTTCATAGAACGAGTTCATTATATCCTGGATTTTCGCGCTGTTCTGCATAGTTTAAGGTGTGTGTAAATTTGCAAGTCATTATCCAAATAACATAATTTTTATAAACAATAGTTTGGGACCTCCAGTGAGAGAATCACCGTGCATTTTTATGTACGTAGTTTGGTGCATTTGCAAAATTTCTCTTAAGTGTATAAAACCCAAAGAGTTTGAAGGCCGTTCGTTTTATGCTTTATTCACTTTTTTTAATAAGCTTTACATGCATTCTGTGTTTATTTTCTTTGGTCGTTGTAAAACTCAGGTTGGTTAATGATCTTTACTGATACCTTCCGTTTTAAAGAGAAAATACTGATACATAAAGATTTCAATAAACTATTTAGACTGTACATCTCTAGCAATCAAGAAGTTGATACTTTTTTCTATTGAAGGAACTATTTGCACTATTGAACTATTAGGGAACCAAAAAGGCAACAATAAATCAAACTCAGACCCTCTAACAAAACATTAAGATAAATATCAGATAAATACATATAAAATGTCAGGATGCAGAAATAAGATTTTTATGCCAAATTAAAACATTTAATACCATAAGAGGAAAAGTAGCCGACGGTATTATTTCCTATAATAAATATCAATGGGATCAGTACTTTTGAAACATAAGATAGGAAAGCATATTTAACTACCTATTTATGCGAACTATTCCAATTGCTACATGTTCATGATGATAGATATGTAGGCAAGTGCATATTTATGTTATCATGAGAACCAAGCTATCGAACACACATGCTTTAAGTCCAGGAAAACTACAGAATAACTATTCCCCATACTTACACCATATCTGCAAGCTCGGAGATGGTTGAAAAAGAATTAAATATCAGAACAAAATCAGTATCTTTTGAAAAAAAAAAAAAAAAGTATTACAAAAGCAATTAGTTGTTTTATCTAACGAAGCGTAAGGCAGAAAAAGAAACTGTTCCTATGGAGCACGAACAAATTCGATTTTCGCAGATTCAGCGTACAGCTGCAGAGATACAGTTAACAACCTATTGTGTTCCATTCTTTTGGAAAGACAATGCCGAACAAACAAGCAACAACTCTCTATTTACAGACTAAACTACTAAGAGGTAACTGATCAGGCGTAAAGGCTGAAGCAAGTATGCGCATTGATATTTTGAAACGATAACCGCATGTTAATAGATCAGTATGAGTATGAAAAGTGCGCCACAACATTTATTTGCAAACAACAATAGTACGTTCTCGTTACGATTTACTTTTGATGTATGTTAGATTGATTGATTTTTTTTTTATTGATTTATTTATGGACGCTCTTTAGCATCTCAGGTCATCACCGTCCCATTCAACTCTGGGCGTGAAACGGCCGACAAATTTTGCTCAGAGGCCTCTCTTTCAGGCTTGAGGTTCTTTTTCGTGCCGTAAATGTACGACACTGAACCTACGGCTTTATTTCCCTTCCGAAGGAAGCCATACTTAGGATTTTTACGCCCGGTCGGCCGAGGTCGTTAAGGCGCGGACTTGTGAGGTCTGGGTTCGAATCCCTTCAGGGTCATCCTCCCTTACTGAGGTTTTTTCTAGGTTTTCCTAAGTCCTCATAATAGCAAATGCGTGGGAGGTACCCTAAACTTAGGCCTGAACGCTTCCTTCCTTAAAAATAATCTTTCCCAATATATATCATTTCATTTCATTTCATTTCATGTATCATTATTCTCTCTAATAAAAACGGGCGTCAAACACTGTTCATTCATTTTTTAGGACAGACGGTCTTGTTTGACCATAAAATGGACAAAGAGATTGAGAGCAGAGTAGCACAAGCTTGAAAAGCCTTCTGGTCTCTAAAGTTCATATTGCACATCTCTAAATAAGAAACTGAGACTCGAGGCACCCAACTCGTGTGCTGATGTCTATCCCGATAGACATAGCAATATGTCAAAGGAAAACGATGAGGAAGACCCTGGGTATAACACTGAGGGACAAGATCTTCAACACTAGACTGCAGGAAATCTCAGAATCAGAAAGCATCATCGACAGAGCTGCAGTGATAAAATGGAAATAGGACGGACACGTGGCGAGGCAACAGCATGGCAGATGGGTGCAGATAGCCACCATGTGGGACCCCTACGCAGGACAGACTACGACCGAGAACATGGTCAGACACATTCAAGAAGCATCTCGGAGTTCATTGGTCAAGCATCGCCCGCAATAGAAACGAGTGGAGTGAGACGTGGCAAGGACTCAAAAACGGCAAGAAACTATAAAACAGTATGGTTTTTTCAGTAGAATTCCTAGCTCACGTGAAATAGCTCACCACGTGAGTCACAAAATGAGCTTTTCCCTCTGGCAGGATGCCCTAGCCCAAAGCGGGACATTAGGCTCTTTCATTCATCATTAATTTCAAATACATATCTTATATCATGAACTAGGGAAATGCGCCAAATTACGCTAACCTAACAATTAGAAATATGTAACCAGCAGTGTGTCAAACTGTGTAAAACCCAATACCTAAGTAAGCAACGAATGATGTAACAATTTTAAATTAAAAAGGTGACATTAAGAACCAGAGGAAATTAGTAAGCATGCCTCTAATAATCACCCATCTCTGCTTCTCTCTCTCTCAATAGTTTTCTGAAGCTGAAGGAGGCAGATCATCAATGAGTTTGAGAAACAGTTATCGAAAGTTGAATCACGGATAAAGTATGCTGGACAAATGGTAATGCAGATTTAGTTTTCATCAAAGTCTGTAAATGTTCATCCTGAGTGAAACTACACTTTATGTTAAAAAGTTACAATTCAACATATAAACTACATTCTTAGTTTACAGTTAGCCGAAGAGAGAATTTTAAAATCTTAAATGTGAAATTTTCGAAAGAAAAGTAAAAATAGCAGAATTCTGCAGTAGGGTTTAGTGGCAATCCTTTAAAACAAGTCTACATAGTTAATGTTTGGAGGGGCATATCTGATTTATTTTAAAGGAAGATTTACAGGAAACGAGCGACAAACCTATAGATTGATATTATGACAGTTACGGTTCTAATATACAAATTTCTTTAAAACGGCATTTTGTTGTATTAATTATCTTTCAATTCGCTTTGCATTTTTTCCAACTTTCTTTTATCAAGGTTTGTTTATACTTTACAAAAGAAAGCGAGAGAGAGAGAGAGAGGTTGCTATCTTTAACTTTTAAAACCAACAACGTAGACAACTGAACAACTACTATCAGTTTGTAATAGGTCTACCACCAGCTAACAGCGTAGGCAAACTACTGGAATGAAACAACATACGGCAAACTACTAGAATGAAACAAATTAGGCGATAGCAGGTTAAATCAATAAATTATGAACACTAAAATAGTTCTCAAGTACGGAAAGGGAAGTGACTGAGATTAATTTAAATGTCCAAACTCCATAACTGGACTAATTTTGTAGATATTTAAAAACTATTTCAGACATGAAGCTTAAAGGTTGTTTCAGATTAGCATGCAAAAAACAAAACAAAAAATAACATTTTTATCCTGAAGGAACATGTATGCCCTTAAACATAAAACTCATGCAATTCAGAAGCCAGATTAATACAAAATAGCATTTTTTGTCCCTGCACCATTCCATGTGTCCTTGAGAGAGGCAACTTTGATGACTGACTGACTGACTGACTGACTGACTGACTGACTGACTGACTGACTGACTGACTGACTGACTGACGCTTTTAAATCGTCAAACGAATTATTGAAAAAAATTGTGTAGTTTCTTATCCTCAGAGTCATACCAGAATGAAAACAAATAGCAATCAGCTAAAGTGCAGGGTCCTCATTCCACTACGCAATCAGATATTTATTTTGCCAATGGAAAGTTACTGCGTAAACAGCCTTTCCACTTCCGTGCGGTCGGAACTCACAGCGCGCATTCCCCCCCCCCCCCCGTTATTTATTAGTAGTAAATAATAATATCGATCACGAAAGTCGCATGATAGGCAACCGGCGGGGTAATACTGATCACATACCACCCTGCAACACTGCCCTCTATCAATGACGTCGCAAGACGGAGGAGAGGATGCAGGGGTCTCTGCGGCAGGCTAAGGCTCATCTCGGGCTGTAGCGCCAAATGAGGAGGAGAAGAAGAAGAAGAAGAAGAAGAAGAAGAAGAAGAAGAAGAAGAAGTCATTAATAGCATAGTAGATAGTACCTGCCCTCCGCTATGAGGCGTGCTTGATTCCTTTTAAAAATATTTTGAGACACTTGCGGCAAATCATCCTCCTAAATACTGTAAACTGTCTCTCGGATATTTTGTCCCATCGTCTTCACAGATCTATTTCAGGTACAACAATAATTTTAAATGGCTTTATACGCACTACCGATAGATACACCAACTAGCTGGGCTATCGTGTTAAGACTTTTGAGAAGTTTCTATTCGATAGCCTATTTCATCAAGCTTCTGCTCTTTGGATTCAAACTTTATTCACCAGTCTGAAAATTGGATCATGCAATATCTTTCTTTTATTCTCTCTTTGAGCAAATGCTTGTGTTTCTATTCTTCCTCCCCACCTCCCCTCCCCGCTGGAGTCAAAAGGCAGTTATTACCGACAAGAATAAGTTTACAGTTTGCAGGATAAGACGTGATGCTGGTATAGTAATTGATATGTAAGGAGATTATCACCCCATAATGTGGCCTGCCGATTTGTAATTTTGCTCTGCTTGTTGTGAATTAACTGAACTAGAGGTGTTCCTTTCCAATTTACATTTCGAAGTAGTGCTCACCATAGCCTTAAATGGGTAGTTTGTTAATTGCTACCACGCTGTGATCCATGAGATTTCTGATATTAACATAGCCGTGCAAACAAGAGATAGATTGCTGATGTAAGGAGAGGAAATTGCGCTCTTTCGGAGCGTGCTAACAACTATGCAAGAATTGTGATGCTTTCAAAAGATTTTAATCACGCTGGAAGATCTTCTCTTGTTCTAGAGTACAGGTTGAATGCAAATGCAGTACTGCCTTGAATTAAGATAACGTACAAGATGAAAGGGAACTGAGTAGAAGTTAAGGTTGACTTTTAAACAGATTAAAATTTAGTATCGATGAGTTGAAAGAGATAAGTTTGTTGTAATTGGGAACTTAGGTAAAGAAACATAACCTTGTTTATGAAAAGTTGCATTTTCAGCAGTAAAGATATGAAAAGTTAGAAGAGGGTAAGCATCTTCTGTTCTACAATGGGTAAGGTAGTTTCTTATAGCTAAGCTACTTTGCTGACGTCTTGCAGTAAAAGAATTTATTCTTCAAATTGCCAGTTAATTTTCGATAGCAAGTTCCATTCATTTCACTATATACGACAATATTGCAAGGAGAACAGCTACGTTTTCGTTAAACAAAAAGTCCATATTTCAAACACCCGCGCAGATAAGACATTCTTAGAGAACATACGTTGACACTGTCTATAATCTGTCCGTCGTAACTTTAGAGTAAAATATTATTTCGCGTTTCCCACTTTACTCCTCTCCTTTGTTGCTATTGGCTTAAATTAGTTGGTAATTAACTGTTAAAATATTAATCTTTATTAAAATTATTTTGACATGTTCGAATAGATGGTTAGTGTCATAAACAACATTTTGAGACATGCAAATTGAAAATATTTAAAAATGCAAACTCTTGTATCTCTGGTAGGAGGAATTCTTATACTAATACATTATAAGATAGCATCACTAATCATGGTATTTGGCCCGAAGTTGGTTTCTGTTTTTCTATTTAAATTTTATTGCAAAACTCTGTTCCAGCTCCCGAAGAGCAAGCACTGTTTGTAATCACTTAGCAAAGAAAATGGAGCTAAGTTGTCTACAGTTCCGCTTTTAACAATATAGAAACTTTGTTTTTGCAAAAACGTTTATCGTTTGTTCCTATTCTCAATAATACAGAAGTATACATTTTTTGAGAGATCGGTTATTAAGCTGGTCATGAGTGCTCGGATATTCCGTGTATACAAAATGTTTAAATAAGCCTGTCGCGTATTTTCACAGCAGGCAGAGCGAGTCAAAAATATTCTATATTGCTGCTAAATAGAGTCTAGTAAATACGGATCCAAAATAAAAAGCTATCTTCTTATGTGTCTATCTTTCCATTTCAACTCGTTGCTCTTTTCTTATTGGTTGTGTTTACATGTAGAATGCACAACTGGCAATGCATAAATGATTCGTGTATCAGCCACTTGAGGTAGTAGGTAAAAGTACAGGACAGCGTATACAGTTTATGCACGATGGAGTACACCACACTTTATACTCATAGTGCAGCACCTAACCCAGCCCTTTAGGTAGCAATCGATTAGCCGAGGTGATCCAATAGGATTGCCTCCTTGATCAAATAACCTTAATCCTTAGGATTTTTAGCCATTTTTATTTGGTTATTTAAGGACGCTCTTTAATATCTCAGGTCATCAGCGTCCCATTCTACTCAAGGCATGAAACGGCCGACAAATTTTGCTCAGAGGCCTCTTCTTTCAGACTTGAGGTTCTTTATCGTGCCGTAAAGTACGACACGGGACCCATGGCTTTACTTCCCTTCCGAAGGAAGCCATACTTACGATTTTACGCCTGAAAAAAAATCCATAGATCCTGGCCGGGTTCGAACCCGCGACCTTGGGTTTAGATGGCAAGTATGGTTACCACTACACTACCAGGACTAACTTTTTTTTTTTTTGGCCATGCCACACCAATTGACAACATACAAGCATTGCAGGAACATGTGTACACTGCATGTTATCAAATCTGAGAACAACCAACAAGCATGTGATTTTCTGAAAGGTAAGATTGAATGATGTCTGACAATACCTGGTAAAAACAGAACATTTCTTATAGTGACTACTCAACGGAGTTAGCCACGATATTACATGACTTGTGCCTCAAAATATACCGTGCCCTTATTCAACTAAGCAATCGGATGTGTGCACTAATGGGAACCAATTGACCTTCAATGGATGCGCGATTCCTGGCCAGACTGGAGTTAATAGTTCCGCTTACCCACACTTGATCTTGCTCAATTGTGTTTATAACAGCTGTTTCAGTTGTATTTCTGTAGGAAGTGCGTATTACACTTCCTATCGTGTATCTGTGCATTGTACACTGAGCCGAGAGTGAGATATACGCTAGAACAAAGAGTATTTATTTAGCAAAAGTAATTGTACAAGTATTGTTGGAGAGAATTAGTGATAACTTTTCAGAAGTAACATCTCCATCGGGAAGTCAATCTTCAAATTGGTGAACAAAGTTGGGACAAAAGGCATTTTCACTGACAAGACCGCCACGAGTGGCCGAGGTCGTTAAGGCGCGGACTCGTGAGCTGGAGGTCTGGAGTTCAAATCCTACCAGGACCGTCCTCCCTGACTAAGATTTTTCCCAGGTTTTCCTCAGTCCTCATTAATGGCAAATGCCGGGGAGGTACCCTAAACTTAGGCCTGGTACGTTTCCTTCCTTTCCCAATTTATCATTTCATTTTATGTATCATCAATGTTCACCGCCTGTGGTGCCACAGTAGTAAAAACGGGCGTTAAACACCATTAAAAAGAACTGACAAGAAGCCGAGGAAAAATCAAACAAAACAAAAATAAAAAAAAACCGGATTTAATGGAGATAAAGCTTGATGAAGTAGACTGTAGATTAGAAGCCACTCCTGGAACATTTTTAACATATTTAGGCCAGCAAGTTGGTATATCTGTCGACGGTTCGTATAAAGTCACTCAGGTACTGCACCTTCATCCATATTAAATTACTAAATTACTGCTATACTGCTAAAAATAAAGCCTATGTATACCTTGGAACAAAATATCTGGGAGGCAATTTACAATATTTGGGAGGATAGTTTATGGCTAGTGTCTCAAAATATTTTTAAAAGGATTCGGCACATCTTACTGTTTACAATTAATAAATAACGGAAGAAACAAAAACAAATTCTTGCTAGGAGTACCGACAGCGCGACATGACTTACTTCGGTATGTGAGGAGGCCAGTACTGTCAACAAAACAAATTTCCGATTGTATAATTGCGGAATGAAAATCTGTACTTGTTTCAGGAATATCTTTGATAGTTGCAAGATTGAACATTTTCGAAATGTTTATTTAAACATGTATATAGCTAATTGTTTAACATTTTCTAAGCCATAATGTTAAGACGTTAGGCTGTCCAAGGGAGATGTTTGCCATAATCAACTCAGCGGTAAAAAACTAGTAAAGAAATGGATACTTTGTAATATTAGCAGATTAAATTTAATAATTCAGAGTACTCCAAAAGAAAGCTTTTACTGCTTTGTGTAAGACATTTGCAGTCACCCCCCCTTTTTTTTTTCTAAAGGTATTTTCAGGTAAATGTATACCTAATTTTAAGCTCATAAAATAATGTATTTCTATCATAGTATAGATTGTAACCAGTTAATTTTGACATATGTATTGAAATGTTTATAAGAAACTTTGTCAATTTTTTGTACCTCTAAATATGTAAATTTTGAATATGTTGTTACTTGTTGAAATTTTTCCTATGAAAATAAACATGCAAACTTATTGTAAATTTATATTATATATAAATATGTATAATTTATCTATATTAATTTTTAGAGTTAATTTTAAATGATTTATAAATGATTGTACTTTTGACAATTTAAGGTTGCGTTTTCTCTAGTACTCTCCACAAAAATTTAATTTCATAGAGCTGAAATTGTGCTTGGCATTAGATCAAGCAGTTTAAGGTTATTTGTGGTAGATTTTATGCAAAAGATGAATGTATGTCTAAAAATTCCTATTGCCTAAAATAAAAGTGACTTACAGGAGCTTGATGAAGTTAGAATCCTCCAGGTGTGTAACTGGTGTGTTCATCTTCTCCAGCTTTTCATCCTAACTTGACAAACTTACTGTAGTAACTTTTCTATTAGCAAGTTTATTGCAATGAATCTGGATAGTCTCATAACAACACATATAAAAACCTTGAATTTTCTTCTTGGCACCTACTGATTTTCTTTAACGACCTGAATTCCGTGTCTACAGCACAGATGAGCTTCCATATCAACCTACTACTTTCAAATCAACACCACCTTGTCCAAAACATTTGCAAGAAAAGTTTATTACACTAATAGCTTTGTGTCTCTTGACCTGATGCCAGTATTCTCTTGAAGGTCGTCTAACGAAATATAATCAACCTGCTGGCTTAGTTCTTACTCGAAAGCACATGATATAACCTCAACATTGGAAGCAGACGATATAACCTCATCTTTGTTTTAAGTCTTCTTCTGCCTACTTACATTTTTAACGTTAGAAAGTTTATACGTTTTAAATGCTCTTTTATTTATATCCGTTTTAAAGGTACCAACAATCATTCAAATCACTGCAACGACCTACAAATGCAAAAGAATCGGCACTGAGAATGCAAGTAGAATTATGCGGTTACGCCACAGCCTTCTAATATAAACAATGTTGTATTGTTTCCAGTTGAATGCCTGTACAAAGAAAGCTATTTCATGCCTTTTATTGTGGTTTCGAACAGAGAAAGAGCAAGGAAGCTTAAAATGAAGATAGAAGTTGGGTGACTACATGAGAAGGGGACGTGGCATATTTCTAGTGCCAAAATATTTCAAATTATAAATGCACTTGAGAGACGGAATATAAACAAAATATTTGGAGAACATGCCTATTCAAATTGTTAAGTTGCGAAATAATCCCCCTTCTCCGATTTTGCATAATACTTTCCCTTCAGGGAGTGAGTGGGCAATTTAGCAGTAACTCTTAAATTAAAATGTGCGCTAAATTCGTTAAAATAGGACAAATATAACGGACAGTCAGTTATATAGACCATTTGAGATTGTCCATTAGAAGAAAGGCAACTATAAATGTTTAGACAATACAAAATCCTCTTCCAATTTAATTCCAGAACTATGTGTATTTGTAGGCAAAGGGTTTTTAATTATTAATCGGCTCATCAGAGGTTGGTAGCCCTGTGGAGTAGGTCACATGCCAGGATTTGAGCTTCAACTTTATTGAATATTTATTCTGTTATATCTATTTATCTTACTAATATTGAATAGAACGTAGCTTAAGTATCTTTTCTTATCTATTATACTGAATTATTATAATTAGTGTTTATATTTCGGTTTTGCAAAACAACGATATTATATTAAAATTAGCTGATTGTGCGCCATATTGGTTTGATTTGTGTATCTAGTATAAATTCTATTTTTCGTTTCTGTCTCTTTTTCATCCACGTTAAGTATAGTTAAACCCGTGGCTAACGATTTGTTAGTCTCGAGTTAAATCAGATTTATAGTTGGTGTGAAATAATACCTTGAATTTTGTGCTGTGTGTGTTAAGTGTAGCTCACGTAACGTAGCTTTGTGTGACGTGTGAAGTGTAAGTTTAGCCTACATACGGAAGTTTTGTGTTGCTGGTGGTTGTTACGTATAACTTAACGTAGTTTAATCTAGCGGTGTGTTAGAGTTTGAGTGCAAAGCTGTTTGTGTTCAGTATAGCTTACGTGACGTAGTTTTGTGTGGCGTGTAAATGGTAAGTTTAGCCTACGTAAGGGAGTTTTGTGTTGCGTGTGGTTGTTAAGTGCAAATGAAATAGTTTAATCAAGTGTTGTGTCCGAGTTTTGAGTGCAAAACGGTGTATGTAAAGTGTAGCTCACGTGACGTAGTTTTGTGTGGCGTGTGAAGGGTAAGTTTAGCCTACGTACGGGAGATTTGTATTGCGTGTGGTTGTTAAGTGTAGCTTACGTAGTTTGATTTAGTGTTGTGTCCGATTTTGAGTGCAAAGCGTGATAATGAGTGCTAAAGAGTGTGATTTGAGCGGGAACTGTGGTGCGTGTCGTAGGAAGGTGAGTTCAGGCGTGTTTTGTGATGGGTGTCAGTTATGGTTTCATTAGACTTGTGCTAAAACGAACAGTGATGTGGTTGCTACTTCTGACCAGTGGTACTGTGAACTTTGTAAATATAAAGTCCTAGTTGTGAAGCAAGAGGAAACTATTCTCCAACTGCGAGAGGAACTGGCACTTGCAAAGATGCAGATTGAGAGCTATTGCTCACCAATTAAAGTAAATAGTAAATCACCTGAATTCAAGGTTGTGCCAAGGAACACTCGCAAGAGGAGGAGAGTATTCTCTGCTGATGATGCTACCACTATTCCTCTGGTGAACAGATTCAATGTACTTGGGACATTGGAAGCTCACCAGAGCACAAGTCCTCCTCCAGTAGAAGATGCTAAGCCTAAGGGGAAGAGCAAGATTTTGTTACTAGGTAGTAGTCATGGGAGGGGCATAGCATCCCTACTGAAGGACGACTTGGGTAGCGATTATGATGTTGTGAGGATTTTTAAGCCAAGTGCTGGACTCGCTGATGTCACTAAAGACTTGGGAAAACTAGCTGCTGATTTCAGTAAGAAGGATCATGTTGTGATTGTTGGGTAATAGCCTTGATGTAGATAATAATTATCAGATTGAGCAAGATCTTGGTGACATCAGCGCCAAAAGCATGCATTCCAATGTGAAGTTTCTGGGACTGTTAGATAGGCATGATAGGCCTCAGCTTCATAGGAGGGTGCGTAGTATGAATCTGAGGCTTGAGCGTGCATTGATGACACCCAGAAACTCCCACATTTGTATGATAGATGTAAATCATCTAGGTAGAGATAATTTTACTGTACATGCCCTGCACTTGAATTCTAGAGGCAAAAAGCAGCTTTCGCTCCTTATTGCTGACAGAATCAAGGGTAAGATTCCTGTTGTTATAAATAGTTCAAGGTCACGTTTTTTAGTATAAAGACACCTGGTCCAGGCCAGAAATTCATCAAGTCAAACTTAATAATAGTTAATGTTAAATCAAATGACAATCATATCAATGATCATGATAGCACAGAAAATAAAGTAAAATTGAAGAGTATTCAACAAGCAATAAAAAATCTCTGTATATTTCATCAAAATATTAGAGGACTTAGAAGCAAAACAGATGAATTATTAAACAGCTTAACTAGTGACAATATAAAACCACATATTATTTGCCTATCTGAACATCATTTGAAACAACAGGAATTATCACAATTGTCATTACATGGTTATTGTTTGGGAGCAGGAGCTTCAAGAAAAAAACTAAATAATGGAGGAGTTTGCATTTATGTCAGGCAGGATGTACCATATAAAACATTAGACGTATCAAAATTTAATTCAGAACAGGACATTGAATTATGCACAATCAATTAGATAGCAACAATACAAAATAATTTTAATTGCTATTTATCGCTCGCCGTTAGGAAACTTTGAAACTTTCTTGATGAAGCTTGAAGATACCTTAAACTTTTTATTTAAGCCTAAACATAAAATAATTATATGTGGAGACATAAACATTGATTACTTAATGCCAAGTGTAAGAATGAATCGACTGAATTCCCTTCTAACTGCATATAATATGGTTCATACAATTAACTTTCCCACCAGGACTGATAAAAACTCTAGCACAGCAATAGATAATATATTTGTAAATTTAGACAAACTGTCATTATATTCTGTGTCTTCATTGATCAAGGTCTCTCTGACCATGATGCTCAAGTAATAATGAAAAAAAATTCTACAATAAAACTCAAAGAATGTTATAGATATATAAAATATAGAGATATTAATGATGCTAACCTCAATATAATGGTGGAGACTCTTCGACAAGAATCATGGAATAGTGTTTACAGTGCAAATGATGTTAATAGTAAATTCAACAATTTTTTTCATATTTTTAAATTGCATTTTGAAGCATATTTCCCACTAAAAATAAAAAAAGAAGTTATAATATGAGCAGGGAATGGTTAACCCAAGGAATTAAAAAATCTTGTCAACATAAAAGACAATTGTATGATGAGCAAAAGCTCAGTAAAGACCCTAAATTAAAAATACATTTTAGAAAGTATTGTAAAATACTTACGAAAGTCATAAAAGCAGCGAAAGGCCTCCATTACAAAACACTTATCAATCAGTCAAAAAACAAAATAAAAACTACTTGAAATATAATAAAACAAGAAACAGGCAAAAATCTGCAACAAGACAATGCAATAATCTTAAATATTAACAATCAAGAGATACAATACCCTGCAGACTTAGCAAATGAGTTTAATGATTACTTTCTTAATGTAACAAAAAATTTAAATTTATATTCTGGTGATAAAAGAGATGCTTTAAAAATTTTACAATCATCAACTCCCCCTCATAATAATAAATTCAAACCAGGTATCACTACCCCACTAGAAATCAGTAATATCATTAGGAAACTAAAATCAAAAAACTCTTCTGGCTATGATGAGGTCAACAGCAAAGTCATAAAGGCCTGTGCAAAGGAAATTAGTACCCCCCTTAGTCACTTGTGTAATGAATCTTTAGCATTGGGTGTATTTCCTGAGAGGCTAAAATACTCAATAGTGAGGCCTCTGTACAAAAAGGGAGAAAAGATAAATGTCTCTAATTATAGACCTATAGCTATTTCACCTACATTTTCTAAGGTGTTTGAGAAAGTAATGTACAATAGGCTTTACCATTACCTTGAAAGTAAAAATATTCTAGTTAGTGATCAGTTTGGCTTTAGAAAAGGAATTTCAACAGAAAATGCAATCTGTAAACTCACTAATGAAATTTTAACTGCATTTAATGAAAGAGCACATGTAGGAGGAATATTTTGTGACTTAGCTAAGGCTTTTGACTGTGTCAATCATGAAATTCTGATAGATAAATTAGCTTTTTATGGAATAAAAAATCAATATTTAAAATGGTTTATATCCTACCTTGACAAAAGGAAACAAAATGTAGTGATAAATTGTCCCTTCAAAAATAAAAACAATGCATCGGAGTGGGGAATGATTAACCATGGAGTGCCTCAAGGATCTGTTCTGGGTCCTCTTCTTTTTCTAATATATATAAATGACCTCTCCTTATCTATCCAAGATGTAGGAAATGCTGTTCTATTTGCAGATGACACAAGCATATTGATAAATGGAAAGAGCCTTAATGATTGTGCCATTAAACTAAATCTGGTTCTCAGTTCATTGTGTGTATGGTTCAAAGCAAACAAATTCTCTCTTAAATCTAGATAAAACAAATGTTATGAAATTCATTACTCACAGATCTCCAGATCCACAATTACAGATAGGATATTATAACCGTGTACTTTCACAAACCAAATATATTAAATTCCTTGGTTTAATAATTGATAACCATCTGAATTGGAAACATCACATTGAACTTATTACACCTAAACTAAGCAGTGCATGCTATGCAATACGTGCATTAGTAATGTTGGAGTCAATTAAGACTTTAAAACTTGTTTATTATGCTTATTTCAACTCAATAATGAAGTACGGTCTAATATTTTGGGGAAATTCAGTTAAAAGTGAACGTGTCTTCCTGTTACAGAAAAAAGTCATACGAATAATTGCTGGTACACACAGTAGACATTCATGCAGAAACCTCTTTAGGAAATTTGAAATTTTAGCTCTTCCTTGCAAATATATTTTATCCCTCATGAACTTTTATATAAGAAATAAACAAAAATTTGTTCAAAATCAAAATATACATGACAAGAATACTAGACAAAAAGCAAATCTACATCGCCCAATTTCAGCACTTTCATGCCATCAAAAAGGCGTTTATTATGAGTGCATTTTAGTATATAATGCTCTTCCCTCTAGCCTAAAAGCCTTAATAAACAATAACAATTCCTTTAAATCTGCTCTTAGAAAATACCTATGTAAAAAGGCCTATTATTCTGTAAAGGAATATATGAGTGACAATAGTATACTGCACAACATATCAATGTATATGTAAATACGTATTAATAAAAGTTGTATGATTGATTTGTCTGTTTTTGTTGTTGGTTGAGTTGTTCTAAGTGTTCTTTTTATTTTTATTGTAATTATTTATGTAGAGGTAAACAAATTTTTGTAAATACAGGTTGAAAACTACTGTGGTATTTGTATATGACAAGTTCAATGTTCGTAGGTCTCTGTGGCTGCTTCACGAACTCACTGAATGCTCCGAGAACTAAACTAAACTAATCATGTGTGTACCGAATTTATTCAAACTGTCCCGGTTCATTGTTTCCTTTCAAACCTGCAATTACGATATTATGCAAAAATCGTAATTTACTAGTTTAGAGCAAAATAAAGTTTAATTTCATTGAGCTGAAATTATGATTTGCAATTGATTGAGCAGTGTACGATCGAAAAAATATAGTTTTAAAATAGGAAAAATACAAATTGCAACAGATCTTTAACGACCTAGGAAATCACTCACGAAATTAGCACAAGTGAGGGTTTCCGATTTTAAGGAACAGCATACGCAATAAATACAGAACCATTACGATGACCGAATTTAATTCTGTTAATCAGAATGTGCTTTCTTGTTTAGACAATTCCAGCATCTTCTACAAGGAAGTATTTTTTTTTTTTTTTTTTTTTTATTTGCAAGTTTTAGGAAGCAGAGTTGAATACGAGCATCGCGTGATGCTGCATGCTTAGTAGTCGAGTTGTAAAACTTCGCGTGAGTGGACAAGGTTTAAAACTAAAGTTAACTATTTGAATATACAAATATTTGTAATTTTTCATAATTCATTTATTTTCCAAATGTTTCCATCTCTCTTCCAATTTATTATGTATTGTCTTTTATTGTTGTTATCTATGTACATGTCTCTGTTCACCCTTTATACCACATTTCTTCCTTTAACTTTTCTTATACTTTGATTCCATTTGAGTAATAATTATTTTGCTCATCTTTGGAGAAGGATATGCAATTATTCAAAATAACGTATGTTTTGTGCAACATTTTCCGGCGTTAAAACTGTATCGTGTTTAAAAATCTTGTTATTTAATATTCACACTAATTTATACACAATGTTCATTCCCATTAATAATAATAATAATAATAATAATAAATAATTAACGTTGACAAATGTTCAAAAATAAACCACAAACTCGTCATGCGTGAAGCAAATTCAACTCTGCATTCTAAATGCTTCTTCCACTCCTAGGTTGAGGTAAGAGAATCAAGATCATCATATTACAGGTCCTTAAGGATTGGTGGAAGGAAATAATATTCTGTTATGGAATAGATAGGAGTAGTTACAAAATATAAGTTTCAAATAAAGTGTCAATGCTTTTGCTCCCCTGAATGTACTACTCTCTTTCTTTTCTCTTCCTTTATTTTTTTTTTTTCCCCTGTCGTTTAATTTCTTCCTTTAATCCCTTCTTGACTGCAGTCATGGTTAACTTTTATTTACGTTTCTTCTTACTTCTCTCTCTCTCTCTCTCTCTCTCTCTCTCTCTCTCTCTCTCTCTCTCTCTCTCTCTCTCTAATTCAAGAAAACATTTAAAATTATTATTGCATTTTAAACGTTAATAAATACTTTTAATTTATGGCTAACTTTTCCCTCAATCTGCGAGATGAATGTTTATTATTCCACCACAAATGACGTCACTCGGACACTACTAGTACAACAGAAACCTGGAAAAAATGTCCTTTAACCATCAAATAAACAAATCTTGTTCTTAAATGGATGAACCCCACAAACTGCCACATAAATAATTCCCTTGCTGTACCCCTTTACAATTTGTTCTTCTTATTTGCATTACTATATTTCGTTGCACATGGTATGTGCGCATATCTGAATTTGGATAAAGAAATTTATATTATGATAGCTTTAAATTACTGAAAATCTCTTGCTTCCAACTCTTCATGCTTTTAAACTTTCCAGCAATTTGTGTATACAAGAGCTCCACCAAAAACAAATTTCGCTAACCAAGTAATATTTCTTGTAATAACAACAAATAGAAGTGTAGAAGAACCGATACTGTTTTCTTTAAAGAAATTCCTCTTAGAGCATACTGCATTACAACTTTGTAAAAGTTGAGCACTTTCTTTCCATGGACTAGGAAAAGACTAAAGTTACACTCTTATTCTGGATGCACACACAAAACTCCTAAGTCAGACATAAAAATGGAGCCAATTAGAAATCAAAGGAGACCTGAAGTATAATATCATGTAAACGACATGACAACTCCATTACAAATAGAGCAAGAGGAAAAGAAGTGGGAGCAATGTATTACAAACTGTCACAATCAAAGCTGTCACTCGCGCTTTGCTTAAACCTAACCCAGCCGTTTATTCCTAAACCAGAAAACTCATGATTGTACTTAGTTATGGTCTATAGGTTACATAGACCATAGCGTACAAAAGCAGTAGTAGCAGTAATAGTGTTTTTGTCGCGTGTTTACAAGTTCACAAATGTAATGTAAACTGTCGTATGGGCCTTACAGCCGTACATGCTAATACCATCCTTTAAACAATTAGAATAAACAGTACACACATAAACGGTACATCAATTGCTATCAACTTTGTATAAACACATACTCACATATATATACACACACACACAAGCACACTGATATAGTTACATGGCAAGTTTTCTATGAACTATATATATGAAGAGAATCCTTATCCTGAGCCTCCTTCCCTTTACTCCCCTCCTCCCTAACTCCCCTCTTCCCCTCTCTTCACTATAGCCATTAGTTTTCTTTTTCGGATGTTCGCTAGAAATATTCCCGATTTGTGTATCTCTCAAGCACCAACACTTCCCGGCAGATGTTCATACTTCTGCTGGAATTTAGAAATTGCGGTGGTAAATGCTCATTTCTTAAAATCTCTGTTTCTCTGCATTCTGCCAGAATGTGCCTCCAGGTATCGCTTTCTCCTCACCGCAGGCAAATTCTTTGCCCGAAAGCACTAGCTATTTTATTTCCTTGCCACGCCCTAATCTGAGCTGTGTGAGATCACTTCTTTCTTCTCTCCCACAGACATATAGATAATCCTCCCTCTCCCAAACCTGATCTATTTGAACCTGCAGGCTAAACGATGCCTTTTCTGCGCATTGAGTCTCAGTATTTTGTCTATAATCTCGCAAATGTGCATTAAATATCTTCCAGCTATTGCGCATAATGCCCTGTCCCTCCAACCAAGTCGGTCCTGGTGGTGTAGTGGTTACCATACTTGCCTCCTAAACCCAAGATCGCGGGTTTGAACCCGGCCAGGACAGATGGATTTTTCCGGGCGTAAAAATCCTAAGTATGGCTTCCTTCGGAAGGGAAGTAAAGCCGTGGGTCCCGTGTCGTACATTTACGGCACGAAAAAGAACCTCAAGCCTGAAGGAGAGGCCTCTGAGCAAAATTTGTCGGCCGTTTCACGCCCTGAGTTGAATGGGACGCTGATGACCTGAGCTGTTAAAGAGCGTCCATAAATAAATCAATCAAAAAAAAAATCAATCCTCCAACCAAATACCCCAATCCAATTTTATCTAAGCCTTTCCTTAATTTTGATGCCCAGCCAGTATCCTATCCTTACCTTGTTTGCTACCTCAGACAAACAACTCAAAGAAGCGTTTAATCCCCCCATATTATTCTTAACCAGTACTTAATTGTTCTTATTTTTAAATTTACACTTTCGTTAGAGATACCAATCTCTTTAAGAACCCCACAATTTGCTGTACTGTCCCTACTTGTAGCCGCCGTCTTAGAAACTACGTTTGTACCTGATTCACTTCCCTTCCCCATATTTCAGCCTGGTACATTATAGCTGACCAAACAACCTCCCTGTACACTATCTCCATTGTTCTTAGCGGTGCTCCCGGTATTTTACTAAATCTTTAATTTTCCTTTATTTTTTTATTGTGTACTTGCGTTTTGTGATACCTATGTGCTTTACCCAATCCCCGTTCGTAGCTATAGTAACTGTGAATTTGTTCAAATTTTCTAATGCCTGACTTGCATACTCCCACCTCTCTATCCTGCTGTACGGCGCACCGTTCTTGAACGTCATTGTTTTAGTCTTCTCCTATGTAACTAATGGCATTATATTAACAGCCTATGGCGGACTCACGATCTGTCATTTACAGTCCGGCGCTTTAACCGAAAAATGCCACTCTATTAACAAATCAAAAACAATATGATTTAAAAAAAACTTATTTTATTATTCATGAAAATTGTATTTTTCTATTGTTGGGAAGAGAGTTGCTCATGGTTCAACCACCATATTCAACATTATAAGAGACAGTTCTACGCCTTGTCATGTCCTTAGGATCATTCGAATCGGCTACGATTAGCTCAATTACTGCTGGAAGGAATATATCCAACAGTTAACACAGCTCAAATTGTTTTCACTAGGCATTTCAGAGCATCATAGGAGTATTAACTTAAACACCATTTAGTGAAGTTTGCAAGTATAGAGTTCTATTCAACGTTTGTTCCCTTTTACATACTTCTGTAAGCATTGCTAAACTTTTGCGAATCACTCGCTACACGTCTTTCCGAGCTCTGAACTTATCAAGAAACCAAATATTATCATGGTTGTTATTTACAGATATCCAGCTATTATCAGTTTTCTGATAAAGGATAACAAGCTTTGGGAATGGATAACGTTTTAAATTATTTGACGATCTGTCTACCTTGCGCACTCCAAGAGCAAAGTATTTGAGATCTCCGCAAAGATTCGCTCTGCCTATTACAATAACACGTTAGTCTCTTGGAGAGTATTCCCATTGGGTTCTCACAACCTTAGCCCAGCATCTCATCCGCTTTACATGATCATTATACGAAGTTCTCTGTAGGAATCACTCTAAATTGTTTATTCAACGTTCTTCTCATCTCGTAAATTTTCTAAAATGTCCTTTCTTTCAGCGGAAAAAAACCAGAAGCCGCAGTAAAGAATGGATATGATAAAATTATGATGATCACACTGGACACAATCTCTTACTCAATGATGTTTCACTACATGAAAGCGCATGGAAAGGTTTATCTGAGATAATTCTCGAAATATTATCAATAGCTGGATACTTTCCCCACAAACCTGAGGATCGATTTAAGTGAGAAAAGCCGTAGTACTTACTGTTAGTGTATTGACCGTCCTAAGGTCTTTAATTCAATGTGCAATTGTATAATTAAATCTTCTGATTATAAACTCCACTTTTGTCTTTGTAATCCAATAGATAATTTCCTCTCTTGCTTGTTTTTATCGAATGCACTGTGGAAAGATGACGAATAACGAAAAAAGGCACGTGAACAAAAAATAAAGAAAGTAAAAGAAAAAGTGAGACTAACAGAAATAAAAAGGGCGAACATAATCGCTATAGTTCACTTTCATTAATAAATAAATGTAAGAAAATAATATATGTATATATTCCTATTTGTAAAAGTACTTTACTTATTTATTGTTCTATTGATCTTAGGTGTATACGCTGAGTAAAAAAACAACACAAAGTTTAGAGATAAATATTTTGTAGACATCTTAGCGTAAACCGAAAAAAATAAATAAAAAATAAAAAACAAATATTTAATTAAAATATTTACACATATAGGAATATATTCAGGATGGAAAAATTAAACCGATAAACACTGAGAGCACTATACTCATTTAATGAATGATGAATGCATATTTATGATATCAGTTTGGCATAGGGAGTATTAAAAAAGCAATTTTAAATAATTTATTATTTACTAGGACAGCGAAAATTGCAAGAAAAAAATTGATAAAAATAAATAATGACTGGAAAATGCACGACTGTATGATAATTAAAGCAGTGACATTGCTGTTTGCCTATTTAACAGAATTATAGCCTTTTTAATAAATGTTCAATTATAAAACTTTAGAATTAAGATGCACAACATTTATATCGCCTAAAATTGCCTATTTTGGTGATAAATTGCTGTTCCTAGAGCTTAAGCCTATAAATCTCTATTTCGTTCTTTAACTTTTCAAAGTTTAAAATGTTCACTTTCTCCATTCCATTGTCACGAATAACTTGAAAAAAGAATATTTATAACTGTTGTGAGAGGTTTGATTGTCACTGTGGCAATAAAATCGCGTAGTTTTTAAAATGCAATGCAGTATTAGACTAGCCATAGTCAGGAAATAATTTAAAAACTGACATCATGTGTTCTCTTTATTACGCCAGGGTGGCCGAAGCCGTGAGCGGAAGGCCTGGGGTTCGATTCCCAGCAGAACTGTTCTCCCTAACTGGGTTTTTTTCAAGGTTTTCCTCTGCTCTCAAAAATGGCAAATGCCGGGAGGTGTCCTAAACTTAGGTCTGGAACACTTCCTTCCTTTAAAAATAAATTCATCCCCAGTTTATTTCATCTCATTTATCATCAGTGTCCGTCGCTTGTGATGCCTCAGTAGTTTTTTTTTTTTTTTTGATTGATTTATTTATGGATGCTCTTTAACAGTTCAGGTCATCAGCGTCCCATTCAACTCAGGGAGTGAAACGGCCGGCAAATTTTGCTCAGAGGCCTCTCTTTCAGGCTTGAGGTTCTTTTTCGTGCCGTAAATGTACGACACGGGACCCACGGCTTTACTTCCCTTCCGAAGGAAGCCATACTTAGGATTTTTATGCCCTAAAAATCCATCGGTCCTGGCCGGGTTCGAACCCGTGATCTTGGGTTTAGGAGGCAAGTATGGTAACCCCAGGACCGACTGCCTCAGCAGTGAAACACTATTCAAGAAGAAGAAGAAGAAGAAGAAGAAGAAGAAGAAGAAGAAGAAGAAGAAGAAGAAGAAGAGGGTGACCTCTTGCAGAATTTATTAAAATCGTAGTTCATTGATGTCGTACAGCTTGTAACAAGCGAACTTGGAAGGGACTTCTGATTTATGGTACGGAGTCTAACGTTCTACATTAAGCTATGTAGAAGTAATGTAGCTTATCTATTACGCTAACCAATGCCAAAAGAGCATCTAGAATGCTGCTGAAAAAATTATTACCAGGTACGGAAATGATCCTAATTTTTAGAACAAATGGCCAGGTTTGCCAATGTTGCTGCAAAGAGGTAAGTTACGATATTTTAATTTTTTTCTTCATATTTTAATACTGTTTCTACAAGTGCATGTTTTAACCTCCGTTATTGGGACATAATTTCAAGGCTCAAATTTTCATTTTTAATTCAGATTATACATGATAAAATGTCATCTCTACAGCAAGCAACCTAAAATAAATTTGAATAAGCTGTAAAAAATTTTTTGGGAACCACAATCTTGAAAAACCGATGAATTTGTTAAAACATACACTTGTAGAAACAGTATTAAAATATGAAGAAAAAAATTAAAATATCGTAACTTACCTCTTTGGAGCAACATTGGCAAACACAGCCGTGGTACTTACCGAGATCAAGACTCGTCAGCAACTAAACTACACCTTTCTGCACTTAACTAAGGTTGATAGTTCATATTGAATTGTGAGAAGGAAATTGATGAATTTGTTTAGCAAGTGGAGTACACACAGTTACAGGTACACAGGAGGGCCTCAGGATAGTTCCTGGAAAAGTTGGGGCTTCTGCTGGGAATGGGGGAAAATCTTAGGAAGAAAATATGGATGAGAAACATTTAATGAAAAGAAGAGATATACTACATGTAAAGGTGCGGGAAGTGAAGGGACTGGAGTCATCAGAATGCTTGTTACTAATATACTTCACTCACATCTTAGAACCTTTACAAGATTTATGAACATTCTTAAAAATAGAAGAACATCCTTTGCAATGGACTATTTAGAAAAACATAGTTGTGCATTGCTTTTAGAAGGAATTGTAGTAAAAAGCGTAACAAATATCATCTTGAAAAATTGTGTAAATAAAGTGTGAGTAGTTTCCCAATCGCCCTTGCGAAACTCAATATATGTAGACCCATCCGTTTTAGAACCTTTATTCAAGAGCTCCAGGGGGAGAAGCTGAGACCTCTGGATTATAAACAATAATGTTAATTGAAGCGAAGTATGCACACAAAAATAACGCATGTAGTATAAATAAGAAAACTGCTGCATTAATAGCATCACAGTTATAAATTAAACATTTTATTGTATATAAATGAAAAAACTTATAAATTCAAACAGTTTCCAAACACACCAACTTTTATATATAACATAAAGAGAAAAGGAAAGGCATTGAAATAAAAACTTCACAGTATTCTGTAAGAGCAGTCAAAAGGGCATTTTCTTTTCTTTCTTTCTTTCTTTCTTTCTTTCTTTCTTTGTTTCTTTGTTTACATTTTAGATTATACCATTTGAGTATTTTGATTTTTTTCGCTTATTTCCATGTGACTTAAACAAGTATGATAATTATATTTTTTATTTTTTAAAAGTATATACATTTATTTCTGGATCATTCAACCAACCTGTTAAATCATTTTCAAACATTTTATTTTAAATATTTTCTCTAGAGAGAGTTTCTCTACTTGTTCGATAAATTAATAAATAAGAAAAAATAAAAAGACTTGAAGATTATTAGAGGGAGATGCAGGACTACCAGCGTTGATGGATTTGAACTTCTATCTCTTCTACAATGTGAGTTTTCTTTTAGTTTTTTTTAATATTTAATTGCAATTTCTGAATGCACTTTTACATACAAAAGTTCAAAGACGTGTAAGCATAAAAACTTTCAAATTTTATCAACTATTTTTAACTTTTTACAGAGCAAAAACTAATTTAATGAAAGTTTATTCAAAACTATTTTAAATAATAAAAATATAAACATTTAAAGTAAAAAGTGCATCAGCACATTTAAAAAGATATAAATTACTTAATTTTTTATTGTCTTCTTATTTTTATCGATCACAAGAAAAGGCTTTTGTAAATGCAGCATGCAAAAGCAAGCTATCAGTCTTTATTAGTTTCTGAGATAAATAGTGACAAAATTACTAAATTGGCAGAGATTTCCCTTAAAGTATAAATTTGGAAACGTAATGAATTGTAGGTATGTTAAAATTATTTATATTGTCCAGAGAGCTTAATACTCCAGAAAATTGCCAAAATATTACATTTTCGTCTTTGGGATTCTGATTTAAAGTATCTCAGTAACTTGGGTACATAGGTCTAAGTAAAATATAATCACATAAATTTATCAAATCTAGAGGAATCGACTACTCAAGTATAATTGCATTATTAATTCTTGAGCCGTTAGGCGTGTAACAGGAGATTCAGAGTCAACTTCCATTTAATTAACTAAATAGTGATGCAGATTCCACTCCCATATAATTAATAATCATTTATTATAAGGTATCCAATTTAATCATTTGCTATATATATTTTATATAGTGTTATAAACGAACAAGAGGTAGAAATCTAATTTGTGCAATAAGAATGAAACATATATGTAACAATGTAGTGCCATTCTGGTGCCATGAGCAAGGACAGTTTGTGAATAGATCAGGAAACTGTTTTTTCATCTCTGTTAAAGAAAAAGACCTTGATCCTTGATATATCGCTTTCATCCTTAGGTAAACAAACCCTTAAAAAGAGAAATCCTCGCTATGTATAACACATCCAGTGTAGGAAAGAAAGAAATGAGCTCAGCCAATAAGTACTCGAATTTTAAATTATATCTTCCAGAATCTTCCATCCGCAAAAAACTAAACCAATCATAGATTAAGTTTAGGATGCTTCTAGAATGTTCTAAAATTTGAATTCTCGCGGTGAGACTCGTAAAGAAATCATTAAAAACTATTATTTGAAGTCATTTTGAAGTCAGTTCGTTTTAGGAGACGTAACAGTGCAGTTCGGCTTAGGAGAAATAAGAATTCAGTTCGATCCGGAAGATGAAATAATTCAGTTCAATTTAGCTAACGCAATCGGGAGGAAACAAGTGTTAAAAATATCTTCATAGGAACTGTTATGATGGGAAACAACAAACATTAATTAATCTGAAATCTGGTCGAATTTTGAATAGTAATAACAAGTATAATATGTTATTTAGATCATTGGCAATGTTACCAGAATATTACGACTCCTTCCAAGCGGTCCAGAAGTGTCGTGAATAAAAAGTTACTGGTCAAATAAATGCACGGAAGTGTGATTATTATTATTATTATTATTATTATTATTATTATTATTATTATTATTATTTAGTAAAATCCCGTCACGTGTCTTTTTCCTCCCCTG
Organism: Metallyticus violacea; assembly: GCA_030762175.1. Classification (NCBI taxonomy): domain Eukaryota; kingdom Metazoa; phylum Arthropoda; class Insecta; order Mantodea; family Metallyticidae; genus Metallyticus; species Metallyticus violacea. Next base: position 45,983,371 of record CM060839.1, read on the forward strand.
AGAACATTCCAGAAAAGCTCAAAAACATTACAGTGTCCCTGAGAACACCACTTCTTTAGCGGCAGAAGACGGTGTTCAAAGCAACACAGCCGTGGTACTCACCGAGATCAAGACTCATCAGCAACTAAACTACACCTTTCTGCACTTAACTAAAATCAATTTCCTTCCCACAACTCAATATAAACTATCAACCTTATTAACATCATCAATCGTCCACGACAAACAGCCAAAAAATTTGGCACTTCAATATGGGGCTAAATATAAACTAACACGTTTTTGAAAACTTTTTGAATTGGCGCTTCAACTTGGTATTCATTATAATCAACCACCCACAATATTTAATTAAGCCCCCTTTTGAAAACCGTCGAAGGCGTTACAGTGATTTGAAAGCTCCAGAGCAAATCATTAAGTTAAACAAACGTCGATGCACACCGCAAGGCAAAAGAATGTACGGGACTTGGAAAATTGTGATCTGTTCGCTTATTACTTGATTACAGTGCTAAACTGAGTTATGCACGTGTATTAAATAGACGGCATCGGCGCCCCATAGTGAGGGAACAGCATACTATAATACAACAAATGCAGTGGCACTAAATCAAACACCATTATTGGATGAATCAGAGCTGAACTCTCTCTCAGGCAGCTAACTCGTTCATATGCACACATCAGTGGGGAACCAGTAACATTGTTACAACTTCTGGGAACCACAGAAAATAGCGCCATCCATGTTGTGATCTGTTCTGATGCTCTTCTCTGTGATTATATTACAAGTTATTAGCTTTGACTGCCTTAGGATTGTGTACAGAATGAGAGGGGGTTGTATTTTACGTGACAGTATGATCTTGAGAAAAATACGTATAATTTGTAATGTACTTAGAAACAAATCAATAAGATTTAAAAACTAAAAACCACATTCTGATAATATGTTAAGAAGAATGTTAAAAATGTATTCATTTCTGTTTTACTACAGGCACAACACAGTTACAATTTCGAACAAAACGACACCTGCTATTCGCAACGCAGTTGGTCCTAACTTGTATAACACAGCATTTATGTTAAAGTACAATCTCCACCATGAAGTCGGTCCTGGTGGTGTAGTGGTAACCATACTCGCTTCCTAAAATGAAGATCGCTGGTTCAAACCCGGCCAGGATCGATGAATTTTTTCGGGTGTAAAAATCCTCAGTGTGACTTCCTTCGGAAGGGAAGTAAAGCCGTTGGTTCCGGGTCGTACATTTACGGCATGTAAAAGAACTTCAAGTCTGAAAGAAGAGGCCTCTGAGCAAAATTGATCAGCCGTTTCACGTCCTGAATTGAATGGGACACTGATGACATGAGATGTTACAAAGCTTCCGTAAATAAACCAAATAAAAAAAAGCTCCATGAAATGTGTACCATCAATACAGAAGCTGGCTCACAGGATACTCTCCGTCTTGCAACAAAAGGAATCAATGTGAACATTCTGGCCCTTGTGAGTGCCGCCGATCGTCCTCACCTGTCGCATTAGTATTTCAAGTATAGTTAGAGTTTAGGATGTGGCCTGCCATCTGATAGTAAATACTTTCATGATCCTTAGGTTAACGGTACGTAATTGGACACCACTGCAATAAATACTTTGGGCTACGTCTGCAGTTGAGCGCAGCGTATTGCATCAAGTTCACGCAGTCATTTGTCATAATAACAGATATTTCCCGCGCTAATTGGCTACACGTAAACACTCATTCAAAATTTGCAATTCCTGCAGCAAACATTATTTCTATCTCTGTGTTGTTATAACTAAATTTGCCATTAATATAACACTATAACACAAGTACTTCGTGTTAGTACTTCATATTACAGTAAAGGGTTGTACAAAACACTCCGTAATTATAAACATGCATAATGTCGCTCTCAAACATCCTATTTACGTGAAACTGGTGACATTAGAAACAGAAACTTATAGTGCCTGCTCGCAGACACTCAAACTCTGCAGACATCAAGACTATATTCCCGCTCGAGTCACACGCACTGCAAAATATGTACTGGAATGGACTCATGGCGATGTTCATAGAAAACAAGCCATCAGATTTCAACTTATGCACTAATTGCAGTTTGTAAGGATGAAAACTCAGACGAGTACATAGGATCTTGGACGCGGTGGATAAGAATATTTAACTGCTGTCTAGCTCTATGCATCGACTTCTTGAGACTGTGTACAAATGTCTCCTGCATACGTTAACAGGTTGTTTCGCTGAACGCCTTTTCCTTTGATCCTACGTGCCTCCCTTCTCCGCAAACTTTCTAAAGCGCTCCACAACCGTCTTGTCACTAGGTGCTGATGTTGAAACTGTCGTAAGAAGGCTAGCTGAACTATCACTAAATTCTGCATCCTATGGTATTCCAAAGCGCTCCAACAATAATCCCGTGTGGTCGCCATTGTCTTATTAAATAACTGCAGAATTCAAACTGAAATGAAGTGTTAATATTCACATATTTCACACAATTTGCTTCAATTCTGCTATGCAACAAAAGCGGCAACCAATACAGTAATTTTTATGGTACTAAACGAGAGGTATTCTAAAAGTTCTAACCCTGATTCAGAAATTACATGAAAATGGCTAAATTACCATGACAGTGGTTAAGTATCATCCTTTGGATGGTAAAGTTTCAGACGCGAAATTTTAGTCACTTATTTGTGACGATCGTGTAAACAAACTAGTGTTAATATTTTCTACAAAATGAATAAAACTGAAATACGAGCTTAATAAACTTCGTTTTGAAGGGTTTAACTCCAACAGAAAGACAAAAGGAGCTAGATTCCACATTAAGATATTCTTTCCCTTCGTTTTAGATGGTTTAAAAGTGGGCTGCTGAATTTAACCGTGATCGTACATCCATTCAAGAAGGTGAGCGCTCAGGGCGTCCCAAAACTCGTACGACCGACTGTGACAAAATTTCACAATGCCGCACTCAATGATCGCCGATTAAAGATAGCGAGTTACCTAACATTGCAAGGATCTCGATAGGCTGTGTTCACTATATTTTACACGAAGTTTTGGGTATGAAAAAACTCTCCGTTCGATGATGCCCCGTTTGTTAACAATGGACAAAAACACATTCCGACGAACTTTTTTGCAAGAGTGTTTAGACTTGTTTAAACGTAATTCCAATAAATTTCTCCAAATTTTCATAACACTGGATGAAACACGGATCCCTCCTACACGCCAGAGGCGAAGGAGCAGTCCAAACAGTGGTTGGCAACAGGTGAAAGTGCACCAAAGAAAAAAAAAGTTCCATCATCAGGAAAAGTCATGGCTATGGTTTTCTGGGATTCTCATGGAGTGCTGCTCATAGACTACCTCCAGCAAGACAGAACCATCACAAGCCAGTATTATGTTTCACTACTGGACCAACTGAAGTAAGCTATTAGTTAAATGTCCACACCTTGCGAACAAGAAAGTTCTCTTTCATCACGATAATTCACCTTCACACATGGGGTATTGTTGTAAAACTGAATGACCTTCGCTTCCAAGTGCTTCCACATCCGCCGGATTTGTCTCCCAGCAATTACTTTTTATTCCCAAACCTGAAGAACTAGCTAGGTGGATGAAGATTTACATCAGATGATGAGGTCGAAAGCCTGTCTCGTTTTTCACAGTTGGATAAATCTTATTTTACTGAGGGTATGAAAAAGTTGGAAAGTCGTTGGATGCATTTATATATAAATTGACTATATTGGGGAGAAAAAAAAAAAACGTTTTTCTCAAATCTTGTGTTTTCTTGGTCAGACCGAGAACTTTTAGAACGCCCCTTGTATATTGTTTCTGTCGGCAATTACACATTCCGTGATATTAAAAACAGAAACTCTTTTGATCTTTCAAATTGCATTGGTATAAATTTCATAATACACTTGCCAAGGAAATTATAAACTTGATAATATAATCGTGGAGTATTTTTGTGAAGAGCTTGTATTATTAATCAGTACTTTTTACTGTCGACTGTCTTCTTGGTCAATGATCGTTGCATACCGCAAAGAAACTTAAAGGAAAACATCACGGCAGTAATCAACAGTTTCGCGAAAGTAGAGTTGTTGTAAGCGGGTGTAAATGCATTAAAAGATGTCAGAAATGCTCTTCTCGAACGAACTATAACACAGGTTAGTACTCCTTATGAAGTAAAGCTAATGCTGCCTACATGCTATTAATGATCAACATTTGTGCAAGTAAAAATTCAAGAGTAGCTTGGCGCTCAGCTTACGTTCAGATGTGGACGCAGGCCAAAATAACTCTGCGTATTTCTTTTATGCGCTCATTATCTTAGTTTTAGCTTAATTTTTGATAATCTATTCGGAGTATGAATTGATTACGTGGAAGCTTATAGCTTCTCTGTATTAAGATACTGCACAATTTCGCTTTAAATTCAGTTTTACTTTTTTTTTCTATTAGTTGCTTAATTACAAAGATCGCAACTACGCCCAATTCTTTGCCTAAACGCGTATTGCTCTGGGCTAGAGATTTACTTCTTGACATATTTTATTCAAGACAAAGTTTTTCAATAGACTGCTTCCGAGTGTTAAACTTTAAATTATTATCTTTTTTCTGAATGTCATACTAATATTTTGAAATATTCCATGCCATACCTTAGTAGCTTGTTGTAAATTTCTTTCTGAAATGAACAGAAATTTAAAAGCGATAAGGAGAACCGATAATTTTATCCACGCGTTTTTATCATTCCTATCTAACAGAGATATGAGTATCGGAACGAAACAATGTTAATGTACTGTCAGGTTTAGCATCACGTCACATGCGCAACGGTTAAGCATTATCTGCAGATGCTACTAAACTAGGTAATTGCGTTCTTGGAACTGATGCTGAGACTTGAAACTAAAGTGCATCCTTTTTATCAATTTGACGTCATGAACTTCAGATATCATAATGGAAAATTGGTATTTTAAAAATGCCGGGATCAACAGTCGTGGAGATTTATGACGAAAAAAATTACCCTTTGATTTCTGGGAAGTGTTATGCCGGTTTAACAGTGATCTGCACTGTACAATGCTTACAAAATTTAATTCTAATAGTATATTTTAAAATGAGCAGCAGAAAGTAAATTAGTAATTCATTTTATAGCACATTTTATATGAATGGCAATAATTTAACCTAAAGTTGTATGTTTTCCGTTTAGATCCCTATCTTCTAGCAATAATAGTATTAGGAGTGCATTTACTGCAGTGACACTAATACAATACTAAACAACTTCAACAGGCACATGGGTCCAGTCCTTTTACGATATACTTGGTATGTTTGATTTAGTACCAGATACTACATTAGATATTCACAATAACATATATGTTCAACAATACAAAAATAAATAAAAATAAATAAAATTAAATAGAATAAAACAAATGCAAGCAGAATAATTTTTAAAAATATTACAAATACATATAAAATATAAAGAAATCCCATTATGGCTGGATTCGTTCAGTTTTTTCCCGCAATCCCCTTCCCTTGAAACTGTAGATTTCCATCGCATGCAAAGAAACACCCAGGTATTCACGATAGTTACCACGAGATTAAAATAGTATCAAAATTATAAGACATAACGTTTGAATTATAAGTAGGAAGACAAATATCTTTTCAAATATCATAAAGCTGTGAGTGTGGCAGAGCACAATCTATTGTAATGCGAAAAGGGCGGAAGTAAGGCTGCAAGAAGGAGCCATAAACTGCTCAGATCTCTTCTCGCAATATCCATGGTGGCCCTGAAGCTAGCAACATACCGTTAAGTCTTTTATGTAAGTCTGTTGCAATCTTAGGAAAAAGACTACGCAACTTCTGAAAAAGGAAAGAAAAACAAGTTACGGTACATCTTTCCACTCAATAGATTGTAACCCCCTCGGTCCAAGCCAGGAGAGAAGTTAACTAGAATTAAGACTCAAGAAGCGTCATGTGGACTGACAGACTGTCGTCAAGTAAAAAAAATTCAGGCAGTTCCGTTCAATTCAGTGAGCAGTTTAGGGCAGGTATCGCTGGGAGTCGCATCTTAAAGAAAGACGCAATTATCGTGTGTTGCTATACGCGGACAGTGAATAATCAAACGTTGTCAGAAGCGAGCAGTTAACAATCAACATTCGAAGTCAGTAATTGGTAATAGGCGGTAGGCAACGTAGCAAAAGTATCTCGTAAGGAATGTTAAAGTGAGAATTGAAAATGTAAGCGCTTCTTAAGTTTTGAATCTACTGTTAGTGAAGCCGCAGAGTAAAGGAGGAAGTGACTTGTATAAAATGAGGAGTGTGTAGGAGCGAATACGCTAAGACGAATCTCAGCGAAACCAAAGTATGTAAAACAAAAGTTAGGAGACGCGAAATTAGGATATGATAACATACATTGACGAAACATCATTCAGTGTTGACAGTTGCTATAGTGAAGGTTGAAATCAATTTTCCCTGAGTGATTGATTGTTCGGCCGTAAAAACAGTTAATTGAATCTGTGCCATAGACAGTCAAGGTTCTCGCAGACAATTCCAATAAACAAATTTATTCCCTGAGTGTAAATATTCTCCAACGATAAAACTCTTGAGTGGACTAGATTCATTTTGTCTCATTCAACGTGACAAAAACCTATTCGATTCCTCTACCCGAGAAGTGTTTTACACTCCAAAAAGCCACTAGCTACGAGTTTCATATAACCGGAGCAGAAGAAGACCGAGACACCATAACCCAGTTTCATTTCAAAGCAGTGTGCGGATAAGAGGATCGAAAAGACATAAGACAATCACCCAATCAAATTTTCCCGGACAGGTGTAAAATAGGTAAATCGGATAACAACCCATTCCCGATTTAAATACCTATCATTTAATTTACCTCTCATCCTCTTAATTAATCCATCCTTTTTTAATTCCCGCCGCAGATTTTTCGGACTTGATTGTCTCACTTTCATCAGAAATTTACCCAATCTTTCCTATCCTTCCTTGTCTGCCAGCAAGGTTCAGCATGGCCATTTCCCTTTTGTAAAAAAGTACGGTAGATACTTTTCCCTCCATTCTTCCGTACCTTTACATTTAGTCAGAATATGTGTCCATGCCCTCCGCTCATATTTGCTATTGATCTTAATCATCCACTATGTGCCCCTAATGAGTCACTTGAGCTCCTCTCTAGTGAGTTTAGTTCCTGTTTTGATGTACTGCTCCAAACCCGATTCAGATTTCAGCCCTGACTTACTTCCAGCCTCGCGCAATTATCTGTTACCTATCTATATCCCTCAATTTCAGTGTTCAGCAAACTATCTGTGTGATTCTCCACAACCTAGCTTAAACATTTATTTAATAAAATTCGCTATTTCTCCGAGAAAGAGAATAAAATGAAATCAAATGAACTGTGAGTCATTCTGTATTGCTGGGAACCACAAAGAATAGGAATTTCCGCTGTAGCATTGTTCTTTCTGAAAACTCTTGTGCATATGTATGTATGTTATTTTTTTAATAGTGTAAACGCCCTTCTTTACTACTGAGGCACCACAGACGGAGACACTGATAACACATGAAATGATAAATTCGGAAAGGAGTATATTTTTTTCCCGGAAGGAAGCGTTCCAGGTCTAAGTTTAGGGTACCTCCCAGGTATTTTTCATTTATGAGGACTAAGGAGACCTGGAAAAAACCTCAACCAGGCAGGATGGTCCTAGGGGAATCGAACTCCAGACCTCTCGCTCATCAGTGTGCGCCTTAACGACCTCGGCCACCCGTGCCAGTACATGCAGTTTAGAGACAAATATTGAACAACCGTGCAGTGTCAGCGAACTCATACATTTCATTAATATAAGCACAAAGTGTTTTTATTTCGTTTTATCAGTTAATAATATAATAATGATACAAATTCTTTTCTGAAATGTAAATAACTGATAAACCTACGTAATTATAAAATATCTTCATCAGATATTAAAAAAAAAAAAACGAATATGTTGATTCATCCCAATATAAAGCCAAAGTGAATCGTAATAGATACTATTCTTAAAATATGTGAATATATGTACCTTGGAACATGAAAAAACATACAATAAATTTTCTTTCGTACAAGCCAGGAGTGGTATAATCCGCAGAACCTTTTTAACTTACAAAGGTGGTCCCCACTTGAAAATTGTTTGCTTATGACTGGCCGTTTGTGCCTTCGTCCCCTTTGGGGAAACCTCCGGGAGTAAGAGACAAGGTGAGGAAGGGTGCTGGGCAGCCAGAATCCACGGACGGTGATTGCGCTGACATGAACGGATCCAATAGAATATCCCGACCTGATGCAACGTCCTATCACCAAGGAGTTACAGCCCCTCAGAAGAGTCACTTCCATACCAGATGCCGGGCAGAAACATTTACAAAGCGCAAGCCACCACATCGCCCTGAAACTTTCGACCCCCTGAATCAACAGAATAAAATGATATGAAATGCAAGAGTGACAAGTAAAGATCCATTCCAGCATTCACTTAAGCTACCAGGGAAAAACCACAAAAAAACTAAGGTTAGGACGGCCAGCCCCAAAGAATTTGATCCCAGGACTTCCCAAATGGTAGTTTCATGTATTACCATGTGAACAATCTCGCTTGTTTATTTATTGGATAATTATCAATTCTCATTGGATTATCATTAGTGTTTTTTTTTTTTTTTTTTTTTTTGCGGAAATGACAAAGATGTCCATAACATAACATTATTTCTGACAGTGGAATAGTCGGGCTAAAATTCATATAAAACTTTTTTCAATAAAATGAAAAAAAAAATGTGTGCGCGTGTGCGTTATATACATAATATGTTATGCTGGTATCAGAAATTCTAAATGTTTAAAACTACTCGCCGATATTTTCTTTGGTACGTACAAAAAATTTGTGTTATATATTTACATTTAAATCTCGTTGCTACTTCACTTAGTTTCTTTTGCTTTCTTGACAACAGGCTTTACATCTGAACCCCTACAAATTTATAGAAATTCAGTCTTCTCTTTGTTGTGTAAATACAGTAAGTTTGTTTTCCGTTTATTTAAGAGGAATATGAGTCGTTTCACTTTGTCTTTAAGCTCATTTCTATATCAACAAAACGATCATAAATTTTAAAACTGCCCAAATTGCGTATACTAGTCACTGAGAGAAGTTCTGCGCATGTGTGAAGCACTGTGCGTCTCTTTCTTCTATTTCCTCTGTCGCAAAAAGCGTCTCATACGAAAGTTCTTATAAATAGTTCCTAATTTAGGTATTCTTCTTTAAGACAAAGTGTAAGTTAAACAGTTAAATTTTTATTTTTATAATTATATTCGCCATTTGTAACAACTATTATTAGAAATGACTGCGGATATACTTTGTTTCATGGTTATATTAAGTAACACATTAATTCGTGCGTTTACATCTATATTAAGCTACTTTCAAAGCTCATATCATATAACATGAGCATTAGATAGATGATATAACAACCCTATTTTAATTTTTAAGATTATCGAAACTATGGTGTAATTTTTATCAAGATTTACTTTGGCCTGTAAACAAAACCTTAATTGGGGTGATAAATAACAACACACCAGAGTAATGTTCGTATCTTCGTCTCTTGCTCTCTTCCACATAAACTCAACACACCTTTTCTCAGCACCATGCTATTATCGGAGCAGACGCCGACCAGTTATTGAGTGACGTATGTGATGTCTGCAGAGTGGCGTCGCAGCTCGTATGAGAAGGCAAGCTCTTTCAAACAACGATCTCCAAATTGGATTTCACACGTCTGCGGTTTTATTGCAGCTAAGTTTAATCAGAGATAGCTTTCATGTTCCAACTGCGGTAAACATTTGCAGCAATTGCAAATAAAATAAAAGTTTCCAAAGCCACCCAAAAAGTCGCAATAGATCTTGAAATATGCCTTTGAAATGAAGTTGTAAACATTCACACACAGTTCTCCCGCAATTTAACTGCGCAAATCTACGCTTTGTAGCACCTAGGGGAAAAAGTTAAGGCTGCTTCCTCCTTTATTTATAAAAGCTATAAAATAAGCATATATTTCCTTTTTCTATTTACTTTTTAAGGTAGGGTCCTTTTGTGTCAAACTTTTGTATTTCTTGGTCTTCTCTTCCTCCAGTGGTTTGTATGATATTAAAATGTTGCTTTTGAAAATAGAGATACAGAAAGAGTCAAACAAGTATCGACCACTGGCGTTAACTTTTTACATTCGGAAAATGCGTTTCTATTTGCTGGTTTAGTCAATAATATACCAAAAACTGTTTCTTCAACAACTTATGAAATAAGACATTAATATATCATTATATATCACTGCTTAGCCACTGAACCTAGGAAAGTTTCATTTTTTGTGAAAGGTCCTGAATTGATTTTGTAACAGAATTTTCCAAGCGATGAAAACCCTTTGCTGCACTATTCGCTTCTTGTCCCTAACATTTTTTTTTATTTCCTCAAATTAGAGATAAATTAGCGACTTAGAACATTTGCTCAAATCGTGTTTGAACTTGATAAGCCGATCCTGTCAGCTCATAAATACTCGTGCAATACAAAACATATAGAGGCATAACATAATATACAATCACGCATCTCGCACATAGAAGTCGCTTTTGTAACAGTTGATAACTTGTTAAACACTTAACACTTAACCCTGTCAACCATGGAAGCAAATGCTCGCAAGTTCATACTTGAATGCATCACCGTTATTTTACAAGCGACTTCTATTTTTGTATGTAATTGTTTTCTTTTTATGTTGTTCTGTACTTATCATTATTCTTCGCTAATTTCAATGTTCATCTAAAAAATTCATTTCTTCAACATTCTAATAGCGTTGACCTCATCAAAGTAATTAAGACTGCATTCGGCATTTGCTTTAGCATCTTAATTTTCATTAAATGTTTTAAGAATGTACTTTGCTGTTACGTTAAATATTCAAATTGGTGTCATTTTAATGTCTGTTTTTCAAAATCAATCTTTACGATGCACTTTATATAAGGATATTTTACGATCGAGTTGCCCAGTCAGCCACAGCGGCAACTCAAGCTGTAGTCACATACGGTTTGGCGTAGGTTGCGATCTTCCAATTACTTTAGTCTCACTACAGCAGTAGTGGGGGTTCATTTAAGCAATTGTGATCGTGCTTATCTGTTGTTTTACAGGTGTTATCTTTGATAAACTATAGTTTTCATAATACCTCGACATATGTACATGTTATAACAAAGAATTTTGATGCATGATTCGTAATTGAAAACAAATTCTTGTAGGAAGTTAGAAGGCAGGTTTTAACAGAATTTCTACAGTAGGCGAGAAATTAAGAATCAATTGAGATTAACACTTGGGTGTGTTTATACCTTCTCAGCTGGCGTTCAGCTCATCTTATCGCTGACTAATCAGGTAACAAAAACCATTATCGTCAGAGACATGACATCATAGGCATTGCCACAGTTAACAGAAATTATGCAGTACCAACGCGTTTACAAGCAAATGTGTGGAAATAAGAATGCATTCTAGAAGTAGTAGGACGTTTTAAAATAATTTTGGGTGGCTTCAGGGATTTCATTGGCAGTGATAGTGAACACAATGAAATGGAAATGAAAATAGACAGCTGAAACAGGATTTTTGAGTGTGAAGGCAGATTAAAGGTGGAGCTGATTTAATAAGGTGATTAATGATGGTTTGTCAATTTTGTAAGGAATTTTGGTATTAGAGGAGAGGAAGCAGATTCAAATAAAAGATTAATCTCAGGGTTGTATAGGGGATGCAGTCACTGGATTCTAGATTACGGGAGTGAACGACCTCGTAATCTCCTCTGCAGGTCCCGTCGTCCTTTTCTCGTTCGTCTTCACGCCTCGTTCCCCACTCCAATTACTTACGAGGAGGCGAATCTCCTCGCTGCCTTGGCTTAAATGATATTGCTAGTGCTTTTTGGGAGACTCCTCGGCGCTCCTCGGGAAGAAGAATTGTAAGGGTGAGTCCAAATGAGAACAATGGATCAGTTACAATCACTAGTATATATATGTTCCTTTATTGAACCACGTTTTATGCCTGGGAAACCACTACTACACTTGGTGGATTCAATTATTTATCTCACTCGGCTAGAATGAAGCTTGCTCAAAGTAGCACAAGAAATTGAATGGTGGATAACTACAGTATTACTGAATTGAATATTACTTAAGTCCGTGATGTAACCACGCGTCTTAGCACTCTGAACACTATGACGAATCTGACGAATATGACCCCACTGACTGACTGACTGGCTGCACTGACTAACCACTAGCTGCCCACAACTGCGAACTCGCTGCGTTCCGATGATTTTATTCTAGTTTTGTCGGTTGCTCTTCCGACGCCGTTATTAATTAAAGTTCGCTGAAAGTCCAACATTTTGATTACTGTTCTTTCCTTCTCATTGGTGATTTAAATTTCGCGTCATCTAGGCCTTTGTCACTTGTTGCGTCGGTTCTCTGCCCTGATTACGCAACGGATGCCATAAGGGCTCTTGATATGTCCTTGAGAAGGAAACTAGCCTAACGGTTCTGAAAAGAATACTGTTTTTCTCCCCTTGCGTAGCCTTAGGAAATTCTCCAAGGTTTTATGATCTTGGGTCAGAGCGAGCCATAAACCATCACTCCTCCTTGACAACTTCGTGCAATGCTACTTTCTCTGTAATATCCAGGAAACTGTGAATGCTACGCTCTTGTGAGAATTATGTTTGATGCCTATATGAATTTTTATGTTATCACTTCTGATTGATTTAATTTTGGGGTAGGGGAAATCGCTGTTTCACAGCAAAGAAAAGCAGGAAGAAGATGGTGTTCTTGGAGTGCAGCCATTGAATAGGGATAACAAGTGACAGGATGTGGCAACAACGTATTGGTGCGGCCACATGACTGCAGAAGCGTCAATCACAAGGTAATTTCTCATCTACTATAGGTGTAACTGCTCCATGTAGAGATACCGTGCGAAAACTTGTAAACAAATTTTTAGAAACTGTATGTAATATTGATAAGACGCGAAGGATATGGGGGCATTTGCTTACTGAGAGGAAATTGACGAGATCTCAAGGCCAGATCTGCCAAATACAGAACCTGGGCAGTAGTGAGTAGGGTATCTACATGAAAATAGTCAAATGACGCGAGTGCACTTGTCATAAATTACGTATATGTCGTAAGAAGTCTGTCTTGACTTGTTATTGATGTCAGAATGTATCACATTGCAGCTGAATAAAATGAACAAAGCTGCACAATGAACATGTATAACGAAATCAAATATTAATATCTATTTGACGTAAACATAAATGTATGAAGAAAACCCTCCAGTGCTAGATAGGAGAAAACACAGCAAGCTTGGCCCGTATGTGGCTCGTTTGAGACCACGGAACTAGATGTAGCCGGATAAAGTTTAGAACATTCTCCTCAAAAATCCTTTCAACGGCTTGCACAAGAGAAAAAAGAAAAAATATATATATTCTGAGGGTGCCAAAAAATGTATATACACTTCAAGCAAACCACCACGGGTGGTCGTTAAGGTGTGGACTCATGAGCGGGAGGTCTGGGGTTCGAATCCCGCCAAGACCGTTCTCTCTGACTGAGATTTTTTCCAGGTTTTTCTCAGTCCTCATAAATGACAAATGCCGGGGAGATACCCTAAAAACTTAGGCCTGGAACGATTCCTTCCTTAAAAATAAATCCTCTCCCAATATATCATTTTTTCTCATGTATCTTCAGTGTTCATCGCCTGTGGTGCCTCTGTAGCAAAAACGGGCGTTAAACACCATTCATTCATACACTTCAAGCAAATAAAAAGCAGTGTTAACATAACAAAACTAAATTCACACAAACAGAAAATGATGAGCATTAATAATCTTAGACTTTTACAGTTACAACGGTTACTCAAAATGCCCACAATCGACGTCGATACACTTCTGAGTACGTTGAACGACTGATTGAGCAACATTTGCTAATGTGTTCTCAGCGATTGTAGCACATGTCGTTTCAATTTCTTCCCGAAGTGCTGCCGGTGTAGCTGGTTTTCTACGGTATACAACATCCAAGAGTTCTCCATAGGTAGAAGTCCAAAGGAGTTAGATCCGGAGAACGCGTTGGAAACTCAATCGAACCTCTTCGTCCTATCAGTACCTTGGAAGATTGTCATCAAGGTACGCACTTACATCTGGGTGGTAATGTGGTGGTGCACTATCCTATTGGAAGTAAAATTCCTCATTTCCATAGAGCATGAATGGCCGGTAAGACGGATGTGCGTATCATGTTTTCATTGTTGATTTACCTGTCACGTAGCAACGCTATCATAATGTATGAGAGTCACATATGTTTACAGAACATCATACTACACATTACTGTTGTTTTTCGGTCCAACTTTGAAACATATTAGATATCTACTGTGAAAGTGTGTATACATTTTCGATATCCTCGGCATATGCCGATGAATTACCATGTTCTTTAACTTGAAATTATTCAAAGTTAGCGTTGTCCACGAATTATTGATCGGGTAAGTTTCTAGGATATGATTTTGCTCCAATATGAATATGTATTTCCTTTAACGATATCAGAAATGTCTAGATGGAGGACAACATTCCCAACATCTCTTATCATAAGGTATGGGTTTACTTTCATTGAAATTGAACAGTAACCGCAGGAGCTTGAATTAGTTAAATTAATGTTACATCCGATTCCCCGGGAGTTATCACTGTGGATGACCATCTGCCAGTTGCCCGGAAGCGAGTCACTCGACCTTGGTAGGTCCTGTATTTCTGTATTCTGCCTCAAGATTAAATTTTTTTCAGATAAATTAAAGATAAATAAAACAGTTGTTTCTTTAAATTTATTTTTTCTCGAAATGCTAACGATTGTTCCAGACAATTTTATTTCGATATATAACCTTCTATAATATAATTTTAAAAAGTTAATGTCCTTTGTAAATTGTCTTCGTTTCTTGAGATCCTCTGATATAATAAATTTATCGTATATGTGTGTCAGAATGTAAATATTTCTGTACTTTATGATTGATATTCTAGAATTCTATAATCTATTTCCAATCCATTTTAGTATATCTATAATTTTAGATTTTATCTCATCTTTCAACATATTCTTCTTTAAGATCAATGCATTTCTTCCAGTTCTAACGTTTCCGAAGTTTCCTGAAAGAACTAAATCAACCTCTGCAAATCGCTCGTTTACAGACTCCATGACTTCACAGATTTATGACAATTTCCTTCTTAAAATGTTTCTTTCGTTTTTAGGAATAGCGTAAGTTCCTGAAAGCTAGATATGGAGAATAGGCAGGATGTTTTAGTAGATCAAGTCCTATTTTATCAATTGCAGTTATTACATAACAAAATATATAGCTTGATGCATTATGTTAATGAAAAGTACACTCGCCTCGCTTTCTCCGAAGTTTCTCCTTGATGGCACATCGTAAAGTATAAAATAATTTATATAATGTTAATGTGACGCATCTGCGCAAATATATCATAATGAGCACAAAAAAATTAAAAGAAAAGAAAAAAAATCTAACGGCATAATCTTGCTAGTTCATGGCCGGACTTTGAATTTTCTACGGAGGTGTTTCCATTCCTTACTTTGTCTTTTGATTTGAGGAACTCATTATTTACGCATAGTTACACTTCTGTCGAGACATTTATATTTATTTGACCGAAAATGTCTTAAGTGTTACTTAAAAATGTTTACTCTCAGCTGTAGGTGTTAATATTCCAAGTATCGATTTGAGTTTTTATCTCAAATTCTGTAGTAAAAATAGAATACATATAGTGAGGTTATTTGAATTATGGGTCAGTAGAAGGAGACTTCATGCTGGAAGAAATTTTATGGCCTTGACGAAAGGCCATAAAATTTATATGCAGGTAGCTGTTTGTAGTTATTTTAAAAGAGACTGTGCTTCCGTATATTAGTTTGTGCTTTTTCTGTATGTAAATAGTGTTCTGACTGTTCTTCTTTACTTATTCTACTATATAAATTATCCAGAATAATAGGTGTTTATGGTGAAAAAGCATGCCTCTGCAGAAGTGGTAAGGCAATTCGCAAGAAAATATCCTGGTAATCGTGTTGCAGACAGAAACTACTCAACTACTTTTAAAAAGTTATGAGAGAAAGAATCTCTCAATATGTTCTAATGGAACAAATTGATAGATGAAATACAGGAATTTCCTATTTAAATGCCAGCAATGTATTACCGCTGAGGGGCATAATTTTCAACATCTTTAAGATAACAGATTAGTAGTTAAAATTATTATCAGACTTAAATAGAGAATAATTCATGCTTTCAGTAAAAATGTAAATATCAACGTTACGTGTTGATACTATCCCCCCTTTTCCGTTTGCAGTTTCCGTAAGTGCTCAGGAGGCCCGTAACTCAATTAACCTCATTGTACTCTAGTATGATATACCTGTTTTGTTTAATATATCCTTTATAGTCACTCGTAGATCTTGTTACACTAAACAACTTTAAAGTTATTATTGTTATTATTATTATTATTATTATTATTATTATTATTATTATTATTATTCCCCTTTCTTTTTTAAGCTGCACAAGACCAGTTATCAGAAACGTAGAACTCATAATAAGTTGTTAAGTGCAGCATCTCAAATTAACCACTTAATACCTATAAATTCGTCCAATTTAGAATTGAGTTTTTTGAGGGGGAAGCTGTATACCAATTTGTGATCTTTTGATTATCCCTGTTTGTCACTCGATTTAGTTTGTCTCTGTGAAAGCCTTGCCGCAATTTTTGCATCGTAGAAATAATTGATACTGGTTTTCCTTTATCGTACTATCTATCAAGCAATTAAACCAATAACCTTAGTTGTTGTATCCCCTTCAAAAGCCTCAATAGTAAGTAAATATTTACAGTCTGCTGCTGCTATTTATGGAATGTGTATGAGAGAAAAGCCGAAAGTACACTCAAGGTTCTTCACTTTTGAAAGACCTTGCTGATAGATGTGTGTTCTGTCCATCGATATGTTTGTTCTTTTCCTTTTAACAGTTATTTATGGTACAAGTGTTGAAAGTAGCATATATTTTGTGAGTAAAATGTTAAAATTACTTCCTGTATTGCTCTGTAGGAGAAGCATGGAAGAAAACATTACCTAAAGTGGTTTTTATAAGGTAAAATTACAAATTAAAAGTTTTATTAGTATTGTTTAGTAGATTGTTATACTACTCTAAAGTGCTGTTTAAAAATGTGCTACTTTAGAAAACCCGCAGCGCAGAACCTTGTGGTGTAACAATGCGGACTGCTGCTACGTCACTATTCTTCTTCGCCCCTCTAAAAAAAAAGAATATATATATATTCTTTTATCTTTGTGTATATTCTTTTTTTTTTTTCCTTCCCTCTCTTTCATTTCTATAAGTAAGATGTAATAAATTGGTTACTTTGACCAAATTTTGGACCAAAAGTTTTCACATTTTCGATTTTAACAAGTAAATGAAGCCGGTACATAAAATTGTTAAAAAGAATGTTTTGCCGTCCGTCACTGTCAAATGTCTAATAGATTTAAGTAGCTAACAAGTACACTCTTCTATAGGGTTTACAAATCCACTTACAAAATCTCCAAATATACCTATGTGCGGTTCACGAAATCATGAAAAAGTTATGAGCAGCTTGCAGAGGAATTTCTTTATAAAACTCTGTCTCTTATCAAAGACTATCAATTTTTGAGTTGCTTTCACGGTTTTAATCGTGGTTAAACTCAAATCAAAACAAATGTTTGCATGCTACCATACGAAGAAAAAGCCTAAATAATAACATTAATCTCATCCAAACCTATTAAAATTGCTGTAAAAGAAACTGCTGTGTAAAACATGATATCAGTAACAATTGAAGTATATATTTGCCCTCAAGTGAACTGGCAAGTCTAGCGTAAGAGGGTCATCGCAGAGAAAATGGAATATTTCTAGTTTTTTTATTTTTTTATTTTTTCATGAGTGTAAAAATGTTACGAGAGGGTGGTTACAAATTTTTAATAGTATTTTAACGTTCGCTTTAATACGTCGGCATCACATGCAATAGATATTGATGATATATGAGACGAGGGATAAATTGGAAAAATAATTTTATTCTTCTTTCTATTAAGGAAGAAATATTCCTTATCTAAGCCCTGGCTTTGATGAAGATTTGAGACCTAGAATAAAGTTCTCAGGAGGACGGTTCTGGCGGTAACCGATTCCTCTACTACCGGGTTGGTGCAACTACTTTCTTTACGATTTATATCAACTTTCTTGTTTATATTTTTGAGAGTCATCTTCAATGTTTCAAAATTGCATCATGTTATCTGATTGAAAATGCATTTTCATGTAGGAGAAACAAATGTATCTCCTAGTTATAGAGAAGTTGTACACACATTGTTCAGCAACAACGCTAAACTCGTGCAATCGAATTAAAAGACCCAGAACTTAACCAAACTAAAAGGCAAAATATAATGAACTACCACTCATCTTACCAAATAAAATGTTATTAATTTCTTGTAAGCTGATGGATAAGAACGTATATTTTTTCAGACACACAAAGAAGAAGCTTCTCTATTCTTTTTGCAAGTCACACTTCCCTGGTACCAACATTCAAACAAAAAAAAAATAGAACGAGTTTCCTTAATTTGATTGGAACGGCGTCTATATAGAAATACTGCGATTCCCTACCCCGCTTCCTCCATTGAGAAGATTCTAGCAAGGGATTTATCCCATTTTTCATATATGTAAGATTACAGCAGTTCTAAAGAAAGAAATGCGCCTTTATTTCTTTTGACAAGAATGTGTTTGGCTGCCACTCATGCAAAACTGGGTCAATTGTACTCTCACCAGAAATATCTTTCTTCTACTGTCTATAAATTGAACATGTGATCATATTTTATTGATTGCATGTTAAGTTTCGGAGTGACGCTTGGGAAGGTTATCTGAAAAATACAGAGCGTGGTACAAATCGAGTTCGAATTTTCCTTTGCACTTCAATGGTTCATGTCACACGTCACACATGTTTTCATATGAAACGCTATATGGAAAGTATCATCATTATCGACTTAGAAGGACTCAGTCTGTTCAGATCCTAAAGGACCATATGAATTCCAACTTAGCTACATTTAGCACTCATAGATGTCTGAATGATAGGTGATGAGCTAATGCTTCAAGAGTAATTTAGTGTGGTACTAAGGTATTGCTTGGACATTAAATTGTCTGCACTTTTGGCCAGGGATCTCTTTTCCTTTAACCTGTCGTATATCTGAAATGGAACCCATGGCTTTAAGTCCCTCTCGGAGGACTTACACTCCATATTTTTACGACCGGAAAAATCTTTCGACGTCGCCCGGGTTTTAACCCTCGAACCTTGCAAGAGAAGACTCCGTTACCCCGAGGCCACAACACTATTAAATAATTATTTTAATTCGTAATATTCCATATATTTTTAAATATAGATTCCTAAAATGTTGCTATTTTTCAGTAATACTTTCATACTATAGGTAACATCTGTGGAATGTAAATCTTAGCTAAATGCAAATTATTGTATTTTCGGAAAAAAAAAAAAAAAAACAAGTTTTTCTTTTTACTTACTTGTTAATATCGCATCCGATTGTAATAATTATTCAAGAGTTTACTTTAACCATCTTACGGTGCTTTGTTCGATCCTCCATTCTTAAAGTATGGGAGCAAGCCGCATGATATGCAGAAAGAAAGACCGTTCCGACTCTATTCTTTCTGAGATTAATATTTTCAAGCTAATTTAGTAAACTGTTTATTGTACATTATTTCTGGAAACTTGAATCATATAGCTATAATAACTTTTTCCATATCAGTTAACTTTAAGTTTTTGTATAAGAAGCTGACCATTCTATGTGCCCTCTGCTACCAACTTATTACTTTGACAAAAAGTGTGCCAAGTAATAATGAACATTCCATCATACCAGAAAAAGATTATCACTTGGGTAGTTCAGGGTCAACTAGTTTCCAAAATAAACAATCTAAAAGAGCTGTAAGGAAAGAAATAATGGCAACATATTCAGTATAATACACAATTTATTCACAAACTGTCATAACCTGACGACTTTTACATTCCTTCGATGTAATTCCCTGGCACATTTATCATCCGTTGCCATATGGAAGACACTGAACACGCATACCTAAGGCGTTTGTAGATATGTCTGAGAAGGAGTGCCCTACTGCAGCACTATGATGTAGCTTGTTCTGGTTTATGCAGCTAACTCCCTCACTGTATATCACCGATCTGCCTCCAACAGTGATGAAATTATATCAACGTAATGCGCTTCGAGGACAGGATTACCTGCACCTGGCGGCGCATCTTTCACACTATCACAATCCTGTCGAAAGACTGACACCCTATGGGCCATCGTTAGATGTGCGTAAGTTTCATTGCCACAAGTTTCTCTGAGACTGCGTTCCTGACTGCGTTCAAAATCACCTCACTTTTAGTTAATGCAAATTATCATTTTAAGAAAATGGCGCATTGAGACTGAAACCTCAAAGGAACCTTGAATACATTGGTTTTAAGGATATTTAACTCTATGCACAAGCTTCTTAGGACTGCGTACAAACATCTGCCACGCAGGTTCCGCAATTTCCCTATTAATATGTTGTTTCCTGAACGACTTTTCCTTTGATCATACATGCAAAACATTCGGAAAGCGGAAGTTTTCGCCCATATTGCCCTCACTGTCAGTTTATGTTTCTAGCAAATAGATCCATATGTTGTGCTGATAAAGGAAATATACTCGCAAATAAAAGAAGTAATCGATTCGTGCGCGAATATGTTATCTAATACAGGCTACTGCAAGGCTACTGATGAGTCTGATAAAACAAAAAGAAGTCTATAGCTCTGAGAGCCTCTCAAACGAAAGGGAATTGATGACAGCGGGTACAGAAGCTGAACAACTTTTTAGGCACTTACCTTGTCTAAATTCACCAAAATGAATCGGATTTATTATTTAATTGTATAAATAATATTAACTATGTTCCATGCAAACATTGTTAAATAAGCTATTTTTCTAACCTTGTTTAAATTCATCAAAGATGAATCAGATTTACTTAATTGTATAAATAATATTAACTATGTTCTATGCAAACACTGTTAAATAAGCTATTTTTCAAAACGTGTGTATACAAAAGCGAAACTTAGATTTACATGAGAGTGTAGAACTCTGACGTAAGAATATTAATATTGTTAAAGATATGCAAGTACATTTTTTTTTAAAGAATGCTATAATAATTTTGGATAAGCTGTTTTAAACAATAATGTAGTCACACCAAAAGGTACCAATAAGTCTGCAAATAGGTATAATCCTTTGTATGTCAGATGTTTTATTATTTCCAATTCATTTTTGTGAACCATTCTCTATAGAATACTTGCCCTCCCTTCCTTTTTTATTATAACGTGAAATTTCCTTGGAGATTGATCTAGGCTATAGGTAGGGCTATATTTAGGAAGAGGCCTAAGAAGCCCAGGATCAGGTCCGAAATTTTAAGGAGTGGCAAAAAATGGAACAGTAAAATATTTTAAATGAAAGTTTAGCATAGAGATACAAATTCATGATTTCGGGAGTTTGTATAGTGATAATTTTTCGATGGTTATCTTTCGATCAGATAGAGATATTTAATAATATTAATTACGACGCGAACGAGGGAAGTTACATCCTTCTGTCCGATTGCAGACGCTAACTGGTCATGTCGTATATCACTGAATACACGAATGGCTGTTTATGTTGTTTACTGTATAAATACAAAGTTATTTTGGGGCTCTGTTTTGTCTGTACTTTTCTGATTGTTATTTTGTTGCTTATCATTTTCAAAATGTGATGGCCGAAAACGATTAAGTGGTGCAAAATACCTAAGATCAGCGGAAGGAACCTAAAGTGTAGTCTTAAACACCAAAGCTACGTGCATTTTTCCAACAAAATACTTCTTGAACTGAAACAACATCAGTTAATTACCGAAATTAAAGCTAGCAGTGTAGAGGTAGAGTTTAAATTTCAAAGGAGAGACGCGGTGCTATCACGTGTTTCGCGCAGCTTCCTTGCCCTACCGATTCTTTTTTGAATTAGGTATATAAGGACCAGATTGGGCAACATTTTTATTACTTACTTATTACTTATTTATTCGATATTCGTTCCTGATTCCTCGTTAGTCAGCATTCAGTATTCGGTACACCACGCACTCAGGCAGCCGGAGTTCGCGAAGCTTTACCTGCATGGGAAGCATTTGCTTAGGTTCATACGCATATGTTACGTCGGGACACCGTCCAATAATCTAAACATCGTATAATAAATGTACAAATTGATTCGATTCTATCAACAGCAAAGCACCAAGATTTATAAGAAAGTGACGCTGGATAAATCATTCCATCGAATCGCGTGCTCATTTATAAAGCTGAAACCTCTTCCTACACCTGTTGATTTAGGATAAAATAACTTAGCGCATTTACCCTTAGAATTTATTGTTTGTTTAGGACAGACAAAAATAAACACAACTACGAGGAATTATCACCAGCCAGCCAAGGAAACAAATAATCCAAACTAGTCGTGGTTATAACAGCCCAGCGTGGGGCCTACGGCAACTTCTTCATAATAGCGACATAACCGCTCTCAACCAGGCTTTTTCTACCCTATAATCAGAACTATGCTATTAAATTGCATTAAATTGTAAAACAAATATCTATACCAGCATTTACCTAGTGACAAGTAGAAATCACAAAAACTACACAAGATCAGGAATACCTATCCCAAGATAGTTGAACCCAGTACTTCCCGAATGTTAAGTTCTAATCTTTATCGCCTAAACCATTTCGCTCGGTGTGATATTTCATTGCATTTCATGCCCAGAGCAAAGCCGGGTTCATCTGCATTAAATAAAATCACTTAACTGATAATAGGCGATAAATACTTTTTCAAGTTCCAACTTGAACTTTTTGGGATAGATATTTGATGTTTCTCTTTGTGTTTCACCCACGGAAGAATTGCTCAAAATGCTGGTACCAGCACTCGCCGTGTCACAACGCAAATGCACAGGGGGTTCTGTTGGTTTATTCTCGAATATTCAAAAGTCTGCTCATCAATGAGACTATGTAGCAATCATTGCAATGACTTTGAAGTTGTGCAGATGTACTTGAAGAACTTTGTGAACAGTCTGTAACATATTCTATTTATTTTATAGCCTTTTTACCATACTTCCGGTTAAGAGCATCAACTAAATGGCATCTACAAACAGGAAAGTAATAAAATGTGTAAAAATATCCCTAAAGAGAGCTCTAGGTAATTTTCTTGTAGCAAATAAATGTTGGACAAAAGTACATGAACACCCTGTTAGAATTACGCTATTTCCTTATGTATATTTCTAACTAAACTATATTGTAATGAACTGTTTTTTTGTTTTCTTCTTGTACTATGACTCCCCTGATATCATTCTGAGCTACCAGGTCGTGTTGTATTGATCACCCTTTACGCCAATCCTTACAGACTTCCAAAGTGGGCAAATTGTTGGTGTCCAATGTGTTGCAAAGTTAATGTGGGTACCTAGAGCAACAGCATCTGTCATCATAGCAAACACATTGATGGGAAAATTTCCCCTGCTAAGCATAATAGAGGTGAAGCAGTAGATTCCCACCCCACACAAATCACCCTGGTATTTACTATGATCAAGAGAATATTGAATTATATTAAAAATTAGATGGAATAACATTTGTGAACGAGAAGTAGGAACACAAATATCTTTCAAAATCTCAAAAAGCCGCCAGTTTGGCAAAAACAGAATCTTTTGTACGCGGAAAGGACGGATGAGAGTCATAAACGCCTCGATCTCTCTTTCTCGCAATAACCATGGTGACTCTGAAACCAACCATGTACCGTTAGACTCTATTATGTAAGGCATACAAAGGAACATCGACTGTTGCACCCCTGGGGAAAATATGTTACGCAAACTTCTTTGAAAACAGGAAATGAAAAACAAACTACGGTAGATTTTTTTTTTTTTTTTTTTTTTTTTTTGTGCAAGGGATTGTAACACCCCACCTCTAGCCAGAGTAAGCGCGAAAAGATTTACCAATCAGAAGGTTTCGTAACATAAATCGTAGCAAACAGCTATGAATAGTACAGAAGAATAATTAAAATAGTTGAATTAAGACCTAGAAAGAGTCCTTATGGAGCGACAG